>OY755248.1:56657927-57257927 GCA_963576725.1 Azorinus chamasolen
GTTCGTAACACCACATGCTTAAATACGGATGGATGGATGGACGGACGACCGCCCGATTATTTGACAGACCAAACGGCCACCAGGGTGATTCCAGTATACCCCTTCAAACATTGTCTACAGGGGTATAAATATGTATTAGTACACAAACAGAGTTAACCCTCAACAGAAAGATGCCACAACTCGCAGTTTGTCATTAAACCCGTTACAATAAAACCTCTCTATAACGTCCACTAAATTGTGTTAATTAGTTGGTATTTAGTGCAGGTAGCTGCTTAAAGCAAGGTGAAAGTAAAACACAACGCTCCTATAGGATCGTTTCGTTTTACTTCCACAGTAGAAGGGAAGTATGAGTTGGGGAGAATGCCTGCAACCCTGCAGCCCCTGCAGCCCCTGTCACGTGACCTATGACGTCACAATAGGGAGGGTATCCTATGTCCGCGTAGGAACAATGGACAAGAACAATAGGGGCGCGGCACCACCCTAGAAACAATAGGGTCAATACCCTAGAACAATAGAGCCGATCCTCCCGCATTCCATAGATGACGTCACAATGGGTATCCTATGTCCGGTCAATGGACTAGAACAATAGGGGCGCGGCACCACCCTAGATCAATAGAGCCGACCCTCCCATTGTCAATAGTTGACGTCACACTAGGAGAGCACCGTCCTAGAACGTTAGAGGTCACGGCCACCCATCCCGCCGGAAGTATCGATTGCCGTCACGTCACCCGAGACGTTACGACTGGCGCGGTCAATCACCTAGATCATTTACGTCGACCATCCCACATTCCATAGAAGCGGTAGGGCAACCTCTTCGCGAGCGGACCGCTTCAAGCGTTAGAAATACAGTTTGGATACCGATACCTTCCGCGAGTTTACAATATCCTTCTCGTTTAATCCGATATTAATATCGCTTTTTTTAAATCAAACCTTATTAGACGCGTGTCCCCTGTCCACTTTAAGCGTTTACTGATCGATCGATTTTCTATAGGGGGAGTATTGACCTTTTCTTCAATGGCCCGGGTACAATTACAGACCCATCCACCCGAGATTTTTATTTGCCCACGCGACCGGATAGCCTCGACCACGCTTCAAAATATTTGCAGTCAGTTTGGATCCAGATCGTTACGCCTCGTCTGATTCGGATCCAACCCGTTAGACACTCGTCATTTTGATTTCTTTACTTCGAAATCGCTTAAAACTTAAATCAGATTAGATTCACTTCCAACCCTTATGTCGCCATTCGGGACTCGATCGATATTTGCAGTTTGGATCCAGATCGTTAGGCCTCGTGGATCCAACCCGTTTGACACTCGTCATTTGTTTGTTTTCTTAAAACTGAATTTGACAAATTTCACTTTCCTACCAGAAGATACCGAAAAGAGTTAAATCATGGTGTCGCTCCTTTTAGCGAATAAGGGGTCTGTTAAGCCTGAACGCACTCCGCTTTTTGTCAATCGGTTTCTGTTACACTATAGGCGATTTTGCCACGCGACTAGATAGCCTACTTAAACCTTAATACTACCATTCGGGAGTTGTCCGATATTTGCATCCAGTTTGGATCCAGATCGTTATGCCGCGTCTGAGCTGGATCCAAACCGTTTGACACTCATCAATTGTTTTTTCATAAAACTTAATTTGACAGAAATTGCACTTTCGTACCAGAAGATACTCTGGCGTGATAAGAGTTAAATCGTGCTACACTGTTTGCATTCGTTTAAGGGACTGTTAAGCTCGACCGCACAACATGTTTATCAATCGGTGTCAATTACAGTACTCCCTCTCTACAACGGCCTTCCAAACAACTTCATTGACACTCATCATTTTTTTTTTTTTTAAACTTAATTTGTCAGACATTACACTTTTATAGCAGACGTAAAAGAGTTCAATAATGGTACAAGTTTTCACTCATTTAGCAATAATGGTCTTTCAATACAATTATAAGCCTGAACGCACACGACTTTCGTCTGTTATACTATAGGTGTCCAGCGTGAAAGGGGCAGATCGAATTTCCTCTGTTACTCAAGATATTCGATGTCAATCTTTTATATCCTTTAATACGAGTATTAATGATTGAGTCATAGAGAATGAGTCTGAACACGTCCAAAAGGTGCGGTCATTATTTTGTTTAAATATAATAGAGAATATTAAATTTATATATCCAGTAGCTGACACGTCATATCTAATTATAGATATTGCTGAACTCTGGGTTTACTCCGTTTGCAAAGACGTTGAAATGTGTATATATGGAGTAAATGATGCAGGAAAGGAATGGTGTTTCCTGTCAGTTGCAAACAGTGTAGATCCAGATCTCTAGAGACCCCATGATCACGGTCGGTACTGTTTGTCATTCAAAATATCTTCGCAAATTTATATACCTTTGCATACTGAATGGACCATTTCACTTTGACTATTCAGCACTCAAAGATTTAACCATTTCCTTGTTCAATATTCATGGTAGAAATGATGACATGGATATTTATTAGCTGAATTTTTTATGCTTTTCTTTACACCCTTCTTAGTAGAAAATATTAACTTTGAAAACATACAGCAAACGACATTTTTGCAAACAAATAGTTATAGAACAAACGCGATATCCGATTACGATTTACGCTTTTGCTTTAACCCTCGACTGTTGGACACGCACTCTCCGTCATTTGTAAACGGTATAGAACTAGATCTAGGAGCCTCTGATTCGGGTCTGCATAGCGCATGATTCGAAATCGCCTACTAAGTTTAAGCCTTTGCTACTAAATGTCAATGGGCTACTCTCGAGGGTTAATATTTGTAAGATTTTACGTTCTGCAAGTATCGTATTATAACTGGTATTCCGTAAATTATCGTATAATAGTAGAGCTGGTTACCCGTATATAAGATATACGTTTACGTTGGACCCAAAACCAATCGATAGAATATATGTATAAAAGTTTAAATACGGAGCACTTGACCGAATTTTCGATTATAGATATTTTCATCTTTTTTACTTCGTTGATACAGCTTTGCAAACGGAGTAGACCCAGATCAATCAGTTCCTGTTGGAGCTTAAATATCGAGCCTTCTCATCTGGATCTACTCTATTTGCAGATGCGGGAAAACGCGTTTATATGAGGGAAAGGGATAAGTCACATAGAAGCTAATTAGACGTGGTTCGGTCGCCAACCGTTAATTTAAGCATTTAAAAATATATTGGCCCGAGAGTAAATTGACAATTATAACGACATAGCGAGCGTTAAAGCGATACATATATAAGCAGCGCGAAAAATTTATGGTCAGAATCGTTTATCGAGACTAGAAGCGTTGGCTAATCCTTTCTATATTCTATATAGATGACGTCATCGACTAACGAGGAATTTTCGGAAGCACCGGGGCCTGACCTCAGTGGAGACCCCGATATCCGTTTCCCGCGGAAAATGAACATTTTATACAGCGGGAGTACCGATTGAAGAGGTGGTTTATATATAAGGTTTATATAGTTTTAAGTATGTTAAGTACAAATCTGGCAAATGATCTGGACCCTAAGTAAACAAGAAGCGTTTTAAGCCAATGCCTTTAGCAGACGACAGAAGGGATCTTCTATAGCGTATATATATATATCGTCTGGGTTAATAGTATATAATCTATGAGCATTGAGCGATGAGACTCGCGGGTACTCATTAGAGCGAAATAAAATTTGAACTATATCGCGCAATGAGTACGGAATATTACTAAAGTTGATTAGATGTCACTTGTAAGCAGAAGCGTATTACACACAAATTCTATGGTAACATTGCACCGTTTACAAGCGGCCTATATCGTTGTATACTCTATCAGTGTGCCTGTCTGTCTGTTTGTCTGTCTGTTTGTCTATCTCTCTCTGTGTCTGCCTCTCTCCATCTCTCTCGTCTGTCTGTATGTCTGTCTGTCTGTCTCTGTCTGTCTGTCTGTCTGTCTGTCTCTCTCTCTGTCTCTCTCTCTGTCTCTCTGACTCTGTCTCTGTCTCTCTGTCTCTCTGTCTCTCTCTCTCTCTCTCTCTCTGTCTCTCTCTCTGTATGTATGTCTGTTTGATTCTTTCGACTCGGAACAATGTCTTTTTAGGATGCGATATTCTATAAGAAAGTTTGGCTTTTAGTTTGACGGATTCCAAATATGAGAGAGAGTAATGGCACGTGATGAGCCTAATGTATACTCTGTATCTGTAAATGACTCGGTTCGTAAAATTGGATGTAAATGGAGAGGAAATTTAAAAAAAAAATGGCGAAATGATATATTACGTTTTATTAGCCCCGCTCAATATAGTGTGACGGGGATTAGGGCCGTCCCCCAGTTACACTTTACAATAATGGCATTTCAATTAAAATCGGTAAACGACTGTTGTCAATGTAGCATAATTAAAAAGAGTAGTAAAGTCAGAAACCCGTTGATGACTCATTCTTGGTCCATTTTCTTCTTATTTTTATAATCTGGGGATAGTGTCAATTAAACGAAAATTCTAAGAGTATCGTAAACCGGTCGATTACAGTAGCAACAGGATCCTCGATGACGAAATCTATCTCCGCATGCGGAACAAAACGTATGTCCGCAGGGACTCAGCGCTACCGAAATTCCGTTTTCCATACAAATCTTGCAGATAGTACCCTCATCGTTATCCGTTTCACCACTGACTCGTGCATCGCTTTGTACGTGTAATACAGTTGCCCTCGTTTCAACCCCGGATTCTCTATTTAACCGTTCAGGAATGTGACCCTTGGAACCGCTTTCTAAATTCGACAGAAGAACTTCGACGATATGTTTTTCCTCCACGATTAAAAGGGAATTTACTAGAGATTGAAAGGCTCCGGGTCCTCTCTTTTGCACGACGCTTAACAGTTGTCTGGTTCTAGATCTCGCGCGAACTTCGCATTCTATTTCCTCTCTCATACCCGATGTCAAGATATTCTGTTCGACTAGAACATCAACTATGCGGGATACTTGTTCCGACGTTAAAGACTCGACGATGGTCGTCCAGCTTTTTCTTATGGCATTTCTGTGAACTTGTTCCATGGCTGACTAGAGAAGGAGTGAAGCCTCGCCTATCGGAGTTGGATATTAAATAGCCCGTCAGTGACGTCAGATGATCTACCATCCCGTTCGCTTATATCTCGAATGCGTAATCTTATCTTTCTTGGACCGTTTGGTAATATTTCGCTTTTGATACGTCTTTGACAACTTTTCTATATTTCTAATGATACGTCGCTTTTTGGTAACGCTCCATTTGCGTTTTGGGATGCCGGGAGGCGGTGGGATTCTCTTGTCTCTAGCCATGATTAAAAGTGTCAGAGTTTCAGTACGGAATGAAAGAATATCGACGCGTTTTGCCGTTTTATTCGTCTTCCTCGACATCGCTGTCATCCTCTTCGCTGTCTTCTTCTTCTTTGTTGGTGTCGTCATCAATGACGTCATCATCTTTCCCTTCCACGATCTCTTCGAAATGATGTTTATACTTCTTTAAACTCAACCGGATGGCTTTCTCTAAATTCATATCTCGCTCGAGATATTTCTCGATCGTATTCCTAATTTTGTCATGAAGATAACCGTCTCTCAATTTAAACAAAAATGACAGCAAGACGGCATACTTCGACAGAAACGCTCGCACGTCTTCTTCTCGTAGAGCTTGATTGGCTTTTTCAGTAGCCTTTTTGGTGGATAGTCCTCGCTTTTGGTATTTGACCACTTTTTTCCGTCTTTCATCTTCGTTATGGTCCCTCGCGTATTGCGCTAGTTTCTTGTAAACGGTATTTTCTTCATCCATGTGTTGGAATATGTCGTCATCTTCTTCGGAATGGAATTTCATCCTTTTACGCGGCGGTTCTTCAGATCGATCCTCGCGTTCCGGACACCAACGTTTTACGTGATTTTGTAGGTCGTAACCGCGTTCAAAGACCACGCCGCAGTCGTCGCAAGAAAGCATGGTATCTGGTTTTAGTTCTTTCCGGTTACTATCGAACTGTTCACTTTGAGTGACGTCTTTCGAATGATCGGAAACGTCTTTAATGATCGGATTTATCGCCCTAGAGACGGCTGACACGTCTGTGTCTGGAAGTATGCGCGGTGTTTCCGGTATCGTATTCGGAACGTAGGTTTGACTTGTAAGGGTGGGCGGTGGTCTAGGATCATCTGGCCATATGACATCCGGCTGTAATCTCCTGGTTTCTGGTGTCGTAGGCTTAAGGTCAAGAAAGAAGAAATGGTACGGTAGTTTTGTCGCTTTGGCGAATAGTTTCATGAACATTTCGCCATTTCCGGGATACATTTGTCTCGCGAGAGTCAAAGTACACTGGCGGTCTACCGGGTTGTTATATAAGACCATGTACTGGGTATTTCTCTTTTGCGTCGGATATTTAACTCCGTAAAGATTCTGATTGATCGAGATCACTGATAACGACCTATGATGACTACCCTCAGTAAACAGACCCGTGATGCGCTTATCCTTCCCCGCCTCGGAGTAAATGTCATCTAATATCAACAAGTTATTGATGTTAGGATCAAAGAAATCGTCATCATCTAGGTCAGTGGGAATGCCTCGCATAAGTTCCACTCTGGGTAAGACTGTGGTCTCGATGACGTCATACAAAGGTTGCCACCTTTTGTACAGGTAAACGATTCTCTGTATACTGGGTCGAATTCTATCGGAATGTTTCTGCAGTAAGGTCTTGACAATGGTCGTCTTTCCACAGGCTGAAAGGGAGAAAACTCGATGAAATTACCGCTTATATGGGAACTACGTTTGTTGTTTATTGAACCAAAATTACTGTAGTAATCTAAATATTATAAGATATAATTACCCGTTGGACCGGAAATCATCATGGTGAATGGGTGCAGCAGAATAGTAGGTTCCGCGTTATCCCGACTTGCGCCTGGCGATGGCAGAATAGAAGTAGAAAGCGCTCGCTGAGGAGTAAACGTTTCTTGAGGAGAAGGATACGATTGATTAGAACCATCATGCATTTGTCTCTGGTGTCGTAACATATTATCCTTCCTAGAAAAATGTTGATGACAATCCGGACATTTCATCGTGTTCACGCGTGCGTCACTCTACACTAAATGACAGATATGGAGTCAACACGGATTAAATATAGTCTTCACCTAATTATGATTATTTCGGATGTCTTGCCAATAACCGGATTCCGGCTTTTTCTCCGTGGTTTGCTCCGTAGTTTGCCGACATTATTTTCCTTTTTTAATAGACCCTGACCTCGTAGCATGCTTTTAGCTCTGGCCACAGTGCTATCCACCGGAAGCATAGGTTTAATGCGAAGTTTAGGCGTAATGAACATATCCGCGTTTAGAGGCTTGGCGGGTGTCTTCCGTCTAGTTTCAAATATATCCGTCTTTGATCGTTTGACGGATGTCTTCGGCTTTGTTTTATTCGACTTTGAACGTTTGGTGGGCGTTTTCATTTCAAATATATCCAGATATCTTGTCATGTTGACTCCTTTCCCGCTAAACTGCTAATGAGCCGGTTGTGTTAAGAGCCGCCTTTATGTAGGATATCGGTGTAACCATAGGGCGCGGAAATAAAAAAAAAAAAGAAACAATCAAAAAACGACGTTGACCTAGGTTAGTCCTCCGAAGATCTTATTTCGTTTCCTATAGCGTAACGTAGATAACGACGTCTTAATAGTCTAGGGATAAGGGCATGCCACATCAACAGTAAACGTTTCTTGCGAGTCAGTGACACCCATTCGCTTTTCAAAGTCCTGAGTAAACGTCTGTGACGACTAAAATAGTTAAAGTCCCTTTCTAAAATGGGTATTTGTCCGTCCACTATCTGTTTAATTATTATCTGAAGGCATTCCATCTGTCCGGTGGTCATGGAACGGATCATCGTGCGTCTATGACTAGGCGTCTCCTTCCCCAGGGCGAGTAGATAATGTATTCTAAGAAAGATCCTGGACCGCTCCATCTCGCGTCAGTTCAATCTATGTTTTATCTACGAGGTTTCTTACCTTGTTATAGAACGCCGTTCTTCCATATCATAAAGTATGACCTAATTGGAAACGATCGTGCTGTTGAAAAGAATTTTGGAGTAAGAGGTAATGTCTCTGAGGGAGAGGCGGTGCCTCATGAGGAGGAGGAGGAGGAGGAGGAGGAGGAGGCACTGCCTCATGAGGAGGAGGAGGAGGCACTGCCTCATGAGGAGGAGGAGGAGGAGGTACTGTCTCATGAGGAGGAGGAGGAGGAGGAAGAGGCTCTGCCTCATGAGGAGGAGGCACTGCCTCATGAGGAGGAGGAGGAGGAGGAGGTACTGCCTCATGAGGAGGAGGAGGAGGAGGAAAGAGTAGTTAGATTTGGGTATCAAAGGAAAATATATAACTAGTCGGGACGTTAACGCCATCCCATTGTTAAATTTAACATTGTCCTTCCACTGATAAAAAAGTGTCGCCTTTCAAAACGGTAGAAAGGACTGACATTGTATCGGATCATCGACACCTTGGAAGGTCGATATACTCTCGGGTATTCCGACATTGATACGATTTTATATCTAAAAGGTGTAGCGCTATTATAAAGAATTGGATAGACCTATTGTTCTAATCCTTTGACCGGAAGAATAAGAATATTCTTTATATAAAAATGGGTCCCGAAATTGTAAATCGCTATTATAATGGTATATATATAGAATATGGAGGTGAAACCGATCCTAAAGCCGATTATAAAGCCGGGTCTACGCTGTTTGCGAATGCCTTATAAGGTTTTTATAGTAAATGGTACCCGGCAACGGTGGAATGCGGGATGGCACCCAGCAAGGGTGGAATGTGGGATGGTCGGCTCTATTGATCTAGGGTGGTGCCGCGCCCCTATTGTTCTAGTCCGTTGACCGGATATAGGATACCCATTGTGACGTCATCTATGGAATGCGGGAGGATCGGCTCTATTGTTCTAGGGTATTGACCCTATTGTTTCTAGGGTGGTACCGCGCCCCTATTGTTCTTGTCCATTGTTCCTACGCGGACATAGGATACCCTCCCTATTGTGACGTCATATGTCACGTGACAGGGGCTGCAGGGGCTGCAGGGCTGCAGGCATTCTCCCCAACTCATACTTCCCTACTACTTTCCACCTTGCTTTTCAGCAGCCATCTGCCCTTAACACAAAATACTTGATGCAATTTAGTGGCTGTTATAGAGAGGTTTTTCTGTATATCAAACTACATGCATATTGTTTCTATACCAGGTTAGTCTTTATGATATAGTTGTACCTGAATTTCGCCAAGACCATCGATGTCCATTCTAACATGTTTGATTTCTTCTACTAGTCCACCAGGATTATCAACATAGTCTGCACACAGTTGGTCTGCCAGTCCACACTTCTCTTTGAAGAATTTCCCGCTACCTAGCAATGAAAGTTGGTTTAGAGTGTATGCCTGACATATTCGTCCGCGTGCATGTGCACGTGCGTGTGTGTATGGGGGTATTGTATACATCTTGGTCATAAATAGACAGTGTGTAACGTACAAGAGCCATACCTCTAGCATGCATTATTATGTCCCTTCTCTGTCGGTTTCTCTTTAACCCTTCTCTTGCTGAATTTATTTTAAAATACATTGCTCCTTCTTTACCCATGCCCTGTTGTATAATTACATATATCTTCACTATGTACAAGTATTTCGTTGTGCTATCACTGATGTGGAGTGCACTGGTTGCACAATCATCTTGTAAATAGTGCAGACCCTGTTGAGACAGCTCCTGCAGGAGCTGTCTCATCTGGGTCTTCACTATTTACAGGTAGGTATATTGACGTGAATAGCAAGCGAAAGGTTAACCCTTTACTGTATAAATATGCCCTTCTACGGCTTTGCAAACAGAGTAGACCAAGATCAGATGACTCCCACAGGAGCCGTCTGCTCAGGGTCTATTCTGGTTTGCAAAAACGTAGAAAGGCGTATTTATGGAGTACACGATTAATGTTTTAAATGTGGTAATGTGATCTTTAGCCAACCAAAATACTAAATATAAGAAATCGACTATGAAAAAGGTCACGTTTCAGAGTCAGGTATTTGAGTACAAATGGAGACTCGAATCAACGAAACTAAGATTAGCAAAGACTAGTCGCAGGCTAGCATTTTGGCAAGAGGCTGTCAGACAGCTGGTCTAATACTGATTGGATAACAGTAGAGTGTCGGGGCCGCCGGTGATCGGCATTAGACTAATTGAGAGACTCATGCAGATAACGAGTAACAGTACCCCCCTACCCCCCCTACCCCCCCCCCTCTTAACCGAAATTCTAGTAGATAGGAATTTTGACATTTTAGGCATAATAAATGCAGAGTGAAAGTCATGCAACGATCTGTTTCTAAGACAAATATTTATACTTATTTTCACGTCCGGTTTAGAGGGGCCTTTACTGTCTATAAGAAGTAATGAATCATCCCTAACAACGTTATGTTTTCTTTGGCCGATATACGTATTCAGCTGTTAGCTTGCTTAGCAATTTATCTTTCCCCAATTTTTCACCCATTACATAGTTATTTAAAATTCAAGCTATAAACAGATTTTCTACTGAAATGCGAACAGGGCCCATGCTTATAAAACGTTTAGTTGAGTCTGAGTACGTTCTCAAGCTTTTGATTGGTCAGATTTGAGCCTTTGACTCAAATCTGACCAATCAAAAGCTTGGGAACTCACTCAAGCTTTTGATTGGTCAGATTTGAGCCTTTGACTCAAATCTGACCAATCAAAAGCTTGGGAACTCAAATCTGACCAATCAAAAGCTTGAGAACGAAACTCAGACTCAACTAAAAGCTTTATAAGCATGGACCCAGGTATCAAACAGTTTGGATCCATATGTTACTTCAAGTCTCATCTGGATTTAAACTGTTTGCATTTGTAATCATTCATCTGAATGCTGCAGGGTAAATGTAAAGGTACTCTACAGTGAAAAGTCGATACAGTAAAACCTCTCTATAACGGTCAATAAATTGTGTTAATTAGTTGGTATTTAGGACAGGTGGTTGCTTAAAGCAAGGTGAAAGTAAAACAGAACGCTCCAATAGGAGCGTTCTGTTTTATTTTCACCTTGCTTTAAGCAGTCTCTAAGAGATTTCTGCATGACTTTTACCCTGCATTAAGCACCCACCTGCATACAGAGACATACATCCTGTCTTAGAATAGAAATTTTACTGTATTTTTAATTCCCATGGTTGCTTGTACGAACAATACTAATAAAGAAGTAACGATAAATATGGATTAGTGATGCAATTAAGCTATTATCTCTAGTACCTCTAGTCATGGATTAGTTGTTCTATTTTGTAAACTAACCCTCTCGTCATGGACTATACTAGTTGTTTTACTATATAAACAAACCTTCCTTCGGAAACCCTCTAGTCATGGACTATACTAGTTGTTCTATTATATAAACAAACCTTCCTTCGGGAACCCTCTAGTCATTCACTATACTATTTGTTCTATTATATAAACAAACCTTCCTTCGGGAACCCTCTAGTCATGGACTATACTAGTTGTTCTATTATATAAACAAACCTTCCTTCGGGAACGCTCTAGTCATGGACTATACTAGTTGTTGTATTATATAAACAAACCTTCCTTCGGGGACCCTCTAGTCATGGACTATACTAGTTGTTCTATTATATAAACAAACCTTCCTTCGGGAAACCTCTAGTCATGGACTATACTAGTTGTTCTATTATATAAACAAACCTTCCTTCGGGTGCCATCTGGTCATGGACCATACTAGTTGTTCTATTTTGTAAACAAACATTCCTTCGGGAGCTCTCTGGTCATGGATTAAACTACATGTTCTATTTTATAAATGATATTCCTTCGGGATCCCGTTGGTCATGGACTATACTACTTCTATTTTATAAAACTAACCTTCAAGAAAAGACAAGATGGTGTTGGTAGCGAAGATACACCAAGGGTCGGACTCGAACTGTGCATCTCTCAGCGGCAGGTCGTCCAGGGTACACTGCTTATCGAAGGTTTTGTCGAAGCTGAATGGGAAGTAGCAGTTTTGTCTGGCCGTTATGTACTCCTCCAATCGGCTGTTCACATCATCTTTCTCTGGGACCTGATCTGTACGGAAAGGTCAACGTCACGTGACACATATCATGTGACTTGCATCACAAAAAGAGGTAATCCGAGATTCAATGCAAGCTATTGTACTTAAATGGTAAATTCTCCCCCAGCACAAAAGTCCCGTGATGATCATGAAAGCGAGACAATTGCAGATCTACTAGTCAATGTATACTTAATCCTTAGCCCTTAATCCTTAGAATATCACAGTGTCTGCAACAGTTTAATTAAACGTTGATAGTAATATTTACTAATTTAATAAAAATAAAATATTTTGTACGATAGTAATCCTATTTCATTCTTTGCACATAATGTTATAAGTGATAACTATTATAACACATGATATGGAGGCGTGTTGGGCTAGCTTTCAAACAGGGCTTTAACCCTTTCCTTCATACAAACGCCTTTTCACGCATTTGCAAACAGGGAAGACCCTAAAGGAGTGGTCTGATCAGGATCTGCTCTGTTTGCTAATAAATTCTGAGGGGAGGTGATCCCCCAAAAGCAAAAATTGCAGCACAAAAAGAGAAAATTGCAGACTCGGTTTTATTGAGTCTGTTCATGAGCAGTAATTGAAAGTGCAACACTGCTCATACCCCCTAGCACCGGCTTAAGCAGTATTCAATTTTCAGAACAAGAAGTACTGAAATTGACGATCTCGAAGGATCAGAAGTTCTAACAACACCGAGAATGAAGTACGGGGCGACGTTTTACGGCCGCCACACAAGCACTTAAAACCTGCTGTTGTGAAGATTATAAATTCTAAAGGGAGGTGATCTCCCGAAAGCAAAAAATGCAGCACAAAAAGAGAAAATTGCAGACTGCAAATTACAAAGCTGATATATGTTTCTTTATTTTCTAAAATGTCTCCAATGTTACACCTTGCACATTTCATTACTATTTTGACCATGTTTATTCAGTAGGTATTAATAAATATAGAACAGGGAAAAGGTTAAAATCATATTTAGCCTTCAGCCTGGTTAACAAAGTATGTATACACGATTATTCATACAAAACATTTTTAAAATTCAAGTTATAATCAGTGTATCTATCAATCTTTACAGGTGTGTAAAACAGTTTCAATCCTGATGAGATGCTGAATTACTTGGCGTCCTATCTGTATCCAAACTGTTCGCAGAGGTAATCACTCATCCAGAAAGAGTGGGCTAAATGTCAAAGAAATACAAACATAATGTTAAATAATGCATTTTACATTCTCAATAAAAAGTCACTTTAAACCCTCGATAATTTGAATTTTAGTATTGAAGACTTTCGATTCATTTAGGCAGAGATCTGCTTTTCATCTTCTGCGTTTATTTCAAATTTCAATACCTATTGAATATTCATGGACAAAATAGTATAATGGAATATGGAAGGTGGAAAATTGTAGCCCTTTTAGACAGTAAAGAAACAGAGGTATCAAATGCCATTGGCTAACAGAGCAGACCCTGATCAGACGGTTCCTATAGAAACCGTCTAATATCGGTGTACTCTCATTGCAAATGCATGAAAACACGTTTATATGAAGGAAAGGGTTAATGTAGATGAGGTTTCTGCATGACTTTCGTCCTGCATTAAGTTGCCACCTATATCAAAGATCGATAATGAGTGTGTTCGGATAATCGAGATTTTAATTCCGTCACCTACTTTTTATGTAATTGTCTAGGCCTTCGTTCTTTTTCATCTCGAGAGCAAACGTGATTGAACCCTGGATTGATTCATAGCCGAGAATCTCCGAATTTCTCCCCCACGCCTCAGAACCAATAAACTGGAATTCGCCCCTTCTCATATCGCGTAGCAAATGTTCCATAAAAGGCGAAGCGACATGAGATCTCAGGAATATAATGACGAGTTTTGCGTGTGGTCTTCTTCTGAGCAGCTGGTAATATCCGAAATAATCATTATCTTCTACCACTTCTATTGTCTGCGCTATGCATATGCTGTTCTCTTTTGCAGCTTCAAGGACCGAATCTCTACCACCCTCGCCGTAATTACCTTCACTGTAAACTACCTGTATGTACTTCCCATCAAGCGCTGGAATAATAAGTAAATCTCAATAATCCGAATTTTCAGTGTAGACGAACTAAGACCTTTTTAGGCAGGTGACTGCTTATCGAAGGATGAAAGCTTACAGAAAGCTCCCAGAGGAGCTTATTGCATACCTTTTACCATGCATTTAGGTGCCACCTCAATGTGCGCAGACAAGGAAGCTTACGTAAGTGTTCGGATGATGGATGGTTTTATGTATCTATAATTACACGTTTTAAAACTGTTCTTAGTATTTACCACCCTTGTTTCATTCTATTAAATGTATATGATTATATTCCGTATACGTGCGTTATAGCCATTTGCTCTGTCTAATAATGAACTAATATATATCTGAATATAGTTTCTGTAATGTTCAAACAGTTCCTTGCTCACAATACCATTATAAAAAGTCAGTTAATATTCACAAAATCATTATTTCTTACAAAAATGATCATGGAGTAAAAGGTCAGTGGTTCTATCCATGTCGAGGGCTTGGTGCAAAACTATTCTAACTCCTTCACGAAGTGAAGGAGTTAGAATAGTTTTGCACCAAGCCCTCGATGTGTTCTGGCTTGTCCCGATATACCGCCAGTGTACTTTGACTCTAGCGACACAAATGTACTCCGGAAACGCTAAAATGCTCAAAACATGACACTATTCGCTAAAGCGACCACGACAATTCTTCTTTCCTAACATTTAGCCGACAACACCAGAACAAATGAGATTACAGACCGATGGCATGTGGACAAATGGCCCAAGACCACTGCCCACGCATACTAGCCAATCCTACGTTTTGAATACAAAACCAGAAGCACCGCACATGCTTCTCGACACAGACGTGCCTAGCGACTCGAGGACAATGCATAATTAAAGACGTTTCCAATCATTCAAACGATTTCACGCCGAGTGTAGAGTTCTGGAGTAATCAAAACGAACTAAAAGGGGATACCATGCTTTCCTGCAACGACTGTGGGGTGGTCATTGAAAGTGACCACGACCTACAAAATCACGTAAAACATTGGAACGTGTGAATAGATCTGACGACCGTCCTGCAAAATGATAAATTCGATTCTGAAAAAGGTAACGGCATAATTGAACACTTTGATGAAGAAAATGCAGTTTACAAAAAACTAGCGCAGTACGCAAAGGATAATACAGGTGGAAAAAGTGGTCAAATACCAAAATCAAGGTTTGTCCTCGAAAAGGATTACTGAAAAAGCCAATCAAGCTCTACGGGAAGAAGACGTGCGAGCGTTTAAGTTGAGGTATGCCGTCTTGCTGACATTTTTGTTTAAATTTAAAGACGGCTATCTTCATGACAAACTTACGAATACTGTCGAGAATACCTGGAGCGAAAATGGATTTAGAGAAACCAGCGAATACGTAGACAGCGGTGAGGACGACAGTAATGTCGAGGAGGACGAATAAAGCGCAATAAAGCATAGATATACCTTCATTCCGTACTGGACCTCTTACATTTTTATCATAGCGAGAGACAAGAGAATTTCGCCGCATACCGGGTTCCGAAACAACAAATGGAGCACCATCAAAAAGCAACGTATCAATTTCAAAACAACCAGAATCGAAACCTCTGTTATCGTATCCGTACCAGATAATTGACACCGTTGAATAAAAGGTCAATATACTTTCAGACGGGTTAATCCGACATTGAATAAGTTTATACCAAAAGAGTGTGACGGTGATACCACCGCGCTATTATAATGCATTAGATTAATTCGACGTATTGTTCTTTGTCCATTGACAGGAATATTATGAATAATTTTATATAAAAAGTGGATGTGGCCCTGAAATTGTATACCACCGTGCTATTAATATATTAAAGGTATATTGATATGGGGTAGAAACCGTTTATAACACAGACTCTACTTTGCGAATGCGTGAAAATAAAAAGTAAAGCACTGACACTAAAATGTGTTTTGTACACATGCCTGTATATGCTATTACTAAATGAAACTAAATTAATCTGTAAACAAGAAACAACTAAGCAACAATAAAAACGACATCCTTAAACGATTAACACAACTCAAGAACTACAGGAGCTCTGCTCCGGACAAGTGTTTTTCTATAACTGATGTCAGAGTTAATTGACAATGTCACCTGAAAACGGTAAGCAATATCCGGTCAACCTAAGATGTACTCACACACCAAATTTGGCATTCCTACCGCAAGTATTATAGAATATATGCTCTGGCCATTGTGCACACAGGTACACACACACACAGGCACGTACGCGCGCACGCACACAATTCGATCATTATACGCCACTAAAGTCTTCCTTTGGAGGTATAAAATGCAACAACAAAGTAAAAAAAACAAGGCTTACCCTTTACTATATCTATCATTCCATTGGCTTGCACATTGTCTGGTGTAACTATTCTCATGAAATACGGGTATCTCGTTTTGTCACTGAGAACAGGGTTGGTTGAGGAGTAACTGATCTGGACAATACCCAGTTTAGTCAACTGTTCGGCAGCCGGCTGACTGACATCAGTTGACTGACCACCGATATAGCCTTAAAAAGTAATCAATATGACGTCAAACAAGTCGTATAATCATGTTATTTATTATCAACAATATCAAAAAATGTAAGTTTTAATGCAGAATAAAAGTAATGCAGATAGCTCTTATACTATATGTGTACAACTTAAATAAGCACTTTTAAATTATGTAACACACCATAAGGGTTTATTAGAAACATAACAGTCAAAATAAATACAGGTAAAATACAGATTAAACCCTTCCTCAATACATACGCCTTTCTACGCCTCTGTAAAATCACCTATTAAAACAATTGTGATAAATAGAGCATTTGCTCCTATAGGAGCAAATGCTCTATTTATCCCAATGGTTTCAACCTACAAAATTCTGAAATTTTCCTTTTCTCTAGTTAATACTCCTTTTCGGTAGAATTATTCGAAGCGGTTGGATCTTAAAATAGCCTATGAGGGAATTGATTAAAGCAAATACACTACTTAACTTTAAAATCAAACAAACATGACGTTTGGCAATACTTCAAATATAAAAACGCCCAGTATCATTAAACATTTACCAAATGTTTAGAACAACAGTTTCCCCCGATAGAAACCAAATAGAAATATTTTGCTGCTGTTAGCACATAAAATATACATTTTAATCTTGAACTACATACCGATCAGCTATTTCCCATAGTTTCCTCCATTTCAATTCGGTATTTACTTGAAAACTTATTTATCGAAACCCCTCTAATACGGCCTTCAAAAGAGAGGCCAAATTCTCGGACTCAAATGCATGTAAGCAATACAGGACAAAGGTTATACAGAAAGCTCTGACAGGAACTTTCTGCATTACCATCGTCCTGCATTAAGCAACCACTTTCTTTTTAAGACATCTATTTTCATTCATAATGCGGATATTTTAGAGATGATTTACTGTATTATAATGGGATTGCACAATGACTTACCGAGAATACGGTTCTGCAGATCCACCCTCTCTCCATTTACCATTAAGAAGCCATCATAATGCAAATTTAACACTTTCCGGGCAATCTCAAGGGCATTATTGCAATCATTCAAGACAATCAGACCTATTGTCTTGTTCCCAAAGTTATTCCTCACCGCAGTAAAATTGACAGATGTTGCAACTTGGTCAACTGCAAACTAGAACATAAAATGATTAAACTTGAGTAAAACCTCTATTAGTCGAATTTTGGATAAATAAGATTGAGGAAAGTAGCTGCTAAATGCAGAGGGGAAGTCTTGCAGAAAGCTTCCAGTGGAGCTTTCTGCACGACTTTCGCCCTGCATTCAGCTTCCATCTATCTTTTAAAAACTAGAGCTATAACTAAATGTGATGAATACCGTCGCATGACAGCCTTGGTCGCAAATCAATGGGCTGATAACACCTGTATGTTAGATACTGAAAAGGTTTATTTGATGCACCTGTAAAACATACAAAAATTGCATCTACCATGTATGGTATTTATGTATGGCAAGTATCCATTCAACATGTTTCAAGTTAAAGGAGGAGTTTGCGATACCAACTACCAACGTGTTATGCCAAAATGGCACAGGATATTCACAGTTCAAGGGGGATAATTCTGCAATACGTAGCGATAAACACATGCAAAATGAGTTTTGCACATCTACTATTCGTGAGTATTATGTATACAAAATTGAGTTGAATAACTTTCCAACTGAACAAGATGTTTGCAATACCAACTACCCCTGTTCCATGACAAAATACTAAAAATTCAAGGGAAGATAACTTTGGCGCTATATGCATTGGATCACTTACACTCCCAGGGGTGTTGCATGTTTTAGAAAGGGTTTGATGCATTTTGTACACAGTTGGTTGCTTAATGCGGTATGAAACCAACACAGAATGATCCTAGGGTAGCTTCATGCATTGCTTCCAGCCAGCATTAAGCTACACTCCGTATTTCAAAAAAGCATATTTCTTTATTTAATCGTTAATATTAGTAAGTCTCCCCCCCCCCCTACACACACCTACTGAAGTAAGATTGTGGTCATTAGACCGGAGCGTTTATTAGATAAAATATGGTACATATAAATGTTGACACTAGATCACAGTTCCTATCAAACTTTTGAACGACCCTGACAATAATTTCTGCTGTAGCCAGTATGCCACCATTGCGATGTTATCCTTGGCGCTTTTGTGTCAGTTGATGGGTAAACATTGGCCATGCCTATGAAGATGATATTCAGAGTTCCACATACTTTGTCAACAGAAAAAGCAGCTTTGACATGTCACATATACTGGCACGGCTTATTTGGCCATCCCCATTACAATGCAAATCACTTTCAAATAAACCTTCGTAATTAGTCCTTAACCCTTTACGCCATTTATTTTCATATATAAAAAAATTAAAAAACATATTTATTAGCTGAATAGTATAGCATAAACCTTTCAAGGAAATGTTTTGTTTTGCCAAAAACTAAAGAAACATACATATATCATGTGGAAAGCAAACAGATCAGACAGCTCCTATACTATGTTTGCAAATGCGTGAACAGGCATATATATGTATGGGAAATTGTTAAATCCACACTCAGCCACTGTACCCCTTGCATGGTCGTAAAAGACGGCTTACATGGGGCTTTAAGGAAACTGAAGTATCTGCATCTCTCCAGCAGGTGTTAAGTCTCAGAGTATATACAACAATTTTTATCTAGATATAAATAAAATTTGAGTTATGGAATGTTTTTGGTATAATTACAGCTTCTTAATATGCGGGAACTGCTTGCAAAGGTAATCACACAATGCGACATTAAAAAACGGAAATTCGACGATAAAACATTTGTGAATCAGGTCAGTTTATATACATGTATAACAAGTTATAAATATGCAGTCACTAAGAAAAAGGGGTATTCCGGTGTCCCACCAGGATCCAGACTGTTTGCTATTGTGACATTGTTTCTTGAAACAAAAGTTAAGAAAAATAAGAACTAAAGGTAAGAAATGCTTAATGTATACAGAGTAGTTAAAAAAGACGCATATTCTAATTTCTCCACCAAGTCTAATTGCGACAAGACAATAATATATAGAAAAACAATATTGGCCTTGTAACAATTTACCTTCAAGGCTAAAAACATCTGGTATCCGTGTCTCTTTCTGACACTCGCACAACCCTGAGGGCCAGGTATGCCCCTGTTGTTATTGGAAATTATTCCTGGAATAGAAAATAAATTAGTAATCTGAAAATACAACAAAATCCCTTTAAAGGAAACACTTTTAAACCCCTTTTAAGCGACCACATTGTAAATAAACATAACCCCAGTGACTTTTGTCACGGACCGTTCCAAGGCGGTACTTCCATCTTCACCTATTGTATGTTTGTTTTGTCTTTGTTTGTCTCTTGATGTTTTTATAGTTATGTACATTTGCTGTATCCTTCTGTTGCTGTTCGGGCCACTGTTTGTTCTGTATGTGGTGTTTTCTGCATGACTCATTTTTGTACTTATAGGTATCTTTAAAAATAGATGGTTGCTTAATGCAGGACCAAAGTCATACGGAAATATCCTCTAAGAACTTTCTTTATAACCTTCGTCCAGCATTAAGCTACCACATGCTTTTATAGCCCATATCTAGACTTAATTAAATGCGTTTTACTGTAAGATAAAACAAAACATGTGCCAATGAATTAACAGAATATTGAACCTCATCCGGGCAACTAATTCAGAAATAAATGAAACATGTCTACAGCTTGCAGATATGTATGGTAGCTAAATATCATAGCTGCCTAGCTAAATAGCATTTTTAGAAGTTTTTCCAATTGGACAAAATCATCATGTGGCTAAAGTAAAAAGCTCTCCATAATGATCACACAACATTGTCTATTTATACGGTTGGGGATTCAGTTTTAAGCTAAATGCAGGATGAAAATTATTCAGAAAAACTCCATCATGAGCTTTCTGTAATACTTTACTTCTCTTTCCTTATAAATCATTTACTACATAAATACGCATTTCTGCCCCTTTGCAAACAGTGTAAACTCAGATCCACCATCTCATGTAGGGGTTCTGATCCGGGGCTTCTCCGTTTCCTTATGATAAAGTTAGATATGTTTCTACAGTTTCAGGAATAGCCAAAAGCCATGCGTCCAAATGCTGTAATTAAAAAAATCAAAATGATATTGATGTTGTCTTGATTTCTGGTTTGAATATTCATGGCGTAAGATGAAAGGCCTGCTCCTACAGACACTATGTTTGTTAATTACGTGGTTCAATGGGGCATTTTAGCTGTAATATCAAACGTACAAAAATGAGTCATGCAGGAAACACCACATACAGAACAAACAACCGCCCGAACAGCAACACAAGGAAACAGCAAGCTGCATTTCAACATGTACTTCTTGGACAAAGTGTGAACGGTTAGTCTCATGTCCTCAGATCATTACTTACAAAAACAAAATGGATAACTCTTTGAACTTCTTGACAGGAGCACAATGCAATTAACCTTAATAAGCATTTAAACGCAAATTAATGGCTTCATGTCAGAAGCTGTAGAATTAGATCTATATCAGGAGAGTATCTGATTCCAAATACAATGTACGCACCGTGGCTATATGAGTCCGAGGGGGATGCTCCCCCGGGAAAATTTAGAAATGTGTAATTTGAAACATTTGTGATAAGCAGAGCTTTTGCTCCTATAAAAAGCTCTATTTATCACAATGGTTTAAAAAGGTGGCTTTAACAGAGGCGTGACAATACATGACAAGACAGAACGATTATCCAAGTCAACCCTTAGCCTTCGAATTTTGTTCCACATTGACAATAATAATGTTTTATCCTTTCAGATCGGTGTTACGCACGTGCGTGCGTATCGCTAGCTACGCCCCTGTACGAGTATACATGTAGTGTCATAAGAATGCAGGGCAGACCCTACAGGAGCCGTATTACCTTGGTCTACTGTTTGCAAAATCGTTAAAAATGCGTTAAAGGTATCTTGCAACATTTTACTGGGATGTGTGCTTCATTTGTTTAAATTAAAAATTGTTTTGTAACAAGAACAAAATACATGTAGATAAAAGAAATGAGATATAATTATATTCATCACCTATGACGTAAAAGTCCCCTGGCACGTGAAGATGTATTTCCGAGAAATCTACTGGGAGACAGTCATCGCACTTGTAATTTACGGGACATTCTCCTCTTCGGACATTAGGGTATGACGTTTCTTCTCCTGCTGTGCTGTAATCCTTAATCGCATCCTTGTCGAGTTCCAAAGCACTATGCACAAGTTCGCCAACCTTTATGAAATAATTCTAATAGTCGTTAGTGTTAAAGGAGTTATAATTTATAAACTACCATATTATTTTTCATAAAAGCTCCCAAGGGTATAACAATTTTCAAAAAAGAGCTAAAATTTTCTCTCTTTTTATTAGTAAATGTTCCTGTTTAGGAGCTTCATTCAAGCGGTTTGGGGTAAGAAAAAGCATTCGAGGAATGGGTCTAAAATAGCCTTTGAGGGATTGGGTAAAATTCGTTTTATTCCACAGCTCTGACGTGGCAAACTATTTCTGTGTTCATATGCTATTTACGAAAATCGTCTATTAAATATCCATATGAATTATAGTAGAATTCCGCTAAGGCAACCATCAAAATGAGGTCTAAAGCTCGGTTTCAATGAAATAGAAAACATAATATGCGATTTCATCGCGTCTTGTCGACGCCGAACATGCACAGATTAAGAATAAATCGCTTCAGTTTATATTGACAGGAGCGTAGAGTTGAATCCAAATATAATGTAAACACCGCTGCTATAGGGGTCCGAGGGCATGCCCAAAGGAAAATTGAGAAGTGTGTAGATTTGAAACCATTGTTATAAATAGATAATTTGCTCCCATGGGAGCAAAAGCTCTACTTATCACAATGGTTTCAAAAGGCGACTTTCTTTTACAAACAAAAAGTCTTCTCTCCCCGCCCCCCATTTTGTCTTCCATTTTTGTACCAGTTGTGCCATAATAATGTTTTCATCAATGAGATTGATGTTACGCACGTGCGTAAGTGCGTATCGCTAGCTGTGCCCCTGATGGCATGATAACGTTTCCATTGACGTGTTTTTTGGCACTGAATATTGTTGCTACTGAAAACAGCCGCTTCAGGTGGGAATTTTTCCGCGCTTTGGT
This sequence comes from Azorinus chamasolen, assembly GCA_963576725.1. Taxonomy (NCBI): domain Eukaryota; kingdom Metazoa; phylum Mollusca; class Bivalvia; order Cardiida; family Solecurtidae; genus Azorinus; species Azorinus chamasolen. Next base: position 56,680,650 of record OY755248.1, read on the forward strand.
GCCAAAAATGATATATTGAGGATAAAAATAACGTCGAAAATAATTTAGAATCGTATCTTCGACAATTCTAAATGGTGGTCATAACTTAGAAGTTGCAGGAGAAATGACGATTTTAGTACTTGCATACACACCTTTATATATTGCCCTATTACTAAAGTCAATGCTTCTTTAAGTAATACTGATACAATTAAAACCTCACCTTGATCAGCTGAAAATTGTCGGTGGCACCACTGCCATTGTTCTGTAAATTGTAAACTTCATACTGTGATCCGCTTTCAGGAATCATGGCATTTGTCATCTCACTAAATGACAGGGTATAATTGTCAGAGCTGAGTGGTTCTAATGGCACGCCGAAATCAGAGTTGATTGAAACATTAATACCATTCATCTCAGTGACCAAATCATTTGGTGTGAAGTTTTCTTTAAAGTCTTGAATACTTTGGCATTGTTGATTGTTACAGCCGTGTTGATAGGCTTGTTGTATGGCCTTAACCATGGCATGGGTTGCTACAAGACTATATTTAACATAGACGGGTTGTCTTTCATCTAACTCAACCATCATAGCTTGCGTGATGTCAGATAAGTATGTATTTTTCATTGATGCCTCTGCCAATAAAGTCGGATTGTCTACTAACGATTTCCAGTATGATGTGAATGATGTAATTTCCGTAAACGGTGCTGACGTCACTATGGTGCCTTTCGATTTTGTCAAGAATGATCCGGATGCTGTGTGGAACACGGCCCTCTGAAGTTCTATAGATTCTGAGAGTAGGACTATTGGAGTATCAGAAAATGGAAGACGTTGTAGGGCTATGAATAGCTGGTTTGCTATATGTTTGTCGCCGATATATACAATGCCCGTAATTTTCGGAGATGAGAAACTAATTGTAGTCAAAATATCACTGAGAGCGTCCGTCGAAATTGCCCTTGTGCTGTCAATGTGAATCGGAAACACTTTTGGAACGCATGTCTTATTTTCTCGTGCAAGTGCAACTAAAGCGTCTGCCCCATTTCCTCCATATGTGTCATTCGGATAGATAACTGCTACGCGGTTCCAGTCTAACGCTGCCATCAACTTCACCATAGTCTGAAAGAAAACATGAACACATGTTTTGTATTTGATTCAAGTTTATTTTATTCTGAGCATATCGTCATCAGAATGACTGAACATAACAAATACCATTTTTTATGTTATTAAAAATATACGTTTATTCAAGGGATTATCACTTGAACTTTCCCCTTATGTAAGCGCATTTTTACGCATCTGCAAACAGAGTAGACCCAGATCAGATGACTCCTATAGGAGCCGTCTGATGAGGGTCTGTTCTGTTTGCTGATGATGTATTATAGATCTGATTCTACAGCTTCTGTCTGAGCCAAAATGTCCTGTGTACATATGCCATTATAAAAATATATATATATTTAATATTAATGACGTCATTATTTCTTCCATGAATATACAACGGGGGAAGGGTTAAATCCTTTGAGTTCACAATGAATCACTGCAGATGTCGGTTCGATTTGGCCGTTATCCTTGATTTTCTCTGTTTATTTCAAACATCAGCAGCTTAACCTGTCTTAAGCGACTATTAACCCTTTACTCCATTTATATTCATAATAGAAATACTGAGATCATTAATATTAATTAGAATATCGGTTTTAATAGCATATGGCCACATGAACATTTGCCGATGTCAGAAAATGTAGATTCATATCAGCAAACGGTGCACACCCCGTCTTAAAGACACAGAGTCGTGACTCACACATTTCATTCTCTAATTAAAGCTCGTGTTGTCAGAAAACTTACATATTTTTGCATCAAACACGACCAAATACTATACGAATACAAAAACTCGTTCCTAGAGTAACTTGGTTTCTTTAATTTAACCCGTTCACCGCCAATGTCGCAAAAATGCACCACGACAAATAGTGAAGTCCAAATCAGACGCCGCCTTTTCAAGACGGCGTCTGATCAGGGACTTCACTTTTTGTCTCAAACTCCTTTTCAATATATATGCTTTATTCCTTCGAAATTTGCATTTATTAATTTCCTTATTTTACCAAACGATTTAACAAAATTGGACTGCAGACGACATTTAGGTATTTGGCGCCGAAACGGTTAATACTAACGTTTAAAATCGGAATTTCTCTGTATCTCAACAAACGATACACCATTGGACATATATTTTGTTTGAACATTGGACAGATATTTTATTTAAACATGCTGACAGTATTTTATTTGCTTAACAATCACTGCAGTACCTGACCAGATGACCTATTCGGGAGTTCCTTAGTCAGGGTTTGCATCTTGTTTATGTCCCTTTTTGGGGCGACTGAAGTACCAGTCTTATGTGATCATTAAAAAGAGGTCTAAATTTAGGTCTTAAAGACAGGGTTCATTAAGTAACCACCTGCTTTTTATCACGCTTATGTTAAAATATTACTTAACCTTTTACTCTATAAATACACCCTCCTATGCCCGTGAAAACAGAGTAGACCCAGATCAGAAGGCTCATACAGGAGCAGTCTGATCAGGGTCTGCTCTGTTTGCTTATGAAAAAATGTAGATACGATTATACAGTTTCTGCCTTGGCAAAATATTCCTGTGGCTATGTGCTATTATAAACAAATCTGTTCAATATTCTTCACGTTTTTATTTTTTTACATGAATATTCATGGAGAAAACGGTTGCTTAAAACTTGTTCCATTGTACCTGTATTTGAACTGTGTCATCGGGTATCACCCTGTAAAATGTTGGGTACAGGGTCTTGTCGTTGAGACTGGGAGCAGAAGCAGACGGACTTATCACCAACATCCGATCAGCCTCGATCTGATATTTGAATATGGTGGACAACACTTCCGCTTCAGAGCTATATTCGGGACCAACCACACCTGATAAATACATATCAAATGAATCTAACTTTATAAAGTCAATTAATCATTAGCAGATGAAAGAAATTGCCTGGATCAGACGACTACTGTAGGTGACGCCTGACCAGTGTCTACTCTGTTTGCTTATGAATTAGTATAGATCTAATTCTACAGTTTCTTTAATTATCAAAGTAAAACATTCGGTGTGCATATACATTGTACCTTTATATATATTCAGGTTATAAATAGTTATTATTTCTTACATAAATATACGTACTATGTAGAATAAATGGTTAACCCCTTTCTTCATATAAACGCGTTTTGCAAACAGAGTAGATCCAGATAAGACGACTGATCAGGGTCTGCTGTGTTTGCTAATGGAATTTGAAAGATCTATTTGTTCCACCTTCTATATTTCATTAGATTTATTTTGTTCACGAATATTCAGTAGGTATTGGAATTTGGAATAAAGTTCAATAAACATAGAACAAGGAAAGGGTTAACTGCTTTGCTTAGTGTCTTACCGACAATGAAGTCATTGGAGCTGGTGTTAGTCTTAGACTGTCTGTATGTCTCGAGTATCTCTGTTGCATACTTCCCGGCTAGTCCAGAATTTCCGCACGTGCTGTAACCACGGAATCCTATAATTTAAAGCACATCTATAAACAGCAATGACGTCATGCAAGCTTAGCAATAGTTTAGTTTAAATATACAGTGTAGTTTATTTCATATACAATTTCATGAAAAAGGGTAGGATACAAGTTCGACAAACGTTAGTTACGATATTCTTTAATAAGTGTGTTACGTTGAAACATTCTACACCAGGCGTGTCACGTTAATTACGACCCTCCCCATGAAACATTCTGCAATAAGTGTGTCACATTAGTAACGACCCTCCCCATGCAACGTTCTACAGTAAGTGTGTCACGTTAATTAAGACCCTCCCCGTGAAACATTCTACAGTACGTGTGTCACGTTAGTTACGACCCTCCCCTTGAAACATTATACAGCAAATGTCACACATAGATCTGATGAGTATTCACAAAGTGATCAGTTTATGCCAAAATGATCATTTGGGAAATTGATAATGGTATTCCGCATTAATGTTTTTCCGACTTTTAACCTTTTCGGTGACAAATTTCTAATTATCGTCTGCAAACAACTTTTGTTAAATCTTTCGATAAAATAAGGAATGAGATAATTAAATGCAAATTTCAAAGGAATAAAGCACATACATAGAAACAGAGTTTGAGATAAAAAGTGAAGTCCCTGATCAGACGCCGCCTTAAAAATGCGGTGTCTGATCTGTGACTGCACTATTTGTCGTGGTGCATGTTTGTGACATTGGTGGTGAACGGGTTAATGTAGGTACTACCGTCCTACTGTTTATCTCGTTCGAAATTTGTTTGCGATTATATAGTTTAAGCAATATGTGTTTTTCATTGAGGGAAACACTCAGATAGTAAGGATTCAAAGAAATGGTAGTAACATTATCACATAATGTAAACAGCTAGATGATGAGATATATTTCAATGAATTTTAAAAATAATAATGCGGAGAAACTACTTCTCTTCGATCATACGTCAGATGAATGTAATGGATGGGTATTTGCAGCAAAGTTCAAATGTGTGTTTGCCCGGTAAATTATGTAATTCAATGGAAAACATGTAGTAAACAGACATCACTTTGAAGTTAGATAAGATCTGAACTAGAAACGGTTGACCATTAAATACGAGAATCAAGTTAACCCTTTTCTCCTATGAAATTTCATTGAATAATTTATGACTGTGTGAATATGCATTTACAATTTTATTTAATGATTACACGCTAACAATGACATATAAATTAACTGTGGCAGAAACATCAGAATCAGATCTGCAAATAGAGCAAACCCTTGGTCCATGCTTATAAAACTTTTTAGTTGAGTCTGAGTTCGTTCTCAATCTTTTGATTGGTCAGATTTGAGTTCTCAAGCTTTTGATTGGTCAAAGGCTCACATCTGACCAATCAAAAACTTGAGAACCAAGTAAGACTCAACTAAAAGTTTTATAAGCATGGATCCTGATCACGTATCTCCTACAGGAGTTATCTGATCTGGGTCTTCTTTGTTTGCAAGTAGTTGTTTTTAATTAATTAATGTAATTAATTGTTTAATTATAAGTATTGATAAAAACGATTTATATTTTTAAATTTATAAGTTGACAATCTTCATAATAATGATTGAACATAAATGCCATGTTGTATGATGTTATTGAAAATGTTCGTTTATTGTAGGACTTACCACTGTAACTCGCATAACCCTTTCGCTGCCAAACTCTGTCGTCTGCTAACTTTGTCGTCTGCTACAAAATTTCAATCTTTTGATTTTCTTCATTTTTGTTTCAAAAACATAGTAACAGTAACAAACAGTTTGGATCCTGATGAGACGCCGAGTTACTCGGCGTCTCATCTGGATCCAAACTGTTTGCATAGGTAATCACAGATCCGGCATTGGCAGCGAAAGGGTTAAGTGTAGACCTAGATGAAGTTTCTCTACCTACTTACCCAGTGTAAATGGCAGTACATTGGCGGCGTTCAGCTGTGCCAGGTACCATCTAGTAGCTTCCATGGCTAAAACAGAGGCTGGGTTGATATTATCACATTCTCCTCCACTTGACAATCGCACCTCGAACATCCCTAAGCAGGTCAGAAAATACATATCATAATTCACACGCTGAGAACAATCTCAATCCGTAGAAAATACACTTTCCAATATAGTTCGCCAAATTATTTCTCATTTTCAATAATATCTCTCTATAGTAGCAACTAAAACGAATTTTTTAACTGTATTCCAAGAAATTGAAGAAAGTTCCTGGGGTAGAGCCAAAACCTTTGTGCCATAATCAGGAGTGTAGCTGGCTTCAAATGTAATGTGCACACTGTGGTTAGATGAGTTTTTGTTATGCTAGGTAGCTGTAGGTGGACTTAAGAGTATTGTTTCATGGCATATATACCAAGGTCAACAAATTTAACCCATTCCCTAATAGACTATTTTATACCAGATCTCTTTGAATAAATATTCCGAAAAGCAGCATTTACTATAGAAAGGGACAGTGTTAGAATTGTGTAGCTTTGAAACCATTGTGTTAAAGGGAGCATTTGCTCCTATAGGAGCAAATGCTCCCTTTATCACAATGGTTTCATAAGGTGACGTTTACAGAGCCATGATAGGCGTCATTAATAGGGCAAAAGTTAAAGCTTGTATGACAAGACAGAGCACTGTCAAAGCGTCCACCCAACCCCCTTAGCCTTATTTTATTTATTCCATTTCGGCTATAATAATTGTTTCACCTTTGAAATTGATGTTAAGCACGTGCGCACGCGCGTACGTGCATATCGCTAGCTACGCCCCTGACAATAAAACAAAATGGGAAGAATCTTCAGTAGAGAAGACTTACACCAATATAAATCAAGGTCGCAGGAATCGAAATGCCAGATTTGTAGTACAACTCAGAAGTTGATTTGGGTGCTTGCTCAACATACTTATTTGATTAAAATATAATTATGGATCACGTGGGTAAAAGTATTTGGAGTTCCTTGTTAATCCTTTAGCGTCCACATATTTGATATGCATTATGATTTTGTCTGCACTTGATGTCCCCGTGTTGCGGCACATTTTGTTGCCGCTGTACATAGTGTCGCTGGCGACCATCTCTGCTGAAACAAATGGAACATATTGTCGCCAGCGTTAATATGTGCCGAAGTTTTCGACACATATTAATGCTTAACTGCACAAATTGTCGTCGGCGACAATATGTGACGAAGGTTGTGGTGCTTTTTAAGGGTATTTTTGGCGACAATATGTCAAACGGCTTTAACGACTAATAATTTGACGACGGAGAACATACATATGGATGAAACGACAGACAAACAGCTGGACGGATATGTGATCCCGTCACAACCAGTTGGCACAATACACAACTTTTGATTACCATTGGCGCAATGACACTGTTATGTCGTAAACCACTGAATACTATAATTTTGAGTTCCCGACAATATGACAGTGGCGTAACCCTTGGGCACGCATTGTCGCCGGTGCCGACAACTTCGGCACATACTGTCGCCGCGACAATATGTGCCGCTTGTTTCGGCATATATAGTTTTGCCGGCGACGATATATACACCGTCGATAACGTGCTGCAACACCCGGGATATCGAATATCTGGGATATTTTGTCCTGATTGGCTGCTAGTCTGTCACCCTGGTCATAACTCTAGAACCTTTGCATACTGGGTGTGTACATTTCTTAAGACAATACCTTTCAAGATACGAAAACTTTTGACTTTATGACCTTCTCCTTGACCTTTGACTTACTATTTTAAAAACTTCTTTTGACTGATGATGCGCAGGACCATTATAATTTGCGTATGTGATATTTAATACACACCATTTGTAGGAATACAAAATATTTGACCTGCTGACCTCTGAATTGATCTTTGGCCTACTTAATGAAACCCCTTACCACTGGCTATCACTTTTGAACCATCGAAAATGGGGCTTTCAAACTTGGCACGTATCTTCCTTGTTTCAAGACCTTTTTACAGTACGTAGCGTACATCGTGCGTATATCTATCGTGCGTTAATCGTATATCATGTGTATATCTTCCGTGCGGATATGTTGTACATCTCACGGTTAATATAATGGGTACTATTTCCATTTTATGGGATATTTGATTAATACTTTTTGTAATATATGTATTATCTAAAGAAAGAAATAGTTGTTCTTTACTTAAGGTAATAGTAAAGTAAGAAACCGTTCATATCGTATCGTATAGTGTGCGTATATGCATCGTACGTAAATAGTATATCATGCGTGATCTATCGTATATCGTGACAACACATATGCTCACATATTTTGTATCGGACTGGACACACCATCTTTCGATAATAATTTGAGAGCGAAGAAAAAATTCTTTCTCCGACTCTGCGCTATGTTTCCAGATCACAACTTTGTTTTAAAAGAAATCAACGCAGAAATCTAAACCAAAAGTAGAAGTTTATTTTAGAATTTTCAGCAAATTTAGGAAAGACATTGAAGAAAAATTCCCGCATTGATTGTTCTGAAAAGCCTTATATCCTTTCGACTCCAGTAGCGTAATAAACGTATTGGTGATTTTGGCGTTCCATAACTTGAACATATATGAAGCAAATTATTTGAATAGTTAGGGTTATAATGACTGCAGGCCAGTCTGTAAAGTAGGCCAGTGTGATGGTCGTAGGTATATAAATGGGCGTTTTGTCGGCAGCCAAAATCGGCTCAGACACGGGTTTTTTCGGCCCTGAAATAACCCACGCTACCTCTGCTAGCTCTACTCGTGTTATGGCTGCTATGGTGCACAATACATTTGCAGCATCAAACCAATCGCATTATTTATAAGATCTAATGTCAATAGACAGGACACATACAAAATTGGCGCCAAAAGGTTTAAAAATTGGCCAAAAATTGGCCTCGGGTTTTTTTCTTCTTTTTATTTTCGCACAGTGCGCCATGACCTTTGTGACCTTCTATAAACAGACGCGTACTGCCTATCTGGTCTATAATTTTTGTCAAATACACATGCTTCATTTCCATTGTTGAAAATGAAAACAGAATCCCAAGCAGTTTATATACAGACCAGACGCCGAGTCGCTCTGCATCTGGTCTGGATCAGAATTGCTTGCAATTAAAAAAACAGCTCAAATTGCAGGAAATTGTGTGGATTTCGGCATAAGCAGAAGTTCGACTTAACCGATTTCGAGATAACAAGAATCGACTCAGGGGACATTACTGTCATAAACATAATTCAGGGACAAAGCTACCCTATCCGATACTAATGCAATGGCCTGATGGCTGTCTAAGATCTTTCGTGCATAAGAATGTCAAAAATAGCTAAACCATCTATTAATTTATCTGTGAAAAATGCGTTGGTATTAGTAGGTCTTCAGAAAAGGGGGTTAAAGAGGGTCGACATGTTCACAGCACGGTTTTCTTCCGCCCGTGGGAAAAAATGCGTCAACCCATTTCCCACGTGTGAAAAACGGGTGGCGTGAAATTTGCAGTTCAACAGAGCTGCATATAATTATGCATGCGAGCCGAACAGGAAGTAATTAAAATGTTTGCTGTTTTGAAATGAAAATACATTTATAGATCCCTAGTTTTAACACAATGCTTGATCAGGATCTAAACTGCTTGACACTAATAAAATTCGCGGTAACAGTGTATACCCTGTGTAGGAACTGCTCCCACGCTACGTGTGTGTGGCTGGCGTTCTTCTATACACAGCTCCTTCTCTACAACGACATCCTTTGGTATACGAAGATTGTATGTGTTGTTCAGAGGGAGTTGTTATAGGGAGTGAAAATCAAACACAATTAGCTTATTTGCAGATCCCCAGATAAGGTGTATTTCGAGAACTAAAACCACTTTGTGACGATTCTAAAGAGTGGTCACAACATAGGGTTTGGTGGAGGCATAAAGAAAATACGATGGAAAAAGGTTGTTTCTGGTGCCTTGTTGTTTCGGAAACAGTGACATGCGTTGTTGTAAGGAGGGAATCGTTATTGAGAGGGCCGTTGTAGGGAGGGAGCACTGTAGTAAAACCTCTCTATAACGACCGATCACAAAGATGTCGTATTCTAGGAAAACTTTGTAGACACGTAAACTGGAGAAATATTAATTTGATTTTTTTTTTCAAATTGCGATAGGAAAGGGTGCACAAACCCTATACTGTAACCACTCTTTAGAATCGTCTCTTCGAGACGATTCTAAGAAGTGGTTACAGTAAAGGGATTGTTGGAGAAATAAATTAACTGTTCTTGAAATTGTTTAAATTTGCGCATATTATCTACAATAGTTGGGTATATTATCCAAGGCAAGCCGTTCAAATGTATATACAAATGCGTAATAATTTGGTATATTATCCAATCCAAGTTATTCAAACATAAGATTTAATAGTTTAGTATATCGTCTAATTGAGGCTATTCAACTGTATATGCAGTAAAATGTATATAATATTTTTTGAGTAGTTGTCCAATAGAAAGGGGAATATTACATAATAGTTGGATGTGTCCGCTCAACAAGTTTGTTTGTTTTCCACATTGCAAACCAAGGGACACATTTCTTTCCTTGTCTATGTAGAGAGAAACATTAACTAATTTGGTCTGCAAACCACGCCGCCAGCCTTAGCTTTCAAATTAACTTTCCTTCAATTTCGTCTTTAACCCTTTCCTTGTTCAGTATTTATTCCAAATTCCAATACCTACTGAATACCCATGAACAAACTACAGTTGAACTTCAATATATCGAACTCGGATAACTCGAAGTTCGGGATAACTCGAACAAAAAGTCCAGTCCTTCCAAAACTAACACTACAGAATTGCTGTAAGATGTATCGCTACAGATATCTAGAAACACGTGTGACAGCTTAATACAGGTCTAAAGTAATGCTGAAAGCTCCTACAGGAGCTTTCAGCATTACTACAGGCCTGTATTAAGCTGTGGTCTTGACAAATCTTTCAGATTAGAAATCGAATGACTCGAACATCTGTTATCTCGAACTAATTTGTACCGTCCCTTGAAATTCGACTTATCGAAGGGCAACTGTAGTTACAATGAAATATTGAAGGTGGAACATTGTAGCCATTTAGCAAACAGAGCAGACCCTGATCAGACGGCTCCTATAGGAGCCGTCTGATCTGGATCTACTCTGTTTGCAAATGCGTGAATACACATTTATATGAGGGAAAGGGTTAACTCTTGAGTCGATGAAAACGCCTTTCTACGCCTTTGTAAACAGAGTAGACCCAAAATCAGACGACTCCTGTAGGAGCCATCTGATCAGGATCTGCTCTGTTTTTCTATGAAACAATATAGATATATACTTCTGCAGTGTCTGCCATGGACAAACTTCTTGCGTCCATGTACTATTATAACAATAATTAATCGAATTAATATTCATGACGTCATTATTTCTTACACGAATGTTCTTAACCCATTCCCTCATATTGACGACTTTTGACGACTCTGTAAAAATCACTTTATGAAACCATTGTGATAAATAGAGCATTTGCTCCTATAGGAGCAAATGCTCTATTTATCACAATGGTTTCAAATTACAAAATTCTAAAATGTTCTTTTTCTCTAGTTAATGTTCCTTTTCGGTAGTTTTTTCAAAGAAGTATCTAAAAATAGCCTATGAGGTAATGGGTTAAGGTACAGGGTTAAGACTTTAGGTAATGTCAAACAATTTCGATGTTGACGATATGCTGAGTTACGCGGCGTCTCATCTGGATCCAAACTGTTTGCAAAAGTAAACTTAATGAATGTTGTGCTGCAAGATTTAACGGATAGTGTGTGTGGTGTGTGTGAGGGGTCGGGTGGGGTAGGTGATAGATGGGCTGCTTTCAAATATCAAAGATGAAGGCTTTATTTGCCCTGATGGTGCCGACGAAGATCCAATTTCAGTGAATGCGACACCTTATGAGACAATGTATGCAACAATTGTAACAACGATTAAACCTCTCTCATGCACTGGCGATATCGACAAGTCGATAACTACAAGGAGTTTGTCAGGCTGATCCGGACCTGGAGTGACCCATCCTGTAAGTGTGCTATGTGTTCATGAGTTGTACCTCTCTGTGTCCACAACCAGCCTTTTGCATTGCATGAACTTTTATTTAGTTGCTTTTGTGTTGTAACTTGTAAATTACATGTTTGTTGCTTTGCTTTATGTTTCTTGCTTTGCTTTATGTTTAATTGAAGTTTTTATGATTTTTGATGTGCTTATTCCTAGATGTTAATCCACTGTGAGAAAGTTGCTGATCAGTTCTTCCCAAATCTGATTTGGGTGGATAAATGGTTTTACTTCTAATTTAGCTGTCGCACTTTTGTGCCTTCTTTTGAATGTCAGACTCTTAGTTATACTCTTTTTAAGGCAGTTTTTAGGCTTATGTCACGATCAGCAATTTTCACACAGTCAGGTCTTAGTTTTAAAACAGGTAATCTGCAGATTGGCACATGATAAGGGGCCAAGAAAGCCTGGCCCCTTGACAGGATCTATGAACCCAGAGTAAATCAATTAGCATGTACAGACAGTCATATATCCAAATTGTGCACCACTTTTTCGATACCTGATCTGGATCTATGCTGTCTGCACATGAACCCTTTTTAAACTTTTTATTATTGTTCCTATTATGCATGCAATTACATGTATACAGGTAGATGTGATATACACTGCATGCTGTATTAAATGTATATAAAAATGCATTTTATAGAATTTTTACTATTTTAAACTTGATAATGTATTTTTTTACAGGCTATTAGTTAATTTTATTGTTAAGAAACTTATGTTATTATGTCGGTAAATAGCTTTTAGCTAATGTTAAATATGTTGTGAAAACAACCCGACTATAAATAAAGTTTCTTGTATCTTGTATCTTGTATGCAACGTATGTACCGTACTAAAGAGGTCCGGGGGCATGCTCTCCGGGAAAATTTAGAATTTTGCAGTTTTGAAACCATAATGTGATGATTGTGATAAATAAAACATTTGCTTTTATAACAATGGTTTCAAAATGTGACTATTACAGAGACGTCAAAAGGTTTCATTATGAGGGAATTGGTTAAAGCTTACAAGACAAAACAGAACGTTATCGAACTATACCCCTCTTAGCCCTCGATATTTGTTCCATTTTGGCTATAATAATGTCGTCACCTTTTAGATTGATATTACGCACGTGCATTAGTGCGTATCGCTAGCTACCCCCCCCCCCCCCCCCCCCCCCCCCCCCTGGACGAACATGTAATTACTTAAGCAAATAGTTAAGATCCAGATGAGACAACGGCTAAATCTGTGTCTTATCAGGATCCAAACTGTATGATGCTGTGATTGTTTCTTGTAAGAAAATTGAAGTATATTATTAAATGAAATCTGTAGCAGACACCATGTTTTAGGATATACATGCACTGTAGACTGAATGTTTTAACCCTTTCGTCGCCGAATTTCTAATTGTCGTCTGCATTTCATTTTGTTAAATCATTTGGTAAAATAAGGAAATAAGATAAATACATGCAAATTTCAAAGGAATAAAGTACATGTACATGTAAAGACATAGAGTTTGACAAAAACTGAAGTCCCTGATCAGACGCCGCGTTGAAAAGGCGGCGTCTGATCTGGGACTGCACTATTTGTCGCGGTTGGCGACATTAGCGGTGAAAGGGTTAGTGTTTGAAAACTGAAACCACACAAATACACACAGTTCAATGCACATGCACATTGGTTCGCGTTAGACAAAAAGTGATTAGAGCACATCTATTTGGTCTGTGTGACTTTTAATTTACGAAGCATACTTAACCCGTTCCTTCATATTTATAAACTTCTTTTCATGCATTTGCAAACAGAGTTGACTCAGATCAGACGGTTCTTATAGGAGACGTCTGATCCGGGTCTGCTCTGTTTGCTAATGGAATTTGAAAGATCTGTGTCTTTACTTTCTAAAATGGCTACAGTTTTCCACTTTCCATATCTCATTATAACTATTTTGTCCATGGATATTCAGTAGGTATTGAAATTTAGAATAAACATAGAACAGGGAAAGGCTTAAGCATGCTGCGGGCAACGATAAGAGTGAAGTCCGTTTAACAATAGGGGTAATAGGAGTCTATACGTACTATATGTTGTTATATACAATTGAACTTCGATAACTCGAACTTCAAGGGACCGTACAAAGTAGTTCGAGATAAGAGGGGTTCGAGTCATCCGATTTCTAATCTGAACGTTTTCTCACAGCTTAATACAGGTCTAGGGTAATGCAGAAAGCTCCTACTGGAGCTTTCAGCATTACTTTAGACCTGTATTAAGCTGTCATATGTGTTTCCAGGTATACACATAGCGATACATTTTAGAGCAATTCTGTATTGTAAGTTTTGAAGGGACTGAACATTTTGTTCGAGTTATCCCGAAGTTCGAATTATCCGAGTTCGAGATATCGAAGTTCAACTGTAGTATATACATGTATATAGACTTTCATGTAGCGGTACAGACTCCTATGGTTTTAACCCTTTACCTGATAGAAGCGGCTTTTAGCGTGTTTGATTTATTCCTCCGCTGAAGAAAATAGTTCAAATTCATACAGTCATGAACATATTGCATAATAAATATTTTCTATATCCTAGTAGGTGGTAGCTTAAAGCAGGCTGAAAGTAAAGCAGAATGCGCCTTAAGGCGCATTCTGCTTTACTTTCAACCTGCTTTAAGTGGTCATACGTCTTCAAAACTAGAAACAGGCTATTGGGTAAAGGGTTAACGCATTGTTTCCCTGTACCCTTTAAGCCTAAGATTATCTTCCCTTCCAGGTTACAAAGTAGCGTTTTCTTTAATTTCTTTACAAAAACCATATTTTCACTGGCAAACAATTTGGATCCATAAGAAAATGCCGAGTTACTCGGCGTTTCCTCTGGATCCAAACTGTTGGGAAAGGTTATCACGAATTCGCCTAGGAGAATAGTGTAGACCCTGATCAGAGAGTTCAATAAAGAGTCCTCTGATTCAGGTCTGCACTTATATTTGACCTTACAGAATGAGATCTATATTATGCCATACGCAAACGGAGCAGACCCTAATCAGACGGATGCTATAGCAGCCCTTTGATCTGGGTCTTCTCTGTTTACTTCTCTCCTCTATCACCAACCTGAAAGACCCGGAAGTAGACTTTTCAGTGAACAAATAACCTGTCCCTGACAATCTCAGGTATTCATATACATGTAAGTTGTATGATTAGGGTCTGCTCTGGTTGCTTATGGAATTATATAGATTTGATTAACCAGTTTAGCCCCCCCCCCACCTTGTTAATTATTCGAATATAAAAACATCTTATTAATATTCATATATATGAATATTCATTAGGTGAATGTTTAGATATTAACAGATCTAAAGCATGAACACGACACGTTAGGCTCATCATTTCAAACAATGTGCAGAGGTCCAGATAAGATGCGTAAATTTAAACATATTTAAGGACAACTCCTTTATTTCTCCACCAAACCCTATACTATGACCACTCTTTAGAATCGTCTCTTCGAGACAATTCTAAAGAGTGGTCACAGTATAGGGTTCGGTGGAGAAACGACGATTTTAGTATTTGGGTATTCACATTTATCTGTAGCTCTGAATGAGTGTATTCTAAAAGTAAAATTAAATACGTTTTATAATAGAATGACAAGGTTTAAACTGGTTGACGTTCTTAACCCTTTCCCTGTTCGATTTTCATTAAAAAAGTCAATACCTACTGAATATTTAAAATAGTTAAAATAAATTATGGAAGGTTGAATATTGTAGCCATTTTAGAAGGTAATTAAACACATCTTTCAAATTCCATAAGCAAATAGAGCAGACCCTGATCAGACGGCTACTATAGGAGCCGTCTGATCTGAGTCTACTCTGTTTACAAATGCATGAACATTTATATCGCATAAAAATCATAAGGTAATCATTGGAACTGACATCATAAGAACAGAATAAGCAGCTCACCTGCTATGGTAATATCACCGTCCATCACAACAACAGTTGGCATCACATGCTGCCAAGTACTTAAAACAGATACCATAATTACAAAAACACAGCGAATCTCCATGTTTGCTAAACACTTTATTTTAACCGGTAGAGGCGACCCTATGTATACTGTACACATGGTGTATACACCGTTCCAGTTCAGCTGGCGAGTTACCTTTTCGACGCCATATAATTTTTATTCGCCGAACTTATCGTCTGCTTCAGGTTTCTAAGTGACACTTTTTTCTCAATTTGTTTACAAATCAGAGTGTCAAACAGTTTGGATCCTGGGCAGAAGCCGAGTTACTCAGATTGTGTGAACGATCTTAAACGTTCGCCTGCTGTTCGCGACAACGTATCTTTTGCAAACAGCTTGGATCCAGATCAGATGCCGAGTAACCCAACGTCTAAACCGGGCCCATGCTGTTCGGAACTCGGTCAATTATTTTATCAACGTTGGGTGAAATTGAACACTTTTAAAAATGAAGCAAATGAGAGTTTCAGCAGACGACATTTGCAGCAGGCGAGGGGTTCATTACGTTTAACAACTTGTTAATTTTTAACAATGAAGAAAATATTCCTAAATAGGGAATTAATAGAATACATAAATACTTGAACTGCTCTGATCTAATATTACGACCACTAAGGGCCCTTTTCAAAGATTATCATGTCAAAATACACGTCACATATTTATTACATGCATTCAGCCATAAAATCAAAGAGAATAATGTTGATCCAGCGTCATGGTGACATTGGGTTGTTATTTAAAATGTCATGACGTCATCAAAATGACGTCATCAAATGACGTCATGGGTGCAACGACGTCATGCATGCATTAGCGCATTATCCTCTTTGATGTTACAGCCAAATAGTCTGAGAACTTACAGACCATTTGGCTGTAACATCAAAGAGGATAATCTTTGAAAAAAGCCCTTAGTGGTCGAAATATTAGATCAGAGCAGTTCAAGTAATTTTTAACAGTAATAGAGCCCCGATTGGACTTACTCCCTGACCGTATCGTATATAGTGTTTTATTATATATATATATGTTTTGAGAGCCTCATGGTAGATTGACCAAGTCAGATGAGTTCTCTCGTTAAATAAAGTTATTAAATTATTATTATCATTATTAAACTATTTTCAAAGATTATCATGGACTCGCCGTTGGCGGCTTACGCCGCTGAAAATGTCTTCTCAAATGCTGATCTGGTGCAAGTCTGACTGCTATTGACCGGGTGTGTCTAACAGCTCGGATCCTGGTGGGATGCCGAGTTTCACCTGGATCGAAGTTGTCAATTTCATGGATAGCATGGTTTAACAATGTTGATAAAAAGTCAGTGTATTGCTATTGTAATCATATTACTTGCACAATATTGAAATATATGGAACATTGTAACCATTGTAGAAAGCAAAGAACCAGATCTATCAAATTCCATTAGCAAACAGAGTAGACCCTGATCAGACGGTTCCTTTAGGAGCCGTCTGATATGGGTCTACTCTGTTTGCATGTGCGTGAAAACACGTTTATATGAGGGAAAGGGTTAACTTAACAGTCAATGTACTGTACTTTGTTTCATGGTTTGTGGTTAGGGTAAACACCTGTTAAAATCAAATCTAAAAATAGACTAACTAAAAAGACTGGTATCTAAGACAGGTAGCAGTTTAACCTTTTACTTCATAAATATTCATATATGATAACATCATGAATATTGATTCGATTACTTAATATACAGTGCTCCCTCCCTACAACGGCCCTCTCAATAACGATTCCCTCCTCACAACAACGCATGTCACTGTTTCCGAAACAACAAGTCTCCAGAAACAACTTTTTTCCATCGTATTTTCTTTATGCCTCCATCAAATCCTATGTTGTGACCACTCTTTAGAATCGTCACTTTGTGACGATTCTAAAGAGTGGTCACAACACAGGGTTTGATTGAGGCATAACGGTTTTGTTCTCGAAATACACCTTATCTGGGGATCTTCAATCAAGCTAATTATGTTTGATTTTCCCTCCCTATAACAACTCCCTCTGAACAACACATACAATCTTCGTATCCCAAAGGGTGTCGTTGTAGAGAGGGAGCACTGTAGTAGCGAATCGATTCAGGAAGTTTTGGCCACGCCAGAAACCATAGAACCATATCTATATGTATAAATTTATCATAAGCAATCAGAGCAGACCCTGATCAGACGGCTCCGTGTTCTATTTGCAAAGGCGTAGAAAGGCGTATTTATGGAGACAAGTGTTAATGCAGGGTTACAGTCATGCAGAAAGCTCCTTAATATAAGTCCGGTTTAGAGAAATTTACCTGAGAATATCTAGCTGCTCGTCTATCTGATTTTTTATCCATGAATTAGGATATGTACAATGCAAAATTTAACCCTAGTACAGCAAAGCCGCTTTAAACCGGACTTTTAACAAGGGAGAATTTTAACAAAGGAGAATTTAGCTCTTTTTGGGTGAAATGAGTGCTTAAGGCAGAGTAAATTTCACTCTGCACTAAGCTACCAACTCTCTGAAATACTGGCGTCGATACTACAGTAGAACCCCTCTAATACGACCACTTAATGGATAAGCATGGGTGTCTTTATAAGCAGGTGGTTGCTCAATGCAGGACAAAGGTAATGCAGAAAGCTCCTCTAGGAGCTTTTTGTATTACTTTTGTCCTGCATTAAGCTACCACCTGCATCTAGCATCCAGAATTATATCTAATTTAGGTGGTCGTATTAGCGGGATTTTACTGTAATTTAAATGTCCGGTTTAGATGCATGGGGTTATTGTACCTTGAAATAATTAAACTAAAGAGGGCAACTTTATTTTGCGAGTTGTAATGACTGCGCGTAGTAACGTTTTTCGGTTAAATTAGAGGAAAGGAATTCAGGTAACTCGGGCATTCTGAATTAATTTCGTATAGTGAATAAGCGCTTAGTCCAAATATAAGGAACTGAGTGAATAAACTCATGGTGGGTGTGGTATCTTATGAAATAAACATGGCGGAAAAGTAGACGCAGGTACATATTAAAGGTTGTGCTGTAACAAAAGTATTACCTGATAACTTATTTTCCTTGTATTATTGTGCAATATAAGTGTGCACGATGTACCTTAACCCGTCGCTTGCTATTCACGTCAATATATCTTCCTGTAAATAGTGAAGACCCAAATGAGACAGCTCCTACAGGAGCTGTCTCATCAGGGTCTGCATTATTTACAAGTTGATTGTGCAACCAGTGCACTCCACAGCAGTAATTACACAGCGAACTACTTGTACACAGTGAAGATATATGTTATTATACAACAGGGCATGGGCAAAGAAGGAGAAATGTATTCCAAAATTCAGGAAGCGAAGGGTTAAGATTTCTTTGTTATTTGTAGTTTTAATGGTGTAATTGGAGTCTCACTTGAGTAAGGTTTCTACATGTATATGGAATGTTGCGAATAGAATTTTCCTGGTAGGAGTGCCATTGAAAATAAACATGATATACACATACAGTAAATCCCCGCTAATGCAACCACCTAAAGAAGGTATAATTCTGGGTGCTAGATGCTGGCGATAGCTTAATGCAAGAGATGAACTTTCTGCATCACTTTTGTCATGCATTAAGCAACCACCTGCTTGTAAAGACGCACATGTTTATTCTTTAAGTGGTCACATTAGATGGGTTCTACTGTATTTGTTGGAGTATCCCTTTACTCCATGAAAGAATTGTGAATATTAATTTAATTACTAATTATAAAAGCACTTGGACACAGGAATGTTTAGCGATGGCAGGAATTGTGGAATCATATCTATATTATATCACACGCTAACAGAGCAGACCCTGATAAGATGGCTCCTGACCAGGATCTACTCTGTTTACAAAGGCACAACAATGTGTATTTATGTAGTAAAGGGTTATGAATGTATAAATTGCAATATCAGTGGGATAAAATAATGAATACCTGCAAAAACCAACATTTGTTGCGACTGAAGTGAAATTGTTGTGTCATGGAAAAGATCAAGTTTGACATAGGTACTCTGTGTTTTGCTTGGCCAGATTGAGCGAGTTGTCATTGTTCGAACCACTTTGGACCGAAATTAATATGTTGACAAATCAAAGTACTGAAGGCACTGGTGGTCTGAGGTTCATTTACTATAAGCAGATTGTCATGTGGATACAATTTATATTATAAACAAGGTGACTGGGAGTTAATTTCACAACCACTCGATTCGATTTCATAACTTAATATTTTAGGCGATCATGAAAACCTCTCTAAACCGGATTCAAGTTGAAATTAATTTAGATACGTATAGGTAGGTGGCTGCTTAATGCAGGGTGAAATTCATGCAGAAAGCTCCTTGAGCATGACTTTCATCTTGCATTAAGCTGCCACCTGTCTCAAAGATCGATAATTATACTAAACTAAACGCCCGGTTTAGAGAGGGAATTGTTGGCTTATTCTAAACCTGTGGGATTAAATCTATACGTGTATAATTTCATAACCAAACAGGACAGACACTCATCAGACTGTTCCTATTTGAACAGTCTGATATGCGTATACTCTGTTTGCAAAGGCGTTTAAAGACACATTTATGGAGTAAAAGTTGAATAATATATTCGGTACTTATGCGAAGGCAAAACCTACTCTAAATAAAGTTTTTTATTGATCATGTTTTAACCCTTTACTTCATAAATACGCCTTTCTATGCCTTTGCAAACAGAGTAGACCGAGATCAGACGGCTCCTACAGCAGCTTGGTTCTTGGTGAAGCCAAGTTACTGAGTACAATTAGGCTGACAGCAACACCTATTCACGCCTTTATAAAAAGTAACTTAAGCGACTCCTGCAAAGCCATCCGATCAGGATGACCTTTCTCGACCTGTAATTAGCTAGACGTCGGGGTAGGAATGAAATATTAAAACGACGTAAAATCCCATGCATACGGTGTCCTGGTCGCGACACACGCTATTAGCGCTTGTCGAGACATACGATATTAGAGAAGGGCGCTATTTAGCGCATGTCGACACTTGCGATATTTTAAACAGGCTATATTATAGCCTGTAGAATCCCTCCCCAGACTTACAGACATGCGATATTTACCCATTTAAATATCGCTAGTCACATCCCGCGTGACGTAACATGCGATATTAAAAGAGCGCTATTTAGCACATGTCTACGATATGCGATATTATAGACTAGCGATATTTAGCGAATGTCTGGTTGGATACATTCGGACCGGTGTTAACCCTTCACTTACTATTCACGTCAATATACGTACCTGTAAATAGTGAAGACCCAGATGAGACAGCTCCAACAGGAGCTGTCTCATCAGGGTCTGCACTATTTACAAGTTGATTGTGCAAATGATTGCACAGCGATATACTTGTACACAGTGAAGATATATGTAATTATACAACAGGGCATGGGTAAAGAAGGAGAAATGTATTTTAAAAATTCAGCAAGCGCGGGGTTAAGTTGAATATTCCTGGATAAAAAGTCAGTTATATATAATTCTCTGATTAAGACATCCAAATCCATAGTTGCAGAGAGTGAATCAGTTACATCAATACCTGACCAAGGGTATCCAAACAGACATATACTAGATATCGCTGGTCTATAATACGTACCATGTAACACAACAGCGAAGGGATGGATTCAGTTGGTCAGGGATAAATATTAAAAAAAATATATTTAAACCTTAATAAATCGTTTTTGGATTTGAAACTTTTTGTGAATAATGTGCACATAACCGGGCATTTTCATGGGTACGTGAAAAGGCCGGACATATCAGTGGGGAAGTAGAGAAAAAGAAAAGGAAAGCAAATGCGCCGTTGTGTAATGACAGTGTATGTATATAGCGTGCCAATAAACAAGGTTTGTTTGTTTGTGTTGATTAACGTCCGTTTCTGCTCACTATGGGCTAAATGGACGCCCAGAGAAAGGGGAGATGATACAGAGAAACCCGGGCGCGATGCCCTACTCTTATTATCGACTAAGTTTCTCTGGTTCATTTTAGATGCCCAGTGTAAAGCACTGATACATCAGACCTCGGTGTGTGAGGAACGATTTGCTTCCCCTTATGGTATAAACAATCCATTTATTCCAGATCAAAATACTACAAACACCTACTATATAAGAATTACTATGCTAGTAGTTTGGAAGTTCAGCTGTATTTTGGTGAGTTAGAAAAGTTGTTTAATGCGAGCCTTGGCGAGCATTTAACTACTTTTCTGACGAGCCAAAATACAGCTGAACTTCCAAACTACTAGCATAGTAATTCTTTTATCATGCAACTCCAAGAAAAAAGGAGAAAATGAAGAAAAAGAAAGATTGCTAAAGCGGTTTCGTCCCCTAAATGAAAATACATGCAAGTACGTATTACGTGACGTCATGTTGGCATGCAGTGACGTCATCGACTTTAACAACATAAACAAACTTGATTTAATCCTTTTATATGGACAAATAGTTGAGAGAAAGGTGAGCAAATATGTTAATTTGATGTTTATGTTTAATAATGCCGTTTTCCTCCTTCTGTTTTCCTCCTATTGGCTGAACAAAACTTGCATTCCAGTGGGGTCAGTACACATGCACTATACCTCACAAAATACAGCGTCGACGTGGAAAATATTATGCTAGTAGGAAGTGACTGTATTTCGTGACGTTGCATGATAAAATATTATAGTAATATTATGGCATCGCCTAAACAATTAAACTACGGATACTCAATCACGGCACAATCCAAACTACAATGCAGCAGCCACAGTGGGTTAGTCAACGATTTGAAGTAATTAGAGCGACGAAAGAAACATGCAACTGTAAACAAGACAAATTTATATGAAAGTAACAGACAATATTTACATTCGCCCTGCAACGTCCTTATATAACCTTATTCTAAAAAGAAAGTTGCATAACCTCATGAACACCGGAAGCAAGTCATTCATTTCTTAAATATAAGAAATACAATGGAATATAAATATAAGAAATAAATGACGTGCTCCCGGTGTTCATGGGTTATGCAACGCATAGCTTTACGAGCAAAGATTCACGTGAAGCCCTTCGGGCTTCACTAACTTTGCTCGTAAAGCTATGCGTTGCATAACCTCATGAACACCGGAAGCACGTCATTCATTTCTTAATTAAAAACGGAGTAGATCCAAGACCAGAATGCTCCTGTGTTTTGATTCGGATCTATATGAGTAATTATATATTGCACGCATCATCATGTTCAATACTTAACATGGATTTTATTGACACCTATATTTTATTCTTGAAAAGGAAAAAAAAAAGAAACAAGCGTTATTTTTTGTAAAATGTTCCGATCGCTTATTATTTCAGTGCAGTTTTGATATACAAGTGCTAACATTACTGTTTGTTCGGCTGCACTATTTGCGTTTGTATGATGTCAGCCAAATCCTATTTTGGGATAAAGAAATGTCGTATTTCTATACCTCTCTCTCTGACGTCACCATACGTCAATGCCTTAAAATTGGTTGTACAGTATGCATTATCAATGTTTGCCTCCTGCTTCGCCATACATCATATGTGGCGTCATACGTAGAATACAGTATTGCGATACACACTATATGTATTTACATGTACAGTAAAACCCCGCTAATGCGACCACATAAAAGAGGTATAACTATGGGTGCTAGAATCAGATGGTAGCTTAATGCAAGACGAAAATAATGCAGAAAGAGCTTTCTGTATTACTTTTGTCCTTCATTAAGCAACCACCTGCTTATAAAGACAATCATATTTATTCATTAAGTGGTCGAATTAGAGGGATTCTACTGTATTACATTTATACCTTAGGCTAGTCAATCACGGTCATGTCTCCTGGTTATAAAATCTGACCAATCAGATACTTGATAATGGTTCATGCTCAAGCTAAACTTTTGAAAACGTAAACTTGGAACCAGTTACAATCGGGAACTTAAATATTCACCAAAGAAATAATGACCACCAAACCCTATGTTGTAACCACTCTTCGAGGCGATTCTAAAGAGTGGTCACAACATAAGGTTTGATGGGGAAAATAAATAAATGCTTTAATTTACGCTCCTTATCGTGAGCTCTGTTTACTTAAGTCAACGAGTTTAGTAAAAGCCAATGAAACATGAACATAACTTATTACATGACACAAACACCTGTTGATATTTCAACGTCAGCTGCCAACCAGACCGGTTTGTTTACGTAATATGCGTATTACAGTTTAATATGTCCAAAGCGGCCATTCATTTATTAATACATATTAAGGTGTGGAAGTTTGCAATGCATGCCTTTTCTTCATTTTGTTCAGGGCCTGTTTACGGTGATGGAGCATATACGAGTATATAACGCAGCGTCTAATTTGGTACATTACGTATTTGACACCCTGCCATGGTGGGCCACGAACTGCCTGAAATAGTTGTGCTGTTTCTGCAATTTGTATACAACTAACACAAAATGTGCTTCCGAATTGGTTAGATATTTACATAGCATCGTCAGAGGCAGAACTACTGATATCAATAGTTGCGTATTCAAATTTTTCGAACGCCTAATACATGACCTATGGAATGGTGGACATAGCTTAACGTTGCTGCTCAATGATGTGTTATTATCGTGTATGTGCATTAATTGGGCTGATGTAGAAAAAATCATAAAGCATCAGTATTTATGTCATAATCTACGATGTTCTTAATACACAGAGTGTCTATAAATAAGCAGTAATACAGATAAGATGCGTAAATTAAAACATTTTCAAGAAAAACTCCTTTATTTCTCTACCAAACCCTATGTTGTGACCACTCTTTAGGTTCGTCTCGAAGAGACAATTCTAAAGCGTGGACACACAATGGAGTATGGCGGAGAAATGACGATTTTAGTATTAGAGTATTAGCCTATATGCATTACGTGTTATACAATGCGGTTTGAATGTCCTAACAAGGAAAACGATTTAGCTCTATTCACGCTAGCGGCCAAACTGTGTTTACCAATGCAAACAGTTTGGATCCAGATGAGACGCCTCATCAGGATTCAAACTGATTGATGCATTGACCGTATTTTGGCAAAGACATGAGAGAAAAAAATATTTTAAGAATTTAAGCAGACGACAATTGTTGCAGACGAAAAATTACTTAGCGTACAAAGAGTTAACCCACTCATTTTTATAAACACCTTTTCACGACTTTGAAAACAGAGTATACTCAGATCAGACGGCTTCTGATCAGGGTTTGCTTTATTTGTTTGTGAATGTATAGATCCTTTTCCAACGCCAAAAACAGATAATGTTTACATATGTCATTATAAAAAAACTGCTGATAAATATTCATGATGCCATTATTTCTTACAGGAATATTCAACAAGGCAAATGTTGAATTTCGGCTACTATACGCCGGTATTGTGCATTCTCAAGGACCATTATAAAGACAATTCAAATAATTATATAAAACCTTTTCTTTTATTCAATAAATACGAAAACGTCACAAGGAAAGTCCTTATGTTAAGAAAAGATTTCCTCAAATAACATCAAAAGTATGTGTCCTCATGGCCTAAACGCCATAATAACTTGATCCTCTGACAAATAATGAAATAACAAAATACGAAGTCATCTAGCAGAATACTACAAGCCATCAAATTCGAACAATGACATCCCATCGTCCTCAGCGCTGTCGTATTGGTCACGTGACAGGGCGTCATCCCAGAAGTAGCTGTAGTCTATTCTAGCAAAACAAAATATAATATATAATAAGATACCATAAAATGAGTTGAAGCAAAATATATAGTATACACATACCATTAAATGAGTGAATTCAAATTAAGTAAATTTCCTCTAAGCCGAGCGTCCAATTTAGTATAAATATTGGTCTTGAAGACAGGTGGCAGCATATTGCAGGGTGAAAATCAAGCAGAAGGCTTCTCTGGTAGCTTTCTGCATGACGTTCACCCTGCATTAAACCTTCTCTTGCTGAATTTAAAATACATTTCTCCTTCTTTACCCACACCCTGTTGTATAATTACATATATATTCACTTTCTACAATTATTTCTCTGTGAAATCACTGCTGTGGAGTGCACTGGTTGCACAAACAACTTGTAAATAGTGCAGACCCTGATGAGACAGCTCCTGCAGGAGCTGTCTCATCTGGGTCTTCACTATTTACAGGTAGGTATATTGACGTGAATTGCAAGCGAAGGATTAAGCAGCCGTCTGCTTAAAATTATCTAAATTCTCCTCTACTATAATTACGGTTTTGAGAGGTTTTACAGTATTATACTTAACAGCATACCCATGTCGAAAGCGCCCGTCTTTTGACGCCAAATGCTCAAATCGGACCAATCAAAATTTCGAGAACGAACTCACACTCAACTAACAGTTTTATAAGCATGGACCCTGATCACATTTTCAACAGGCAATCAAGAACATAATTTCAATTGTGCTCCATTATATTGATGACTAGTTGTTCTGTGTCCTAGATATCACACTTATTTCAACAATCACCACGAACGACCGTGTTCAGCTGTCTATGAATATTCAGTAGGTAGTGAAATTTGGAATAGATATAGAACAGGGAAAGGGTTATGTGCTCACCATTGCCGGGGGCTTGTTGTCCATAGGCCTGATCTAGTGTCTGCTTGTCAGCACTTCTACCAAATCTGAAACAAATATTCCCTAACTTTTAAAAACCATAATTTATTTTACGATATAGTTGTCATTAACCCTTCTCTTGCTGAATTTTAACCATGCTCTTCTTTACCCATGCTCTGTTGTATAATTACATATATCTTCACTGTGTACAAGTATTTCGATGTGCAATCACTGCTGTGGAGTGCACTGGTTGCGCAATCAATTTGTAAATAGTGCATACCCTGATGAGACAGCTCCTGCAGGAGCTATCTCATCTGGGTCTTCACTATTTACAGGTACGTATATTGACGTGAATAGCAAGCGAAGGGTTAAATGTGTCTAAAACAGTATATTATAGTAAATCCACCATTCGTTTTGTAACTGTTTTATTGACTCCTAAGCGACTTACGGGCCCAGTTAACGAACGAGTTTAAGCTCGATAAAGTGCCCAACTTCTTTTGAATGTGTAGTAAAACCTCTCTAAACCGGAATTCTAGTTTAAAAGACTTTAGATACTTTTAGGCAGGTGGCTGCTTAATGTAGGGCAAAAGTCGTACACAAAGATTCTAGAGGAGCTTTCTGCATGACTTCCACCCTGCATTAAGCTGCTACTTATCTCCAATGCCGATATTTATACTAGGGTTAACCCTTCGCTTGCTATTCATGTCAATATACCTACCTGTAAATAGTGAAGACCCAGATGAGACAGCTCCTGCAGGAGCTGTCTCATCAGGGTCTGCACTATTTACAAGTTGATTGTGCAACCAGTGCACTCCACAGCAGTGATTGCACAGCGAAATACTTGTACACAGTGAAGACATATGTAATTATACAACAGGACATGGGTAAAGAAGGAGAAATGTATTTTAAAATTCAGCAAGCGAAGGGTTAAGAGGGGGTTTACAGTATAAATTAACAACATTTCAACAATCATCATGGATATGTACATATTGGAACATACCCACATACTGCTTCAGGAAATAAACGATCAAACGATAATTGTGAACTTTTTGCAGAAAAGAGAGGTTTAAACAAAACAATGTACAAATACTCATATTCAAAATGATTGAGCGGGTTCATTATTGGGTATTTCTAAACAAAATTGCCTACAAACTACTTATTTAGCAAGAAAATGGTCCAAGGTTATTAAACTTCTGAGTCGGAATCGGAGACCATTTTCAAGTATCTGATTGGTCAGATTCTGAGCTATCAGATAGATCTACTTGAGAATGATCTGACTCAAGCAAAATGTTTTATAAGCTCGGGGCTTGGATTGGTATTTAACCCTTTCAATGTCAGTTTTGACATTTGCTGGACACATTTTTGTCTAATTCAAACTTAAGAGTGAGCGGTTTTTTTCAATTTCTTTTTGTTTATTAATAAACAGTATCAATTGTTTTAGATTCTGATGAGACGCCGAGTTACACGGCGTCTTATCGCGATCCAAACTATTTGCATAGGATATCACAGACCCGTCTTCATGGCAGTTACATGTATTACGTTTTCACATTTACAAGATATTTCACTCTTTACTCCATAAATACGCAATTCTAGTCCTTTACAAACAGAGCAGATCCAGATCAGACGGCTACTATCGGTTTACTAATGATAAAATATAATTATATGATTCTAAAGTTTCGTCTAGTTAATATTCATGACGTCATTATTTCTTACATGAATATTCATGGAGGAAAGGGTTATGTAACAGTCTTGAAGTTATTTGAGATTGGTCGTGAAACCGGGACAAGGTCTAAAGCAATTTAGTTGAATTCCTTCATCTGGATAAGGATGCCGACATAAGACAATTTAACCCTTTCGCTGCCAACTTTTGTCGTCTGCAAACTTTGTCGTCTGCTACAAATTTTCTTTCTTTTGATTTCCTTCATTTTTGTTTCAAAACATAGTAACAGTAACAAACAGTTTGGATCCTGATGAGACGCCGAGTTACTCGGCGTCTCATCTGGATCCAAACTGTTTGCATAGGTAATCACAGATTCGGCATTGGCAGCGAATGGGTTAATGCTGTAATGATTCAAATAAATAAAGACTAATCTGTTAACCTGTTATGAAAGAAATTTTTCTTCTCAATTTTGTCCACTTCCGATTCGATCGAACTTTTGAGATGTTATTGACCGGGCGTCAAACAGCCTTGATCCCTATCAAACGCGGAAAAACCCTTGAACATTGCAAGCGTTGCCATTAATTAGATTTTCGTCTGTAACAATTGTCTGCTTCAATTCTTAGAATAAAATTTCTCTCATTTTTCTTTGCAGAAATATGGCTGAAGTGTCAAACAGTTTGGATCTTGATGGGTCGTCGCATAATGGGGTGTCTCATCTGGATCCAAACTGTTTGCATAGGTTATTACTGTTTCGTCGCTAAGGTCCAGTGGTTTTCAGTTGAAATATCAGCCAGATTGGCATACACATTTATCAGTATCCATTTACTTGTTAGATATACATGTATCCCCACCCATTAGGAATATCAGTTGATTTAACTTATCACCTGTTAGATTATATTTTAGATCCAACCTCTTTGAATAAATATACCAAAAAGGAGCATGAACTATAGAAAAGAAGAAATTTGGAATTGTGTAGTTTTGAAACCATTGTGATAAATAGAGCATTTCCTATTTATCACAGTGGTTTCAACAAATGGATTCTACAGAGACGTCAACAGGCGTCAATAAGAGATAATGACTTTATTACAGTGCTCCCTCTCTACAACGACAGCCTTTGGGATACGAAGATTGTATGAGAGAGGGAGTTGTTATAGGGAGGGAAAATCGAACATAATTAGCTTGTTTACAGATTCCCAGATAAGGTGTATTTCAAGAACTAAAACCGTTATGCCTCTATCAAACCCTATGTTGTGACCACTCTTTAGAATCGTCACTTTGTGACGATTCTAAAGAGTGGTCACAACATAGGGTTTGATGGAGGCATAAAGAAAATACGATGGAAAAAACGTTGTTTCTGGGACCTTGTTGTTTCGGAAACAGTGACATGCGTTGTTGGAAGGAGGGAATCGTTATTGAGAGGGCCGTTGTAGGGAGGGAGCACTGTATTATTAAAGCTATACAAATATGATATTTAATGGCCCACGACAAACAGTAGATATCTCTAACAAAGACATGTAAGACTTAGTTTATTGTAATTTTCAAACTCAAAGGGCTTTAACATTAATTGATTGAGTGTTACATGTATCTTAATGCATTCTCTCCATGGATATGAAGGTAAGAAATACGGACTTCATTAGTATTAATCAGATTCATTTTCATAATGGCATATGAGACTCAAAACATGTTGACCATGGCAGAAACTGTAGAGACCTACCTATACTATACATAAATAAAAAAGTAAAACCCCTCTAATGCGACCACCTAAAAGATACATAATTATTGGGTACTAAATACAGGTGGTATATTAATGCAGGCCAAAAGTAATGCAGAAAGCTCCTAGAGGAGCTTTCTGCATTACTTTTGTCCTGCATTAAGCAACCACTTGCTTATTAAGGCACCCATGTTTTTTTCATTAAGTGGTCGCATTAGAGGGGTTCTACTGTATCATAAGCAAACAGTGCAAATCCTAATCAGACGGCTCCTATCCCGCTTGCAAAAAGGTAGAAGTGCATGCCTATGGAACAAAGGGTTAATACCTTTGTATAGACTTGAAGTAGAACTGAAGGTGTTATTTGATCGACTGGCTTTCTGAGGTTGAGTCTGAGCTCTCTCTTGTTTGCTAGATGTTTAATTAAATCTTAACAAACGGGGCAATTATAAATATAGTAAAAGCCTTCTAATGCGAACACATAAAAAAGGTATAATTCTGGGTGACAGACGCAGGTGGTAGCTTAATACAGGACAAAAGTAATGTCTTGCATTAAGCAACCACCTGCATACATGTATAAAGATATAATCCATGTTTATTCATTAAGTGGTCGCATTTGAGGGGTTCTACCGTATTGGGCAAGTCTTATATACTCTTACAATGCGGGACACGCGTCATTAATATCCTATGTAGACAGCGTAAACTCAGATAAGAGGGCTCCAAGAGGACGTACTGTTTGTCATGTTACATTCTTCTGTACAAAACTCATATATTAATCATGCATTAACACTTTTCAACCCTTAATTCCATAACTATGCAGTAAAACCTTTTTTGTGTGTGTTAGAGGCAGGTGGCTGCTTAAAGCAAGGTGAAAGTAAAACAGAACGCTCCTGTTTTAATTTCACCTTGCTTTAAGCAGCTACCTGCCCTAAATACTAATTAACACAATTTAGTGGCCGTTATAGAGAGGTTTTATTGTGTTTAAATGCCTTTACAAACAGATCATATCCAGAGCAGACGACTCCTAATAGAAGTAGTCTGATCAGGGTTTGCACCGTTTGCTTTTGATATAACATAGACCTGACACTCCATGCAGTGTCTGTCACGGTTAAACGATAAAATATTTTGTTCCTAGTGTATATTTAAAAATCCAGTGAATTAATATTCACGATCTCATTGTTTTGCCTGAATACTCATGAGTAAAGGGTTACAAACGTAACGCACTGGTGCATTTATTGCTAAGAATACGGTATGTTCCCTTACCTTGGTCTTCCAACAATGGCATAATAATCATTTAAAGCCTTGAGGTATCGTCTCAGTTCCCCTGGGGTCCTAAATTCTGCTGGTCGTCCAGGGGGAGCCAACATCGCGTCGGGCTGACATGTGACCGATATGACCAACGAGAGGGCGATGAATAGAACAAATACAAGGCTGCGATTCATTTTGATTTCCTGGGAAAATAAAAGATTACATATGAAAATGACAGCGAGAATATTTGCATTTTTTTTTAGATTTTTGAGAAACTATTGACCGTTTTTCATACCGCTTGATTCCCAGGAAGACGTATTTTTGCTCGGCGTCTTATCTGGATCCAAGTTGCTTGCACAAGTTATCTGTAGATGTCTAATTGGCAGCGAAAGAGTTCATATATTTACTTGAACAAATGTCGTAGTTGCTGGTGAAGGTTAAACCGTGTCAACCGTGATAACAGACATTCCAACACAACTTTACAGAAAACGTTAATATCACGTGACGCGAGTAACATTAATGCACGTGTAATTTAGGTAAATATCCTACTTCAAGCAATTAGTCAACAATTTCATTAAATATATAAATTACTTAACCATAGTAACGAGATTACTTGCATCATCAAACAGTTCAGATGCAGTTTAACCCATTCCCTCGTATTGACGTCTTTTGACGCCTCTGTAAAGTTCACTTTTTAAACCATTGTGATAAATAGTGCATTTGCTCCATAGGAGCAAATGCTCTATTTATCACAATGGTTTCAGAAATACACAATTAAAAAACATCCCGTTTCTCTGGTAAATGCTCCTTTTTTGGTAGATTCGTTTAAAGGGGTTGGGTCTAAAAATAGTCTATGAGGTAATGGGTTAAAGGACTCTCTGATTGGTCTGATTGGGATTGACACTGTTTGTCATTCAAACTTATCTCCCAAAGAACATGCACAGTAGAATCTGTCCTAAGCGGCAATTCAGTGATTGAACATACGAGTCTTAACCCTTTCGGCGCCAAATTTTTAATTGTCGTCTGCAATCCAAATTTTGTTAAATCATTCGGTCCAGTAAGAAAATGAGATAAATAAATGCAAATTTAAAAAGAATAAAGCACATATATAGAAATAGAGAATGGGACAAAAAGTCTGACCTGGGACTGCACTATTTGTCGTGGTGCATTTATGTGGCTGCGGCGTTGAAAGAGTTAAAAAGCAGATGGTATCGGTAATGCAGAAAGCTAAAATAAGAGCTTTATATCTTACTTTTGACCTGCATTAAGCTACCGATCTGCCTTGCATACCAATGATTAGATCTCTTTTTGATGGCTGCCTAAGACAGATTCTACTGTATATTCAATCATAATGAATCGAGGTTATAGTTTAACGCGTTAACCCTTTTCTCTATGGATATGTATGTAAGAAATAATGACGTCATCAATATTAACCCTTCGCTTGCTATTCACGTCAATATACCTACCTGTAAATAGTGAAGATCCAGATAAGACAGCTCCTGCAGGAGCTGTCTCATCAGGGTCTGCACTATTTACAAGTTGATTGTGAAACCAGTGCACTCCACAGCAGTGATTGCACAGCGAAATACTTGTACACAGTGAAG
Source organism: Azorinus chamasolen (assembly GCA_963576725.1). Lineage (NCBI taxonomy): Eukaryota > Metazoa > Mollusca > Bivalvia > Cardiida > Solecurtidae > Azorinus > Azorinus chamasolen. Next base: position 56,712,855 of record OY755248.1, read on the forward strand.
ATATACATATACTTATATGTAATTATACAACTGGGCATGGGTAAAGAAGGAGAACTGTATTTTAAAATTCAGCAAGAGAAGGGGTAATTAGATTAATTCATAATAGCACATGGACAAAGAAATTTTTGCCTTGGCCGAATCTACATAATCAGTCCTATATTATATCATAAGCAAACATAGCAAACCCTGATATAGGAGCCTTCTGATATGGGTCTACTCTGTTTGTAAAGGCGTAAAAATGCGTATTTATGGAATAAAGGGTTAAGTCACATAGTATATTCGTCCAAAGATAGATTTTTGAACCAATCCAATGCATCCATCGACATCACTAACAAGGAATACGTTCGAATTCTGGTATAAACCATTGACAACAATTGTGTCAGTAAACTGTTTTGACCACCCGTATTAAAGGGTCCCCATAGGAGCCCTCCATTTTGGGTCAACGCTCCTTGTCTATGGCCCATTTGTGGGATTCGGGGCTTTGATAGGTTAGAAATGGTAGAGTGTCATTTAAATTTGACAAAGCAGCGTGCCTGTACAAAGGGGTCAAATAATATTTCCCTCATATAAATGTTTTTCACACCTTTGCAAGCAGAATAGTCCCAGATCAGACATATCCAATAGGAGCATCTGCTCTGTTTGCTTATGTAATTATATATAGATCTGGTCCTACAGAAGTTAACCAAATTACCCTTCAAAAAGTTTACATTAAGAAATATGCTAATGAATATTCATGAAGTGACCAAATCATGCATAAATGTTCATTAGGGAAATGGTTAAACAATGTACAGTGCTCCCTCCCTACAACGCTCCCTACAACGACCCTTTCAATAACGATTCCCTCCTTACAACAACGCATGTCACTGTTTCCGAAACAACAAGGCTCCAGACACAACTTTTTTCCATCGTATTTTCTTTATGCCTCCATCAAACCCTATGTTGTGACCACTCTTTAGAATCGTCACTTTGTGACGATTCTAAAGAGTGGTCACAACATAGGGTTTGATTGAGGCATAACGGTTTTAGGTCTCGAAATACACCTTATCTGGGGATCTGCAAATTATGTTTGATTTTCCCTCCCTGTAACAACTCCCTCTGAACAACACATACAATCTTCGTATTCCAAAGGGTGTCGTTGTAGAGAGGGAGCACTGTATCTGACAGTAGGATCATAATGGGGTTTTAAAGTCAAGTTTATCGTACTATTTACATATAATTATACTTTTGTGTAACCCCTTACTAAATACATGTACACTTGAACCTCGGTATCTCGAACTCGGATAATTCGAACGTCGGGATAACTCGAACTAAACGTTCGGTCCTTCCAAAGTTTACAATACTCAATTGTTCTAAAATATATCACAACACATAACTAGAAACGCATGTGACAGCGTAATGCATGTTGAAAGTAATGCTGAAATCTCCTATACATGTATTAAGTTATGAAAATGAGATATAATCAAATTATAAATAAAATTACAAGTCGTTGGATCAATATCTGCTGTGTCGGATTACATGACGTTATACAATGCATATCCTGGTTTAGCCTGTCTATCATAGCAATACTTTCCCCTTCAAAGTTCAATTATTAAACTGCAGTTAATTAATACTCATGGAGTCGTGAGTTCTGACATACATATTCATAACGTAAAGGATTAAAACATGTGTGTTTAAACTTTGCCATATATGGAGCACGTTAAAGAGATCCAGTTGATTGTAGTATACGAGATTTTTCAGATGAATGTGTATTATATTTCATGGTATTGTTATATAGTGAAGTTAAATCTATACAACGAAATGTTATTACAATGTACTTTATCATTACGACCATTCAAGTAAACATAATTGTATTGCACATCAGAGCTCTAGATAAGATGCGGAATTTGAAACATTTTCAAGAATAACTCCCTTATTTCTCCACCAAACCCTATGTTGTAACCACTCTTTAGAATTGTCTCTTTGAGACGATTCTAAAGAGTGGTGACACCATTGGGTTTGGTGGAGAATTGACAAAGTTAGTATTTGAACACACATCGTTGTATAGGGTTCTGGTGCATATAATAAGGGGAAGAAATGTGCCAATAAAGGCATATTTTCTATAATTTATTTAAAGATCCCGTGACACTATTTGTGTTTCGTAATTGTTAATTACAATGTTTCACTACAAACTTACTTGGCATCTATCATAGGCTATCGTAATGTCTATGTTTCATAATTACACGTAGATGTTTAATTTGAATAACAATGTTTCCGTCTTCAGTATAACCTGTTTTAAGCAGCCATTAAAATATGTCCAACTATTGGTCTATAAGGGAGATGCAGGTCAAATGTATTTCAAAAAGCTCTTATAAGACATTTCTGCATCACTCATGCATTAAACATCCACCTGTTTTTGTAAGACTATGTTCAAAAAATGAATTGCCGCTTAAGACATGTTGTATGGTCATGCTCAATTTATAGATAAAGTAATAAGCATATTCTGTATATTATTTATCATATTTTCAAAAGGAAATGCATGGTATATAAACAAGTATTTTGATTTGTACATTACTATATAACATCGAGCGCAATTCTAGCTTTAAACTGTATGATTTACCTCCCTTTGTATGCTCTTTAACACCTTTGCTGTCAAATATTGTCGTCTACAAAATTTGCCGTCTGCTCATAGTTTATGTTTTAAATTTTCGTTTGTTTAAAACATAATCAAACCACCAAACAGTTTGGATCCATATGAGGCACCGAAATGTTTACATAGGTAATTGTAGATGCGACATTGGCCGCGAAAGATTTGGAAGTTAACCTCAAATGTTTATTACACTTTTTTTAAGTGTGAAAGGGATGTTATTGAATCCAGAATTACTTATGTAATCTTAAGCTATGGAAATGTTTAGAAAGCAATATCACGTTTGTCATACAATATATTGATAAGATAGAAGACACGAGAAATAATACATATACATATTTAGTCTTAAAGTCATCAATTCATAAAACAATATGCAATATTTTAACTAACAATGACTATGGGTACTCACGGTGTGTCCACTGACGGCTAGTGTTCTTGGAGGGAGAATCCGTAAATCTAAGGACAGAGAAGAAATCCAGGTCTACTTAAATATGGCCAAGTCTCGCCTTGTCACAAACAGAAATGCTTGTTATACATTCCCTAGGAAACTTGTCCTGTAATCCTACGCCAATATCCGCCATTTTTCGATTTGCGCCCTTCTCACGTTGTTAAACTGAGTGCTCCCGTGGTGCAACGGCTGTTTTTGTTTGCAATATACAATAAGCAGTTATTATTTCCATTTCATCTGTCAAATACAGGAGCCGAAGTTTTCCTTACCAATAAGCTCTAGGTAAAAGAGTTGATTAGTCAGTGAGCCCCTGTGGTGAAATCAAATCGACACAACACGCTCTTGACAGGACATCTACCTAACATACCGTGAAAAAACAACGCCGGATTGTCATAACATATTTACGAGATAGGCCACTTGTTGAGTACCCCTAGAAAATCATCCGGCCCACTTGTACCTACGATGAATACTCGTTGACCGGGTGGTTGTGATCTCTATTGTTCAACTATAATTGCGCAAGACCAGGAGTCGCCATGTTGGCGACACCGTGCTGTAGAGTTCGGAACTTGAGTTTCTCCTGAAAATCCCGTTGAAATCTACGGGTATGCTGGCATTAGCAAGCACTGTAGACCCGGACCAGTGTCTGTACTATTTGTCATGCAAGGTACTCTCACAAATCATAACGTTTCATTCTGAATGAACCCTTTAGTTAACTCATTCTCTCCTAGGCTATTTTTAGACCAAACCTTTTTTAATTAATTTACCGAAAAGGAGCATTAACTAGAGAAAAGGGAATTTTAGAATTTTGTTGTTTGAAACCATTGTGATAAATAGAGCATTTGCTCCTATAGAAGCAAATGCTCTATTTATCACGATGGTTTCACAATGTGAATTTTATAGAGGCGCACAAATGCGTCACTAGGGGTTAATGTGATAACCATTTAGCCACTTGTATCATGTGCAAACAGAGTAGACCCAAATCAGACGGCTCCCATAGGCGACGTCTGATCAGGGTCTCTGTTTGCTTATGGACGACCTGGTTCTTCAGTTTCTGCAATGAATACAATCATCTTGTTCATAATGCTACTATAAAGATCAGCTAATTAATATTATTTATGTTATTTATAATTATTTACATGAATATTCATGAAATAAAGTGTTAAGCAATGGTGGGCCATTCTACTTTGAAATTTTAGTATTCGAAGGGTTAATCGGTTCCAATGAACTGTGAATATAATAGAACAACACAATCAATGGGGCCAGGTAGACCCCGCCAGGAATTAATAACATCGATGTAAGTTATTGAGATTGTGAAGACATCGACATGTGTTATTGAGATGGCGTATACGTCGATATAAGTAAATGAGACCTATAACACCTCGATATGAGTTAATGAGACAATGCATACCTCTACAGCATTTAATAAAATCGTGCATATACCTCGTCATGGGTAAATAAGACCGTGCAGATTTTGACATATATACATGAGACTATAAAGACCTCACAATAAGTAAATAGGACCGTACAGATCCCGCTCTGGGTAAATAAGACCATACAGATTTCGATATAAGTAAATGAGACCGTACATATCTTGACATGAGTAAATGAGACCGTATAAACCTCGACATGGGCCAAATAACGTGCATATTTCGACATATATGTAAATGAGACTATATAGACCTCTCTATGAGTAAATGGGACCGTGTATAGCTCGACATATGAAACTGAGACCGTACAGATATCGTCATTAGTAAATGATTCCGTACAGAGCTCGACATGAGTAACTCGTACTTGTAGATTTCAATTATGTAGACGCGTCTATATGAATTTGACCCTAAGTAAATGAGACCTTACAGACCTCGACATAAATAATAAAAATATGTAAATTAGCTTAGATAGAACTCGAGAAAGGTAAAAGAGACCGAACCGGCCTCAACATATGTAAATGAGACCTTGCAGACATCGGCGTGAGCAAATGAGACCGTCCAGTCCTCGACATTGGTAAATGAGACATATGTAATAAGACTTTATAGACCTCACCATCACCATGAGTAAATGCTCTCCCGAAAAATAATGTTATGCTAGAAAGCTGGTGGTGGAGTTTGGGGTACGTTTCAGCATTATTTCACTGCACATATAACCGAATCCAGAAATTTAAACCATTACCCGGTAGGCTGTCTTTGAATAAATCTTACAGAGAAAAGGACATTTTTAGAATTGTGTTGCTTTGAAACCGTTCTGATAAATTGAGTATGCTCTACATGTATTTATCACAGTGGTTTCAAAAGGTGACTTTTACAGAGGCGTGAAAAGGCGTCAATATTAGAGAATGAGGTTAAGCTTACGTGACAAGCCAGACCTCTGTCAAAGAAACCCCCTTCAGCATTAAAGTGTTATTCCATTTTGACATTTGAAATGTGCAAAGATTATTACGGCCAGATTAGAACAAAACTCCAAGGCTTATGTGATAGACCTTGATAAACGTTCTGTCTTGTTATGTTAACTATTTCACTCATATTGACGCCTTTTGACTCCTCTGTAATAGTCTACTTTTGAAACCATTGTGATACATATAGCATTTGCTCTTACGGGAGAAAATGCTATATTTATCACAACGATTTCAAAACTACACAATTCTAAAATTTCGCGGGGTTACATTTGGATTCAGTTACGCTCATAGTCTACTACTGCAAATTGTTCTATCGAACCTCGGTTTGGATTTCTTGTATTCTTTTACTTTTCTTTTACAAAATACAACACTGCTTTATATGGTATTATAAATTTGACATTATTCTAAATACAACACTGAAAATAGTGTCCATTTTTTCAAACTGAACTGGTTCCAACATCCAACACTATGCACCCATAATCCATTCATCAACATCCATTCGCATACTTTCATTTATCAGCCTTACAATGCTGATTGTTTTAACCCTTACAACGCTGAGTTTTCATATGGACTGTTCCAAAATTCAGTCAGGTCAAGCAAATGGTGAATATTCAGGGATGTTTCTAAAGAAAAAATTGACATGACAAACTCCTCTAGGAGCCCTCTCACCTGGGTCTACACTGTTTGCAACGGGCATTAGTGACTCGTGTCCCTCACAGTAAGGGTTAAATAGACTGTTCTAATATTCACACAGGTCAAGCTTACCGTGAATCAGATCTACAGATAAAGGTGCGTACCCAAATAGTCTACTAAAATCGTCTTTTCTTCACCAATCCCGTTGCTGTGACCGCTCTTTAGAATATTCTCATCGAGACTACATGTATTCTAAAGAGCGGTCACAGTATAGGGTTTGGTGGAGAAATAAAGCAGCCTTTCTTGAAAATGTTTAAATTTACGCATCTTATCTGGAGCTGTCGTGAATTTTCAAGGATTCTTAAAGAAAAATGTAGCACGACAAACAGTGCAGACCCTGGTGAGAGGGCCCCTCTAGAAGTCATCTCATATAGGTCTACACTGTTTGCATAGAGCATTAGTGATGACGACTCATTCCCCGCACTGTAAAGATTTCAGATACTTAACCCTTCTCTTGCTGCATTTTAAAATACATTTCTCCTTCTTTACCCATGTCCTGTTGTATACTTACATATATCTTCACTGTGTACAAGTATATTTCGCAGTGCAATCACTGCTGTGGAGTGCACTGATTGCACAATCAACTTGTAAATAGTGCAGACCCTGATCAGACAGCTCCTGCAGGAGCTGTCTCATCTGGGTCTTCACTATTTACAGGTAGGTATATTGACGTGAACAGCAAATACCTTCAATGCAATAATATTGTCTGAAGTAATTTAACCCTTTCAAACTGAATTTTCAGAGCGGAATAGTCCATAGTATTTATTTATGGGTAGAGTTAATACAGTATAACAGGGGTAGAATATGCGAGGAGAATTTAAATGACAAACAGTGCAGACCCTGATCAGACGGTTCTTCTAGGAACCCTCTGATCTGGATCTACATTGTTTGCAAACGACAACGCACTACATGTAGTTTCCCTCATATAAATACATGAAACTCGGTAAAACGTAAACGAACTGCCAGTCACATCAAGATTCTAGTCAACATAACGCCACATGTTTTTATTTGTTTGTTTGTTTTTGTCATGCAATATAAACTGTATCAATTTCTGCACGATGGTTTTTACTCAAATTTTACAACGAGGAAAGCTTGTTACCGCATTTTCATCGCCTGAAAGCAAGTCCTTATGATAACAGTATCGCTAAATAAGTAACTGAAAAAAACACTTGCTACCCTATTTACGATATGTATTGGGACACAAAAATACCACCCATGGGACTGTGTGATACATTCACCTATTAAAGCAGTAGATCAACAGCAGTTCGTTTGGTTACATCATGATCACATTACTGACATAGAATCACATAGTGTAGACCCTGGTCAAACTGCTCCTGAAGGAACATTTTGATCTGGATCTGCACTATTTTCAATAATGTTGTAAGTAAAAATGGCGAATAACAACCCATGAATATCACGAATGAGCCCTCATTCAAAGCTGATATCAAAGGAGAATAGAAAAGAACAGTAGTCCAAATCGAGACACATTATCCAATTCAACCAAGAAAGGTAGGGGAAATGAAACTAGTTCCTTGTATTATTTTCAGTTTCTAGTTTGTTCTTTGGTCGCACTAATAGATAGATTTAAAATCACGTTTTATAGTCCATGATCACGTGACCCACTGACGTCATATAGGCTCTTATTTTAGATTTTATGTGCTTATTCCGCAATTTTCCTGTGTAGTTTTCGAATAAATAAAACGTTAATATTTCTATACAAAACCTCATGTGTAATAATTTCACAGTGAAATGGGCACCGATATTTATTTGCATGGAACTATAATGGGACTTTAATTCTTTCGGCGTAAATTTCTGATCATCGTCTACAACCCAATTTTGTTTAAACAATTCGATAAATAATTACTTAAGAGATAAATACATGTAAGTTCAAAGGAATAAACCACAGACATAGATAGAGGTTGAGACAAACATTGAAATCCTTCATTATACACCGCCTTGAAAAGGGCGGCGTTTTTGCGCGGTTGGTTTAGTACTACCCCGATTGGAATCATGGTGCATTTTGACGACAAATTAAATCTTATTCCGCTAACAGCGACTTAACCCTTCGCTTGCTGGATTTTAGCTCGGCGTCTCATCAAAATCCAAGGTTTTAACACTTGGTCGACATTTTCCCAAATTCTTGTTCTTGACACTTCGGCAATAATTTCTCATAAAAAAGATCGAATCGGAATTAGTCAAAAGTGCACCAAACCTAAATATGAGCAGTGTGTAATTTTTGTAATGGGTTTTCGTATCGCTTTAACCCTTTCGGCGTCAAATTTCTAATTGTCGTCTGCAAACGAATTGTGTTAAATAATTCGGTAAAATAAGAAAATGAGATAAATAAATGCATATTTCAAAAGAAAAAAACACATATATAAAAATAGAGTTTCAGACAAAAAGTGAAGTTCCTGATCAGATGCCGCCTTGAAATGGTTATACGTTAAACGAGGTTATACGTTAAACAAAATGAAGGAATGTTGTTGATAATTATCATAAAGATATCTATTCAACTTTGTTGAATTTATTTTATAAATTAGTTTGGTACTTTTAGAAACGTTATCGAGAGAGCAGTTCAGAAAGCTGGAAGGGGTGCCGTTTCTTCGAAAATGATTTTTTTTTTTATTTCTCATTGACTTATTATTTGGAATTTTATATGTTTAGGTTTGACCTTTGTCTTAGACACATTGTTTCTTAGGATATGTTTTTAAACTTGCAATGAAGGCGACCTCTTAAATCAAGAAACCAGAAGGAGGATGTCAGCTATCTGTACTATTTCGTTTTTGTCGTACCCTTTATTAGTTTTTTACAGTTACTCTGTTTGCAGCTCAAACACGAGTACACTAGCGATAGGTGGATACAGTTTGTTCACTTAAATGTTTTCGTTATACATGCACTTTACCACTGTATTTGCCGTCGCGGCTGTTGTAGATTGGTCGGAGAGGGGATACGTTTATTTACACTGTTTGTCTTTTAGGGTGGGGGTGGAATACGTGTGAGGTTGGGCGCCCATAAATCGGTTTAACCCCTCAGTGATTTTTGTCACTGACCGTTCCAGGGCGGTACTTCCATCTCCCCCCTATTGTATGTTTGTTTTGTCTTTGTGCGTTCCTTGATGTTTTTATAGTTATGTACATTTGCTGTTTCCTTGTGTTGCTGTTCGGGCGACTGATTGTTCTGTAGGTGGTGTTTCCTGCATGACTCATTTTTGTACTTTGCAAGTTGGCACTGGCCGGTTTGAAGTTTAAGCTACTATGTAGATTAGATGTACATCTGTTAGTAACTGGTGCTTGGCCACATCTTTTGTAATTTTTTGATGCTTGTTGTACATACTTTGCTTATGGTACACTGTACCATAAGAAGGGATTCTGACTTGCAAATTGGCGATCGCTGTTTCAATTTAATTCTACTAAGGAGATTAGTCGAGAGTCTCATAGTAGGTTGCTTTTTTCTTGATTTGTGTTGGCCTATGGTTTGGCGTCATTATGATTATTATGTAATTATTATTTATAGTGTGGTAACCTTAAACATGTTAATCATTGACATGTTTCCATGATATTATTATGTTGATTATATATGGCAACTGTCAATTTATTCGTATGAGCATATGCTTAATGCAAATTCATGATTGAAATGCTTGAAATGTAACTTCAGAATATGCCTAAATTATATTATCAATGAAAATATTATATGTTTTGATATTTCTGTATGCATGAGTGAAGAACATATACTTTACATTATTTTGATCTAAAAATAACTTATTTGGCATGAAGGAACTGCAATGTAACTCTCATTCTGATTGGATAAGGCTAGTTATTAGGTTACCAAATATACACATGTCATATCTTGCCATAGTCTCATTGATTGTTGAGATTTCGGCCCTAAAATTAATATTCATGACTTGATTTCTTCTTCACTTTGTTCTGTATTTGTTTGACGACAAAGGTACACGTTAAAACAATTGCCCACTCGTACCCTCTCTGTTTCATGATGAATATTATGTAACTATTATTTATAATTTGCCAATATAATGTCAATCATTGACATATTTTCCATGATATTTAGGGGATAACCGTTGCATATTTGAAGATTTGCAGCAGTATATCGGTGGTTTATATGTCGCAAATTTAGTTTTACATGCGACGCGTTAGCGGAGCATGTAAAACGACTATTTGCGACATATAAACCACCGATATACTGCTGTAAATCTTCAAATGCGCAACGGTTATCCCTATTCTAATGAAACTATAGATCCAGATGGTGAAAAACAAACAATACTTTAAGTCCTTTGATATAAATTATCTCTGTCGTCATAACATGACGTCATGAAACACCGCATATCTCCGCATTACACATATAGAAAATAGTTCTTCCGGAACATAGCAATTGTGCTTATATTTAATATACCAAGAACTGGTGTTTTCACTTGATACTTTGGTTTTCACAAATGAAAACCGTTAAGTCCTTTGAATTTCTGACAGTAGGTCCCTTTCAAAACTACGAAAGATGAATCAAAGTTGACCTCGACATTGATTGAAATTCCACAATTTAATTGTGCACATAGATGTCCAACGGAATTATTTATTTTTAAATTGTTTGCAATGTGGGACTGGTTGCATATTCAAGATACTTTGGCTGATTGGTGTATTTGATGAGAATGATGATAGGCCAAGTGGACATGCAAATGGAAATTATCAGGAGCGACAATCTACAGGCATGTTTGGAATTTACAAATAGCCTCGAGTGGTCTAGAGTGGGTGGGGCGAATTCTCATTATGGGACTGTCCTTGAAGAATTGAAGAATACTGCCGCTTCTGATTGTCGGACGAGTCGGCATTATAGCTTCGGACACTGGCTTCATTCTGATGACCGGACTTTTTCATTATTTCCCTGGTTTTGACACCATCATAGGCCAACAGCTAGTGCATGATTGCGGTCTCTCGGACACAATGATTTGTGTTTTAAAACTTTTGACGAAACAAGCCTCAGCAGAAATTGTTTTCATCATTTCGTTCAGCACACGCTCACCAACAGGCCTGAATGTGTATATGAATCTTCATAATCGACTGAACGTTTGGGTTACTGAATGAAATGGTTCGATCACGGGTGCAGTTTTATCAGGTATGTTTTCAGAGAATTACAGGACATGTTTCCTGCATGACTCATAAATTGTACTTTTGTCAGAGATCTTAGGTTTTCTATGTATATCACGAAGAGCGAAATTCAAGGTTATGTCAAACCACTTTTCTTTGGAAAGAGTTGTGATTTATGGCAGAGAGGAAACCTGAGTTTTTTAGTGTTTTCAGATCATTGTCTGTGATCGGTTGGTAATGTTTAAGTGTTGTCAGGTACTTCTTAAATAGTTTCAGCATGGAATCTCACAGCTACATGGTTATATACCTTAAATCTTATATTTACAGGGTGCAGGTGCCACATACACCTAAAAACAGAATAGAGGAAGAGAAACGTTTGTTCAAGGACTGAATTAGATCAACATGTGAAATAAATGGACTCAGGATCAACTTGTGGGACTTTACGATAGATATTTGAGTAGAATCGCCAGACTCACAATGGCTACAACCATGAAGTGTGTTGAAAAAACAAGCAAATTGAAAACATTTGACATTTCATTCAGCTAGTGTCTTTGTTCACTCAGACCCATTCATTCAATTTTACTATGAATGCGCGTATGAATATTTCGTAGTAAATTTTCTAGTGATTCGGTTTCCAACAGTATATTCACTTTTCCGACAGTATATCGGTGGTTTATATGCTTCAAATTTTGTCACGTGGACCAATCAGAATGCGTGTTACAAAAATGTTGCATTAGAATATGCTGATTATATTTGACAGCTGTCAATTGATTTATATGAGTATATGCTTAATGCATATTCATGATTGAAATGCTTAAAATGTAACTTCAGAATATGCCTAGATTATATTACCATTCAACAGATAGTTCTTTGTTATGTGAAGCACATAATTATGAATGATTTGATTTTTAAAGCCGTTGGTTGCTAAATGCATATCGAAAGTAATGCAGAAAGCTCCCTCGGAAACTTTCTGCATAACTTTGATCCTGTATTAAGCTACCATCTATGTTACGAGCCAGAGCCCGGTTTCACGAACATTTTCAATTTTTCACTCAACTGAACTTTGAGAACAAACTCATTTATATATGCGACTCACCTGAGTCCCTTATTTGAGATTGGTTCTTTAAAGAGTTTAGTGCGGACTCTGTTGTGTCATATTTTGTTCTGATGAAAATGATATGAGGCAGCTACATGTCTAATAATAAGGGACGCAATCTCAACTTTGATATTATTATTGAGTCAACTATGTTTTGAAACGCATGCAGTTTTAACTTGTTAAACTGGGTTTGTTACTAAGTCAGTTGATGTACTTGAGAATGGTAACAAGCTTAAATATATACATGTGCTAAACACACAGATAATCATGTATTAATCGCCCTATTTGACCTATTTGCAACTCGTGCATATACCGTTTATCATCGTCGGTAATCTTCGAATAAATTTACGAAGGTATTCATTATCAATCAATAACATACTTAATAATATACATTCATCCCGACAAATGCACTATAAGAATACAATCCTCGTGAAATATGATTATTATTGGTTTACGTTTTGTTATTTTTGTATTACGAACAATCCCGATAAACAATCCGAAAATTAATCGAGTCTCATGTCAAATTGGGAGCGTAATAAGTGTTACAAAACTGTGTCAATAAAACACCATGCGTTAAAACTTCTAGTAACGAGGGAAGGGCTAATCAAATGTCAAGAGTCACTATGAAACTGACCAACTTGCTTGTGGCAGTACTTGTGCCATTTTATCAACAGTCCAGTGATTGGCTGAAATGTGAGCAATAAATACAGTAACACTACGAACATTCGAAATTTTTAGTGTAGAATGTTTAACCCTTCGCTTGCTATTCACGTCAATATACCTACCTGTAAATAGTGAAGACCCAGATGAGACAGCTCCTGCAGGAGCTGTCTCATCAGGGTCTGCACTATTTACAAGTTGATTGTGCAACTAGTGCACTCCACAGCAGTGATTGCACAGCGACATACTTATACACAGTGAAGATATATGTAATTATACAACAGGGCATGGGTAAAGAAGGAGAAATGTATTTTAATATTCAGCAAGAGAAGGGTTAAATCCTTTTAGGCAGATGGTTGCTTATTGCAATGTGAAATGCATGCAACAGCTCCCAGAGCAGCTTTTCTACATGCCTTTCACCCTGCATTTAGCTGCGACCTGTCTCAAAGATCGATAACGATCATGCCTATTTGCCAGTTCGAATGATCGAGGTTTTACGTGCTTTATATTATTTTGAAGGTAGGGCTAATCCCCAAATAGCATTAGTCACTATCAAACTGAACAACATGCTTGTGACAGGTACACATGCCCTCTGATTAACTGACCAGTGATTGGCTGAAATATGAGTCATAATTACAGTAAAACGTCGGAAATGCGAAAGTTTAGTATAAAATAATTGGATCCTTTTAGGCAGGTGTCTTCTTAATGCAAGGAGAAGGGCTTACAGAAAGCTCCTAGTGATATTTCTGCATGCCTTTCACCGTGCATTAAGCTGCCATGTCTCAAAGATCGATAATTATATATTTTGCACGTTTGTATAATCGAAGTTTTACTGTATATTATAAAATGTTAAACAATGTCCGAATGGGGCCGACTGAATATAGAAAATGAGACAGGTGCATTATAACATCTGAATCCATGTACATGTATATGTACTCGTTTGCGGGGAAATCCGCTCCCAAAGAACTGGTGGCTGGATAACGAATGAGCTGGATTATTCATTTCCCTGTTCACCATTCATGTAAAATAAAATTGAATATGTATATCAAATGCATTGGTATTGGTAGAAACTGTAGTGTCAGATCTGTGATAATTTCATAAACAAACAGAGCAGACCCTGACTGTACCTACAGAAGCCATCTGATCTGGATCTACATTGTTCGAAAATCGTGAAAAAGCGTTTGCATGAGGGAAAGCAAATGAATTAAAGAGGGTCCACATTATCAACAGACACCCTAATTTTTCACTTTCATTACAATGGAATATAACAATTTTTGTCTTTGAAATACAGTAAAACACCTCTAAACCGGAATTTTAGTAGAGAAGAATTTCGATTCATTTAGGCAGATCGCTGCTTAATGCAGGGTACAATTCATGCAGAAAGCTCGTAGAGGAGCTTTCTGTATGACTTTCATCCTGCATTAAGCTGCCTGTCACCTGTCTCCAAGACCGATATTTATACTAAATTGAACATCCTGTTTATTATTATTATACCGCATTTATATAGCGCTCTTTTCACACAGGATATGTGCGTTCAAAAGCGCTGAACACATAAATAATTTGCATGTACAAAACTGAGTATATATAATGCTTATAGAATATCTAAAATAAATGAAATTTCAGATAGAGATATCGATACAAATATTAAAAATGGAATTAATTTAAGAATCATAGAACAAAACCAAAATCAAAATCATCCTTTTCTGTACGTTTTTATGTCCGCAAATCATTGGAAATAGACGCATACTGTGACTATATTGTGCCAGCTCACACATATTACTTAAACTTTAATGAAACATATATATGTACAGTGTCAGTACGCCATACGATTACGACCCAGAACCACCTGGATTGGCATACAACACTCTACATAAGATATTTTCTTACTTATGTAGGACAATGGATGAACGGAATAAGTCTATTTTGTAGCTAATGCATATAAACTACACAATGCAATACAAATATTACAAACAACCCACCGAAATATATACACAGTATGCAATATTGGCGAAGGAGAATCTTAAAAGCAGTTCAGCTGACACTGAAATGAGGCACACAATGCCGTCCCGAGCCGCAAACCGGGCGGTTTTAAAAAGATTAGGGGCTATCCCTACCATCAAGATCCACCTCCCAGCACAACACGAGACACACATCAAGCGCCAACAAACAGTGCCCAACTAAAACAACTGACATGACATTCCTCAGCCGATATTTTGCAAGTATGAAATGTTCGAGGCAGCAGTCATCATGATGGATAATTATTAGATACGTTTTCCTGTCCTAGTAATGTCCTAGTAAAATAAGTTGATGAAATGCGTTTCAGAGATTTTTTTTAAAAGATGCAAGTGAGCTGGCGTCTCTGATGCCTGACTGTAGAACATTCCAAAGTTTTGGAGCTGCATGCATGAAACTCCTATCCCCGTATTTTACCATACGACTTCTTGGTACGGAACTGTCGGTAACTGTTTGGCCATTTCGCTGCCAATGCCGGATCTGTGATTACCTATGCAAACAGTTTGGATCCAGATGAGACACCGAGTAACTCGGCGTCTCATCAGGATCCAAACTGTTTGTTACTGTTACTATGTTTTTGAAACAAAAATGAAGAAAATCAAAAGAATGAAAATTTGTAGCAGACGACAAAGTTAGCAGACGACAAAGTTTGGCAGCGAAAGGGTTAAAGTAGTTTTACTGTATATGCCTTATGATAAAGATGCTCAGGCATTTACGTCCGTACATATTATGTATGATGTATGCAAAAATAATGACTGAGCACTCATATTTTCAAATAAGGATACTTCCTTATATGGCCTGTATTACACATGTGTTCACTGTAAAGTCTGATTTATATTTGGAAACTGTCTTCTGAGTCATAAAACATACTTTTCCATTATAGTTTGCCGATCAGTTGCAGCTGTCATCATTAACCCTTACCCCGCTATCCGCACCCTCATTCGCACCTGCAAACAGCTTGGATCCAGATGAGACGCCGAGAAACTCCAGGGTTCCTTCAGGATAGAAGCTGTTTGACACTCTGTCAATACTTTCACAAAAGCTTTATTGAATCAGACATAGTCAAACTCGCAGCAGACTAGAGTATGGGTGGATATTGTTTTTGTAGTGTTTTAGGGATTAATTGTGGGATTGACAATGTCAGCACACCGAATCCAATCAGCCCTTTGTTTCATATAGATGATTTTTCATGCATTTGCAAACAGAGTTGACCCCGATGAGACGGCTCCTATATGAATCATCATCTAATCGGGGGTATTCTCTGTTTGTTTATAATATGATGTATAGATCAGGGTCTATGATTATAAAAAACCTTTTAGTTGAGTCTGAGTTCGTTCTCAAGCTTTTGATTGGTCAGATTTGAGTTCTCAAGCTTTTGATTGGTCAGATTTGAGACAAAGGCTCAAATCAGACCAATCAAAAACTTGAGAACGAACTCAGACTCAACTAAAAGTTTTATAAGCATGGATATTGGTTCAAAAGTATGTATAAACGCCAAAACTTCTCTTGAAAAGTTTACATTACATCAGTTAATGAATATTCATGATGTGATAATTTCTTCCATGAATATTGAACAGGTAAAGGGTCAAGATAATACATGAAACACGAGGAGAAGGTAAACCAGGCCCCGAGGTTATAAAACTTTTTGTTTGGCTCTGAGATCATTCTCAAGCATCTGACCAATCAAATGCATGAGAATCTCAGCCTCGAACATTGTATAACCAATATTAATAAAACACTCTATGGAATATTCTTCACATTAGGATGACTTTAAAATATATTTTGTTACCCTTTAGATATTTAGCAAAACTATGGAGTGAAATGTTTCATTCAGTAGCTCTTGGAATATTGTACATTATTTAACAAATATTTCCATCTAATTTTTTCCCCAAGAATAACTCTGGTTGTAATGATTTGTAAGATTAAGAAATATTCAATAAACTAAGCATTTTTCTTAATTTTCTCATTAGGAGCTTTATGAATACAGACCCTGAAACTACAAATAATGGATACCAAAACCCCCAGTCATCTTTCGTTTATTCATGGGTTTCGATATCTAAATGAAAACTACAAAATAACCCCATGAAAACATTTAATTCCATGTAACTGAAACATTCCACTTGGTCAACGTAATTAGATAGTACGGAGGCATTGTGGACATGATTTAACACCTTCTCTATTCTATGTTTATTCCAAATTTCAGTACCTACTGAATATTCATAGACAAAATAGTTATAGTGCAAAATGGAAGTTGGAACATTGTAGCCATTTTAGAAAGTAAAGAAACAGAACTATCAAATTCCATTAGCGACAAGCGGTTCCTATATGGCGTTTACATGAAGGAAAGGGTAAATTCAAGATACCGTTTGACAGACAAACAACTAAATATCGATGTGTTTGATCTTTTATTTAAAAGAGATGCCTTTAACCTTTTGCCTCATTAAACGTATAAAAACTCATAGCGGAGCCGTCTGATCAGGGTCTGCTCTGTTAGCTACTGTAATTTGAAATATCTGATTCTTTTCTTTCTAAAATGGCTACAATGTTGCACCTTGCATATAGACATAGTTGACCCAGATAAGACAGCCAGTCCCTGTAGGCGCTGTCGATCAATGGCTTCTGTTAACTTGCGTGTAATACAGATCTAAGTATACATACATTATTTTTGCCATGGCCACTCATTCCTGTGATCGTATGCCATTATGAACACTCATGTACAGTAAACCCCCTCTAATGCAACCACCAAAAAGGGACATAATTCACAGTAGCAAAGGCATGTGGTAGCTTAATGCAGGAAGAATGTTATGCAGAAAGCTCCTATATGAGCTTTCTGCATAACTTTCGTCCTGCTTTAAGCAACCACCTGCTTATTAAGACAGTCATGTTTGTTCTTTAAGTGTATGCATTAGACGGGTAGTATTGTAATTGATAGTCATGATGACATTATCTAACAGGAATGTGCATCAGGTTAACCGTTCTCTTGCTGAATTTTAAAATTCATTTCTCCTTCTTTACCCATGCCCTGTTGTATAATTATATATATCTTCACTGTGTGCACGTATTTCGCTGTGCAATCACTGCTGTGGAGTGCACTGGTTGCACAATCAACTTGTTAATAGTGCAGACCCTGATGAGACAGCTCCTGCAGGAGCTGTCTCATCTGGGTCTTCACTATTTACAGGTAGGTATATTGACGTGAATAGCAAGCGGAGGATTAAATGTAAGAATGTCTAATGATCAATCAATACTAGGACCATTACAATATCCGGGTACATGTACTAGAGGAAAAGTTGTCATTCATATTGACATTATATCAAATATCTAGGTATTAGACTCGAGCGATTGTTTAACCCTTTATTTCATATAAACGATTTTCAAGCATTTCAAACAGAATATACCTAGATCAAACGGTCCATATAGGGTTTGGTCTTGTTTGCTAATGGAATTAGAGAAAGTTCTGTTTCTTTATTTTCTAAAATCGCTACATGTACAATTTTCCACCCTCCCTATTTCAATATAAATGTTTTGTCCATGAATGTTCAGTAAGTATTGAGATTTGGAATAAATATAGAACAGGGAAGGGTTAACCATTTCCGTCACGTAGATCTAAACTGTTTGCATGACTGTGCTATAGCAGGTTCGTCCTCGTGGTTAAAATGTTTTATTTTCAGCTTTAACTAGCATATGCAAGTCCTATCTTTACTCAGTGGATCTGATGAGTAGGTTTATCAAACGGTTTCTAAAAATTACGTCTGATCTGGGTCTTCACTGTTTACACATGCGCGGAAACGATTATATTAACCCTTTCCCAGTTCTATGTTTATTCCAAACTTCAATACCTATCGAATATTCCAGGACAAAATAGTTTTAATGCAATATGGAAAGCGGAACATTTTAGTTATTTTAGAAAGTAAAGAAACATATCTTTCAAATTCCATTAGCAAACAGAGAAGACCCTGATCAGACGGCTCCTATAGGAGCCGTCTGATCTTGATCTATTATGTTTGCAAGTGCGTTAAAACACGGTTATATGAAGGAAAAAGGTTAAGGAAAATGTTAAGTGGTCGCTATGGAGAGGAGAGGTTCCAATGTATTAGCGTCATAAGAACAGTTAAATAACGCAATTGTATTTCTCCGCAGCATCGAGGGGGGAAATGGAATGCCCGTCTGTATTTGACAGCTCTGTAGGACTGTCTATGCTAGGCTTGAGAAATATGTTTTGTCTTTATTGGTAAAAACAGTACGCACTTGTAAATACGTAATCGTAGGACTAACTAAAAATTGCCCATTTATGGTAAAATAGCAAATTATCTAGCTGGTTCCCCCTCAGTCGGATAAATAGGATATGTGTACACCATGTAGACCCTGAGCAGCACAGTTCATTAACCCTTCTCTTGCTGAAGTTTGAAATGCAATTCTCCTTCTTTACCCATGCCCTATTGTATAATAACATATATCTTCACTGTGTACAAGTATTTCGCTGTGCAATCACTGCTGTGGGGTGCATTGGTTGCACAATCAACTTGTAAATAGTGCAGACCCTGATGAGACAGCTCCTGCAGGAGCTGTCTCATCTGGGTCTTCACTATTTACAGGTAGGTATATTGACGTGAATAGCAAGCGAAAGGTTAAATTAGTCGACGCCATATACATGTACTTATGTACTTACTAACTCCGGAGCAGATTCCAACTTGAATCGTCTGATCTGGATGTGCTCTTGTTGTAAAGGCGTTAAAGTCGCACTTCTTGAGTAAAAGATTGATACTGTTTAAGTAATTACATTTAATATTAGGTCACGTGAGGTGAACTATCATTCTGGATTATTGGGATAGTGGCATTCGTCGTCGTTGTCCAACCATTGTCCTGAACAATAACATGTATGCTTTAATCTTTAGCCAGCTGCAGGCGTACATTTGTACCAATGCTTACCTATGTATACAGTTCATATCCTAGTAACTCGGCGTCTCATCAGGATACAAACTGTTTAATACATGTACCGTGATTGCATTTTTACACAAACTGATTATAATTCGAATTTTGAAAATATAGTGGGTTAAAAATGTGAAAATAATTTGCTCAGCAGGATAAAGATTAAATAAATGTTTTTTATGATTTTGTTATGATGGCATATGTATTGTCCTTCCAATTTGACCTGAGACTCATGTATATTCCGTTTATCATCGTCGGTAATCTTCGGAAATTTTTTCGAAGGTATAAGAATGCGTTATAAGAATACAACGAACACTACGAGTATAAGAGTACTACGAACAGTCCCGATAAATACGCCGAAAATTAATCGAGTCTCAGGTCAAATTGGGAGGATAATACATAGGAGTTTTTGTTATTAGTAGAAACTATAGAGTCAGATCTATGATAATTACATTAGATCTGATCTAGGTCTACTCCGTTTGCAAATTCGAGAAAAACGTTTGTATGAAGAAACATGTTAGCTCCTGACCACCGGTGATAGGGGTTGGATGGTGTGGGGTCTGGCTTCCAGACCGGGCTATACAGAGTCAGTTTTCGATAAATTGAGGTTTAAGCCCCCCAGTAGCTGTTTTGGCTACTGACCGTTCCAAGGCGGTACTCCCGCTTTCAGCCTATGGTCAACTTTGTTGTTTAAAATGCTTAATGTTTAATGTTTTTCGTCTTGATATGCGTCCTTTTATGTTGTGTCTTGTGGCTATACCGTTTCTTGTTTGGTGCGGTGTCATTTCGTATGTGGCTCTCCCTGTTTGACTATTGTTCCATTCTCTTACCTGCTGGGTAAATTTAAATTATTTTTACAGAAAATTGCTTGTAGTGTTTGAACGGTAAAGAAAGACAGTCAATGGCGGGATAAGTCTTTCACGTGGTCCTTCAAAAATCACAGAAACTGCTGGTGAGAGTTTGAAATTATTGTAGAGAAATGTTGTTTGGTTTTCCAAATTCTCTAAAACATATCATGTAATATGAAAATACACATTGTTTTCTTCATAAATTGCAGGTGTCATTATAAAATCATTTTTAATAAACTCTATCACAATAATTATGGAAATAGGAAATAAACAGACGCTTTCAGACGTTTTTACCTCATAAGCTGCTGGTTTGATTACAAAATTATTCTAATGAGCTATATCATGGTTCATCATTTACAATTTCCTACTGTTTTTTCTTTTTGCATTACTTACATAATTATAGTGAACAAAATCATTTTGTGTGTTGTTATTGTTGTGTTGATTAACATCCGTCTCTGCAAACTAAGGAGTAAATGGACGCCCCAGAGAAAAGACAGGGGATACAGAGAAACCTGGACGCGCTGATCTACTCTTGTTATCGATAGAGTGTCTCTGATTCTTTTACCTATTTCCTCATTATGACGACTTTTGTCGCCTATGTAAAAGTCACTTTTTAAAACCAATATAATAATATTTATCACACTGGTTAGAACACTACACAATTCTAAAAGTTTCATTTTCTCCAGTAAATGCTACTTTTCGGTAGATTTATTCAAAGAGGTCGGGTCTATAAGTAGTCTAGAAGAGAATGGGTTAAGATGTATAGTGTGAAGCACTGATACATAAGACATCGGTTTATAAAGTCTCTTCCCAAGGACTTGGTCCGACGGGGGATTGAACCCGGGGACCCTGGTTTTTGTATGATTCGGTTTTATAGGTTATATACTGCAGAACCTTAAGAAACCTTATTATGAACTGGATACAGTAATATTAAAATACAAATACAAACACATGTCTATAGAGCAAACACTATAAATATTAGATTGCGCTTTACATAGTCCTAATATATACACTGTATGTTTTTACAATCACAGGCAGTATTTTGAAAGTCAAACGGAACACTCATTGTGATACTAGTCATTGTAAAATTGCATGAATAAGTGTATTTTTAAGTTTCTGTTTAAAGTCAGTTTCGAATGCTACTGCTTTTAAGTCTCTAGGGAGCATAATCCACCATTTTGGGCCAATCACCGACAGTGACCTGTCAGCGAGTTTGGTTCTGTATCTAGGTCATCTAGCTAAATGATCACACGTGTTAATTTCCTTGTACTCTTGTGAACAAGCCTCTGAGATATCTAGGTGCGGTTCCGGAAAACGATAACAAGCACTTTTAACATATTTTCGCTCGTACAGGCAACCAACGAAGCTATTTTAGAATGTCAGAACTATGTTGTTCATAGTTAGCAATTGTTATTAATCTGGCAGCCTTGTTTTGAACTCTTTGAAGTTTATCAAGCTGATAGGTCGATATTTCAGCAAATAGTCCGTTACAAAAATCAAAATGTGAATGAATGAGTCTATGCACGAGAGTTTCAGCAGATTTCTGTGTCAGATGTTCCCGGGTACACTGCAGATTTCTAGGCTGACTGTGTGCTACCTGACACTTTTTGCGAATGTGCAAATCAAAGTTAAATGTACTTGTCATATGAACCCCCCAGGTCACGCACGCGATCCACACACTTTACTTCACAACCATCAATAGTTACACTAGTAATGTCCAGCTTCTCTGGTTGCTGTTTTGTTCCATATGCAATAATTTCAGTTTTTGCATTATTCATTTTGAGTTTATATTTAGTCATCCAGGTTATGATGTTATCAAGGCAGTTGTTCAATTGGTGAATGATGTAAGATTCATTTTGATCATTTCCAGCTTGGAATCTAAAAGCAACTGTGTGGTCATCAGCGTACCCATAAAGGTCAGCTGGGCAATTTCGAGCAACCCTATTTAGAGCAGCAATATGCATTGTGAAGATAACCGGGCCACCACAAGAGCCCTGGGGAGGCCACTTCTCAGCGGTATGGTGTCCGATGATGAACTATCAATCTTAACATACATGGTTTTGTCCGTCAGATAGGATTCAATCCATCTCAGTGGGATATTGCTTATGCCAAATTCATCATGCATGAGTTGAAGAATTATTGGGATATCGATGGTTTCAAATGCGGCACCGAGGTCATTCATCACCACAAATGTCACCAGATCCAAGTCTACTGCTTTAAGTATATCACTGTACATCTTTAACATTGCTGTTTCTACTCCATGATACCTCCGATAGGCACTTTGGTATGGAGGTAAAATATTATTGGTTTCAACGTAATCACTTATTTGTAGCATTGCTACTTTATCAAGGATTTCGTAAAGGAATGAAAGGTTCGATACAGGGCGGTAGTTCTGGAGCTCTAATGGAAGACCCTTCATCTTCAAAAGAGGCTTAACCAGTGCAATCTTCCATTCATTTGGAAATGAACCAGATGTAAGTGAAATGTTTATAATGTTTGTAATAACAGGTGTGAAATGAGATAAGTAGTCCTTCAACCTTAGTGCGGGAATACTATCTAGTTCATATGTTGTTGCTTTAGAGTTCCTAATACGTATGACAACTTCATTCTCAATTAGTGGCCGAAACTCACTGCAAATTGTTAATGCCAGAGATTTGTCTCTCGCATTAACAACTTTCAGTGAGGGCAAATGTAATGTAGAAAGGAGCCTTAGGAGCCTTACAGACCCATATTTAGGCCTCTGCATGATGGTCGTTTAAGACAGGAGCTATTGTAGTTCGCTGTTTCAATTCAATACACCCTTCAAACTAAGGGCGGCTACACATTGTTACTAACATCAATCCCTTCCGTCCAGTAATGTCGCTTGTACATTCCTAACATGATACGCATGTGATCGGCAAGTCAGTAAACATTCTATATGACAGACAGCACGGCAATAATGCACGGCCGTTTGTATGTACATACAGTTCAATTCCGGAGTTTAACCCTTTCACCGCCGCAGTCGCATAAATGCACTACGACAAATAGTGCAGTCCTAGATCAGACGCCGCCTTTTCAAGGCGGCGTCTGATCAGGGACTTCACTATTTGTCTCAATCTCTATTTCTATATATGTGCTTTATTCCTTTTAAATTTGCATTTATTTATCTCGTTTCCTTATTTTAGTGAATGATTTAACAAACTTGGATTGCAGACGACAATTAGAATTTTGGCGCCGAAAGGGTTAAAAGAGGTCATACCTGAGGGCAGGACACACATTATGCAGACGTAAATTAGGACTTATTGTAATTCTTTTTGCGCGATCTGTAGTAAGAAGGACCTCTGATCTTTCAACATAGTTTTGCATTCACTTAATTGAACATGAGCTGTGCTAGACATGTCAATATACAGTAAACCCCTCTAAACCGGAATTCTAGTAGATAAGAATTATTTCGAAACCTTTAGGAAAATTGCTGCTTAATGCAGGGTGAAGGTCATACAAAAAGTTCCTAGATGAGCTTCCTGCATGATTTCACCCTGCATTAAGCTGCCACCTGTCTCCAATATCGATATGTATACTAAATTTCACGTCCGGGGTTGAGGGACTTTTGCTGTACACTCAAAGAGTTCGATGTGATGAGAGGTTAAAAAAAGAGTAAAACTTCTCTAGATAGATAGATATATTTATTTTGCCAAACAGAAAACATAATATGGTTCATAAAACATGTATCACATCATAATAAATAGAGATAAGTAAAATGGTGCAAAGTAACAACAAAGGATGGCAAGCTTTCTATACCAAGGATAACACAAGAAAGAGCACGCTCTTATTTCCATTGTGGTCCTTAACACAGGTTGCATGCCACTGAGCGGCTTTAACCCTTTACCTGATAGAAGCGGCTTTTAGCGTGTTTGATTTATTCCTCCGCTGAAGAAAATAGTTCAAATTCATACAGTCATGAACATATTGCATAATAAATATTTTCTATATCCTAGTAGGTGGTAGCTTAAAGCAGGCTGAAAGTAAAGCAGAATGCGCCTTAAGGCGCATTCTGCTTTACTTTCAACCTGCTTTAAGTGGTTATAATATGTCTTCAAAACTAGAAACAGGCTATTGGGTAAAGGGTTAAGATATAATATGAATACTATCACAAATGGATGCTATATCACATAAATTGAATTGTAAGTCATATTATTTAAAACGAATATTAAATGTGGCATCAAAAGCAGTTACATTTATAAATACTATCACAGACAAAACATGGGTATAACATTGTTGTATAACAGTCCCTTAATTTAAAACGATTATAAAAAACAAGTTATGCACAAGTAAAGTAATTTGGTATTAGTGCATGTTAGAACAAGTTGCTTGCCGAAAATTATAAAATTCATAAGCAATCGAGTTCATTAAAGTGTTGTGTAAATCTATTAAAAATATTAAGAAGTAATATGGCTCATTAAGTGACGCTTGATTGCTGACATGAAGGAAGATAAGTTATTTTTCTCAGTAAATCCCAATGGTAGGCTATTCCAAAGTTTAGATCCAGTATAAAAGAAAGAGTTTGATGCAGCACATTTTACTTTTGGCAAACTGAAACTACCTCTTTCTTTTAGCCTGGTATTATAAGAGTGTACATAGTTTTGCAATGTTAAATAATCCTGCATATAATCAGGTGACATGTTAATATGTTTATTGTGTACATTTGGCACAGTATAATTTGCTCAGCTCTCTTGTCAACAGGCAGCCAATCAAGAGATTTAAAGTATTGACATCCAACATTAATGAAATTTGAAACCAATTGAACCAGTAGATAACGAATTACTGTCCGAAAAAGAGAAATATGAAAAATGGGAATAACTCCAAAAATATTGATTCTAGAGTAATGGCCCTTGTGCATGACGCTTCCTCTTATCATGTTTGTGTGAAATTTGAAAGCTCTATATTTAGAAATGGCAGCCAAAAAGAATGTGACGGACGCACAGACAGACGACAGAAAAGTGATCCCTAAGAGGCAAACCGCCTCTCGGCAGGTGACACAAAAATGGGAGGAAACACGGTCTATATTTTTATACATGTATCTCATTGAGTCTAACCACAGAGAAAAGCCATTACTTCGTGATGACTATAACTAAGATGAAGCTTGTTTATGGGTTGAACACATTCATCAGAGCTAGACATATTGCCGGAAAGAAAAAAATTCAAATCCTATCTTAATGAGGACGGATGGATCCACATGTGAAAGGACGGATGTCACGCGCAATGAAGTAATATGCCCCTTTAGATATATGCCACAGTGTATAGCTTACCTGTATCAACACTTGTACAGCTTTGTTGCGTGTTTGACAAGGAATCTCGAGGTCTCGAGTTCGTTCCCCTGACCAGACTAGAATCTAGTATAATTTCTGTAAGAGAAACCCCGGTTACATTTGACTCTCAAAAAAAGAAATTGTTAATTCGGGACGAATCAGTGCATTCCCTAATTTCATCATATGTAAATGACGCCTCACAATTTCAAACATTCTGGAAACTTATTGCAAAACTAACCTCACGCAGAAGAAGAACGAATTATAGATAAGTGCATTAATTTCGCATTATTTCTTAATGGAATAAATTCTACAAAATAAGCCCCGAACGTCGAGCCTCAATGCTAGCAACAACGGGAACTAATTAAACCAGTTCTTAATTTTTATCAGTACTGCAGTTTCTTCCCCTGACCAGAAAGGAAGTGTCCTGTTTGTCATTGCTACACACATATCTACGCACGCATTTATACACATACATCTATAACAACACTCGAACGCAAGCACGCAATCACGCACGCACACACCACACCGCACATACCGCCTTCATGCACGCAATGAATACAGTAAGTACGATCAAATATCAACCTGTCTTAAGCGACCATCAACGGGATGTCTAATTATGTGTCTAAGGTAAGCGGTAGCTTAATGTAGGTAAAAAGTAATGCAGTTCTATATTACTTTTTCCTGTACTAAGCAATTAGGTCGCTTTAGACATGTTCTACTGTATTTATAGGTTGGGCGAAATAACCATAAATCCGTTTCACCATCGGTATGCCATTTGATATATTTGCAAAAGAGTAGTTTAACAGCTTTCCAAACAGGATCGGCTCTGTTTGCTTATGGATTTATATAAATCTGGTTCTATATGTTATGCCGTTCCCAAAAAATCAATGTTCAAATACTGTTATAAAACAATCACCTAATACATATTAACAATGTCATCATTCCTATCATGATTATTCATGGAGAAAATATTTTAAAACAACAAGTTTACGTCATAAAGCCTCTCTCTCATATAAAACAGTAGATCCAGATCAAACGGCTCCTACAGGAGCGGTTTGATCAGGGTCTCCTCTGTGTACTTGTGAAAAAAGACATAGAGGGTTGTTGCGGATACACCAACATGCTCTTTCGCCCCTATACTATCCGGAGTCCCACAAGGGTATGTTGTTTGGCCGCTCCTATTCCTGCTCTACATAAACGACTTGCCATCCGCTGTAGATCCAACATTGCGCCTATTTGCTGATGCATGTGTCATGTACAGGCCAATCAAGTCAGCATCAGACATTGAAATGATTCAGCAGCCAGGAATTATATCGTTTAGTTTGTGGGAGCACAAATGGAAGATGGACTACAACATAGGAAAGTGTAACATCATACATGCAACTAAAACCAAGAAACCAATAGAAACAATTTATTAATTGCCTGGACAGTCACATTAGTCAGTCAAGCAACCTATCTTGGTGTAGAAATAAAATCGAGCCTGCCATGGTCTCCTCACATAAATACAATATTTTCTTAATAACTACAAAACTTAGGTTTACTCAAACGGGACAGTTATTCATAAAAAACACTACTAAAGCAGCTGCATATAACCCTATGGTATTACTAACGTTGGAGTATTTATGAACACGTTTGTCCTCAGAAACATGTTGATAAAATAGAGAAAGTACATACACAGGCAATAATATTAGTTTCAAATGATTACTGTAAGACTCCTGTTCTTGGACATTTAAACTGTTCTGCTCTCCATACAAGGCGACAGGCAAGGCAAACTCAAACTGTTCCATAAGACGGCGTATAAGCATGCTGCTGTTGATCTGAAGCAATATCTTACAACAAGATACAGGCAGTCAAGACACAATCATCACATTACCTACTGCATCAGTGGACTGTTACAGATGCTATTTGCAAAGGAACAATGGACCCCGCCCCTCTCCCTGTTATATCATACAGTCTCCGCTGACACCATTCTTGCATTCAAAATTGTCTCTATACTGATCCACATTGAACGAATTGTGCATATACTTACTCAGGGATGTGGCTCCGATCAAATAAATAAACAAAGTAACGTATGTCACGTAGTACTAATGGCACAAGGTATGGTTTTAAAACCGGCGAAATACACATATACCTGGCAAAAAAGTTCTGCTCAACTGGACAGACATATTCACAATTATCTGCATGATTTGTAAACATAATGCATATACCAAATGCAGAACTTTTTTGACGAGTTTATTTGCGAGTTAACCTTGATTGCTTCATGTAATAAAGGGGGCAGGGTTGATTTTGGTATGAACTGTGAATCAGTGCTATGGAGTAATTGTGACTGATTGGAAATAAGGCAAAACATCGCCAGAGTGGAAATAATACTAAAGAATATAGTGGCAAAAGAGGACAGAACAAGACTGTCAGACCAAGAGGCCCGTCCCGGGGGAATGAACTGAGACATGTCAATGTATATGTACGAGTAAGTGATGTTTAAGTTAATTTCCTTTTGCACGTTTATGATAAGAATGTGTTTTAGACTGTGTGTTTAACCTTTAGTGTGCTGAACAAACTTTTTATCGGTTACTTTTTACAGTTACTGTTGTCACGGTTTATATCTTGCATTTTGGAGAAGCAAACACTTTATGTCTAGAAAATATGGATGCAAATTGCATAGGTAATCAATCATCAGACCAAACTATTAATAAAATCAAGCATGGTTTTGTTAATGACAGGGGTATAGAAGCCCCGGCTTTAACAAAACACATGCTTGATTATTTTTCTCGCTTAAATACACCCTAAAACAAATGAATTAACAGATTTTGTAAAGAACTACTTTTCATTGCACAGTGCGACTTCCGTTTCCAATAGCAACAAACAGTTGCATTGGAATTCTCATAAGTTGAGTGCCCTTTGGGGTTATAGCAGAATTTCAGTGCCCTTATAAGAAGTTCGGAATCTACAATTTGTAGAAACTGTTTTCGAAATATTGAGCAGACATTATTCCAGTTTGTTTGTGTACATTTGTGCAATACTCGAAGCGTAAAGCGGCCTGAAAATATGTCATCAAATATTCTCTGAAATTAAACTGTATTACATACTTTATGATAAAATAAAAGCTACTTATTTTTGATTCGGGCTATTTTGATATAAACTATCGACTCAGATAACCATAAAACACACACTTTTGGTTTTGCCAAGATTCTTGTCATGAGCCCATCGCAGAGGTGTATGTGAGAGTAACGAACGACAACTCTGCAAGGAGATTGAAGACAATGAGTGTTTCGGATAAGGATTTCTAGTGACTTCTATTTGTAGTAACCCAACTTGTCCACTACATCCGAGAAGCGAGAATAATAGAATCAAGCATTGACTTTGTTATAGCCGGGGACTTCTATACCCTGGTTGGTCTGTTCCTAGTCGGAAACGATATTTAGCAAGTTCCCGACAGGAACAGACAAACCGAGGGTATAGATGGTATTCTTTTGAATAAGATCTTGAAACAGAATGAGACAACTCATTAAATATTAAGTTTCATGTGCCATAAATCTTAGACGTCTGCAGGAGGTAAAATATATGATGAAATATAGTCATCATAAACAAATCTCAGTGCTCTTACCTGAATTTGTTTCCTTTTTCCGTGTATTAGTTTCTGCCCAGCATTTCCATGAAAGTGGGCCAAAACTAAAGTAAGACATGATAAAAGTATCAAAAATAGTTAATCTGTTGAGTCTGTCGAAGTGTTTACCAATCCGTTTCAGAACATTCAGCTGACGTACTGCTTTTTGCACAAATTGCCCATATAACATCAAAAGAAAGTTTAAAAATCAATATCAAAACCAATCAGTTTAACAATTGCTTCCAAAGTGATACTAGTTGTTCAAAGTTGAAAGATGGAACCTTGTTTCAAGTTCTCCTGTCAACTCTATTGCTTGAAATTTGGCTGGATGTGTCTGCATTTTGTTGAATTCAAACCAATCTGCTAAAATCTTACTTTCCTCATATAATACCTCAATGACCTCACTATAGTCTTATGGATGATATATGAAAAGGTATTGTCATCAGCATAATTGTATAGACCACACCGTTTGATGAAATAAAAATATAATCAATAATGACGTTAAAAAGTAATGGGTCGAGCATAAACCCTTGCG
The DNA here is from genome assembly GCA_963576725.1 of Azorinus chamasolen. Classification (NCBI taxonomy): domain Eukaryota; kingdom Metazoa; phylum Mollusca; class Bivalvia; order Cardiida; family Solecurtidae; genus Azorinus; species Azorinus chamasolen. The sequence goes on from OY755248.1 coordinate 56,743,071, forward strand.
GAACTCCTTTAGTGATGCTTGCAAGAGAACTCAAAACATTACCTATTTAACTTGCTGTCTTCTGTTGCTCAAATACGATTCTAATAAGTCCACTGAGATTTTAGAATTCCGTAAGACTGATCCATAAGAACAGCAACCACATATTCATTCCTGTCAGGTGCCAACTTCCAATCCTCCATAAGCCTTAATATATTTGTCTGACACCCATGACCTTTCCTAAATGCACATAAGAAAATGTCAAACATATTTTCAAAATATTCAGATAATTGCTGGAATAACACTTAGAGACGTCATTGGTAGGATACTAACTGGTCTATAATTCGACATGACATCATTTTTTCTTAAAACGAGGAGTAACTTGAGCTTCTTTAAGCTTAGATGGAAATTTGCAGTATAATAAATTCACCATATTTGTAATAGATTTGAGTAACGACTGTTTGCTAAATTTAATTAGTTTAGAAGGAATTGTATCTCTACCTGTGGCTTTTTTGCGTTTGTCTACTATCTTTTCTAGTTTCATGATCAGTTGATGAAGTAAAAAATTTCTTTTTCAAATTACTTCTCTTGTATTTTATGTAAGATTGGATGATCATGGGGGTAAAAAAGAACATCTTTGCCTAAATTGTCTGCAACATCTACATAGTAATTATTAAAGATATCAGCAATCTCAGATGCATCAGTAATTAGTTTGTCATTTTCTTGGAGAGTAATTTTTGTTGAGAGTTATGGCTATTTCGAGCCCTTTCTCGTTTGGTGTCATCCTTTCTAGTTGCTAGTGTCGGGCATTTGTCCTCCTGAATGTTGTGCTATGGAACATTGTCGACAACAAGCACTGATCTAGCTGGGATATTGGGTATGAGCCTCTGTTGTAACCACTTTAAGAAAGATTTTCGCGTTTATCTCGTTATGATAGTCTCCAGTGGTAGACTTTGCTTCAAATATGAGACTAGCACCCTGAATAAAACCGGCTTCGGATCATACGTGTACGATGGTATATCGAGTTCCCTTAAAAACAAACCTTAAATGCACAGTTGTCGCTCTGCCTGGACCTGTTGGCGCTGTGGGCCGTGTGAACAAATGTCTCGCGGCCTTCCACGCGGTATCGGTGGATCTGACGCAGGAACCATAAGGACAGGACACTCCTGTTCTCATGTGTCGGTTTCCATTTGATACATATGGACTTAAGAAGTTTCCGATGTGTTTCCCAGCAACCGTCATGTACTCGATCCTATCGCGTAGCTCGGTGGTAAGATCGGCAAGTGTCAGTATAACATTTTAGTTCGAGCCAGATATGCCACCACTGTGCGCCTGACGACAGCCTGGTCAGAGTCATCGACCTCTATCCTGTCGAGATTAGGCTTCCTTGGAACCCTTGGTTCATCTGTATCATGCTGTATCCGTCAGCAGAATTATCCTCTCATCTACGGAAGTCAAAAGCAACAGCAGCTCTCCAGATTCTTTCTCCTGTTTGCATACCCGAAGGTAAAAGAAAGAAATTTTCGGTAGATAATAAGAATATCCCCTTTCATGTAAAATTGTAAGAAAAGCTGTGGTTCGGAACAATGTAATGAATTCCGGACTTACATGTAAACATGCTTTAAAATGGTGATTGATTTGATATCATAATCATTACTAACTAAAGAAAACATGACCGTTCCAGGGCGGTACTACCATCTTGCCCCTATTGTATGTTTGTTTTGTCTTTGTGCGGCTCTTTATGTAGTTGATAATTATGTACATTCGCTGTGTTTTCTTGTGTTGCTGTTCGGGCGGCTGTTTGTTCTGTATGTGGCGTTTCCTGCCTGACTCATATTTGTACTTATGTTATTGGCCATTTCAGATACTGAAGTTGAAATAGTTTCTCCATGCTTTATGCTTGGTTGCCACACGAATTTTTTTTTTGATATATGTGTTGTTGATGAAAAAAGAGAAAAAAAAAAGATTTGACTTAGGTGGGTGTGGAACCAGGTACATTTTGATTCGGATGAGAACACCGTTATCCACTCGGCTACGGACTCCACAAGCATGTCATCATAATCAAATAGTCAGAGTCTTCTCTTTTAAGAAATAACATGTCAGGAATATTCAAGTAAACTAATGTATGACGTAACTGTCAGGAATTCCCAGTCGGAATATACGTATACAATCATGTATTGGCTAGGTCTCATCAGCCATTGATCAACTTTAACCATTTCCCTAATATAAACACATTTTCACACATTTGCAAACGTAGTAGACCCAGTTCAGACGGCTCCTATAGGAGTAGCAAACATGTTTGGGTTTACACTGTTTGCAAATGACAGCACATGCGTGTCCAGATTGAAAGGGTTCTGATCTGTATATCCTACCGAATCGGGATATCAAACACACACATATATTGAACCATACAGTAAAACCTCTCTATAACGTCCACTGAATTACTTCAAGTACTTTGTGTCAAAGGCTGGTGGCTGCTTAAAGCAAGGTGAAAGTAAAACAGAACGCTCCTAAGAGCGTTCTATTTTACTTTCACCTTGCTTTAAGCAACCACCTGTCCTAAATACCAACTAATTAACACAAGTGGCCGTTATAGAGAGGTTTAACTGTACATATATTTTAAATAAAAATGATGATTTTTAAACGGATACTAGATACAAGAAGCTTTCTTTGTAGTCGGGTTTACAACAAATAACATTAGCTATATCATAAGCTATCTGCCGACTATAGGAACATAAAACAATTACACTTTACAACAAAAGAGCCTGCAAATATAGGATAAAGTTTAGCATAATGAAAACAATACATACAATATATATAGATATATTTAAAATCTCAAATTTAATCTAAATAGTTCTCACCATTTATGATTCTAAAACGGTTTCCTAAAAAGATCTAAGACAATATTTTCTTTGAAATTATCAATGCCTGTATGTTAATGGATCACATTTTAATAGATTAAGGGAGGCAATGCTGACATTGTTAAAAGGTGTCTACAGCATATTTGCCTCCCTTAATCATATGTATAAGACCATAGATCAAGCTTGTATTTAAAGACATTACCCAGGTCCATTCAATGATCCCCCCCCCATTGTTCTCAATAGGCGTGAAAGTAACAGTAAAAGCATGATACAAGTGTGCAAAATATGGCAAGCCGTCTCATTCTGTCTAGAGAGGCCCTGACATACAATTAGTCAAGGGGAACACACTCAAAAGACCATTGTTGGTCAGAACCACAGGTGCTAGGCGTGTGGCCATTTCACAAATACTGCTTATAAATACCTTCAAATACGTTTAGACATCATAACTTGACATTATAAAAAAAGGAAAAAAAATGAAAAAAAAAAAATTCGTATAGTATATTACTATATAGTAATATACTATACGAATTTTTTTTTTATAAGCAGTATTTGTGAAATGGACACACGCCTAACACCTGTGGTCAGAACCCAATAGAAGTTCAACCCTTAGAAGCCTACCACTAACAAACAAAGGGCCATATGCAAACAGGTTGGATCCAAATGAGACGTCAAGTAACCCGGCATCTTATCTGGATCCAAGCTATTTGACAGACAACATTTTCACAAATCTTTACAAACTATGAAGCACTTTCACATTTGAAGCAGACAAGCAATTTAGCAGATGAATATTTTATAAGGATTAAATATATTAAAAAAACCTGAGCGCTTATGTATATCAGAGATAAAACTCTGGACATTTGGCCTGCAGTAGAATCCATTTAACCTGCAGTGGAGGAGAGCTATAATATGTTCAAAGGCGCCCTAATTAAAGCTGAGCATAATAAAAAATAAAAACATATACTGCATTAGTGACAATCTAATCATTTCCAAATCATCAAATGTAAGAGACGAGCCTCACATGGAACGCTCCAGTGGTTCTTGACAGGCAGACTGCTATAGCTCTTACCATGTGCCGCATGCTTTTTCACAGGTTAGCTGTAAAGACCCAAGCCGGCCAAGGGAATGTCTTTAAGCACGGAATTATACAGCCTATTTCCATAATTTAAGATTATTATTATCTTGTTAGTATTATTAGTATTCCAAAATCCAAACAGGCCAGGCTTATGGTGACTATTGAGGGATTTTTTCGGAAGAAATGCGGAACTTAGCAAATAGTGCAGGCCCCGATGAGAGGGCTCCTCTAGCATCCCTAAAGGCGTTTTTGCAATGGAATTAGCGACTGTAAGAAATACATAGATACCTTTATTTCCTCCTTTATAGAAGAGAATACAAGCAATACAAACAGGAAATACAATCAAAACAAATATACATATTAGACAAACAACTATATACAATGTATTCAATACGATGTCTCCTTCATGTCTGTGACAACAGTTTCCATAAACTGATGAAGGAATATGAGTGTACATTAATTGTAATTAGGTAGACAATATGATTATCCATGTAGAAGTAAATGAAAATATTATAAACGAGTTATTGGAATACCAGAATCGCGTTTATAATACTTTAACTTTATATACATCACTGATTTAGTATTGTATGATTTGTCAGTATTGATATATTCATACAATTCTAATCAAATGCCATGATATAAATAGAAAACTGTATGTTTGTTTGGATAATCTCGGTTAAAACTTTTTGCAAATGAAATAAGCGAATGTAAGGGTTAATTGAAATGCGAGCTCATTGTCGTATCTCTGGATTAGCGTAGGAAGACACCTGTACCAATGATTTTCGGATTAATAATTTATAAGACCGTTGCCTTTGGTCGACGATTAGATTGTCAAAATCCTCTTAGATACGTTCTATAGATAGCGTTGGTCGTGACTAGAACTAATTAATTTTAATCAAGCATAATGTCTAGACTACTCGGGCATAGCAAATTGGTGGATTAAATAGATTCAGGCATCGACCTAAATCATTTCTCTAACAAGTAGAATAAAACCCCTCTAAACTGAATATACAAATTAGTATTAACCCTTTCGCTGCCAATGCCGGATCTGTGATTACCTATGCAAACAGTTTGGAACCAGATGAGACGCCGAGTAACTCGTCGACTCATCAGGATCCAAACTGTTTGTTACTGTTACTAAGGTTTTGAAACAAAAATGAAGAAAATCAAAAGAATGAAATTTTGTAGCAGACCACAAAGTTAGCAGACGACAGAGTTTGGCAGCGAAAGGGTTAATGAAAGTCTGACAAGTGGCTACTTAATGAAGAGTGAAAGTCATACAGAAACCCCTATTAAGCAACCGCCTGCATAAAACGATATTAAAGTTATTTACTAAAATTCTTCTTAGAGTTTTAATGTATTCTCTATTTATATTTATGTATGGAAATGTTTGTGTTGTTGGCGGAGGGGATACGTGCGCGTGTGTACGTGCGTTCGTGTGGGAGTGTGTATATATGTGTTAAAACGGTGTTGAGTATTAGTTTCCAACTGTGTTATTTCATTCATCTGCAAAATTATTATTTATACACAAGATGATAAATGTTTCACCTTTGCACTGCCTTCTCCGATGAACATGAAATAATTTATATCAGTATAAATATAAAATGTGCCTCTAGGGTAAAATGTAGACCCAAATCAGCAGCATTGTCTGATAAGGTTTGCCAGGTTGAATGCGACGTTTCAATGCATTGCCTACGCTGAGACTATTAACCCTCTCGCCGCCAATGTCGCAAAAATTCACCTAGACAAATAGTGCAGTCCCAGATCAGACGTTACCTTTAACCCTTTCACCGCCACAGTCGAGTAAATACACCACGACAAATAGTGCAGTCCCAGATCAGACGCCGCCTTTTCAAGGCGGCGTCTGATCAGGGACCACTATTTGTCTCAATCTCTATTTCTATATATGTGCTTTATTCCTTTGAAATTTGCATTTCTTATTTCCTTATGTTACCGAATGATTTAACAAAATTGGATTGCAGACGACAATTAGATAGTTGGCGCCAAAAGGGTTAATGTTTCAGTCGAATATCTAATGTAGATAGCTATGCCAGAAGTATAGTGTCTCTCCGAATTATAACGCAGCATGCAACAGACTGTAAATAAAAAAAAGCATCGACGAGATTCTTAAAGAATCATTAAAACATTCTATAGCGACCACCACAACGAGGTCTAATTCTGAGTAATTAAGGCGGTTTCTAGCTTAATGCAGGACCTTTCACCATAATTTTCGTCGTGTCTAAAGCAACCACTTGCATAAACACATTCCTTCCTAGTGACGCATTTTGATTGTGGTAATTATAGCTTTTGCTCCATAGGAGTAAATGCTCTATTTATCAAAATGGTTTCAAAACTGCACACTTCTAAAATTTCCTTTTGAATTGAAGGAAATGGGCTAAAACACTTATGTCTAAGTGACTGAACTAGGGTAACGTAGTTGTGACACAAAGTACAACGGAGAACCAAACGCGTTGGAAATGCCGAGTACAAGAAATCTCCCCATAACCGAACGTTCCAATTAGTACTAATGCCGGCCTTTAATTTAACCCTTCGCTTGCTATTCACGTCAATATACCTACCTGTAAATAGTGAAGACCCAGATGAGACAGCTCATGCAGGAGCTGTCTCGTCAGGGTCTGCACTATTTACAAGTTGATTGAGCAACCAGTGCACTCCACATCAGTGATTGCACAGCGAAATACTTGTACACAGTGAATATATATGTAATTATACAACAGGGCATGGGTAAAGAAGGAGAAATGTATTTTAAAATTCAGCAAGAGAAGGGTTAAGATAGATGATATCTCCATGCAGGGTAAAAGTCGTGAAAAAAGTTCCCGAAAGTTCCCGAAGTTTTCTGTATGATGTTTACCCTGCATTAAGGAACCACTTGCCTAAGTGTTTTTATTAAACTTCTAACTTAAATTCAGGTTGCGGGATATTTTACTAAAGATGAAAGATTAAGAGGATAAATTCGGTTACTTTCGCCTACGAAAAGTAGGCACCAAAACCACGAAGAGGTAAAATTCAGTCTGAAGTGTGACGGACTGGATTTTTTTTTGAATTTATGAACATTCAAGTACTTACTCTCTGTTTGAACAAATGTCATTGGCAAATAGCCAGCGTCACGGGACGCCTCAAAATGTGATTCATGACGTCCATGATAACGACATCGTGTCACAATGGAACGGAGAAACAAGGACATACGCATTTATCATTGTTAGTATAGCAGTATTTATGGCATCATTGATCGATGGGAACTAGACACTATCATTTGTTACTGAATTGGTGTGAACACGTTACTTATTAAACCATTTCCTCATATTGACGGTTTTTGACGCCTCTGTAAAAGTTAGTTTTTGAATCCATTATGATAAATAGGAGTGTTTGGTTTACTTTCACCTTGCTTTAAGCATCCACCTGCATTTAACACAAAATACTTAACCGTTCGCTTGCTATTCACGTCAATATACATACCAGTAAATAGTGAAGACCCAGATGAGACAGCTCCTGCAGGAGCTGTCTCATCAGGGTTTGCACTATTTACAAGTTGATTGTGCAGCCAGTGCTCTCCACAGCAGTGATTGCACAGCGAAATACTTATACACAGTGAAGATATATGTGATTATACAACAGGGCATGGGTAAAGAATGACAAATGTATTTTAAAATTCAGCAAGCGAAGGGTTAGTTAGTGGTCGTTATAGAGAGGGTTATACGATATATGTTACTACCATTTGGGCATAGTATCCCTTAACAGGAACAAGGACACCAGTATAGAGGACGATCAAAGGGCTCTTGAATGAGCTCTTAAATCAGGTTCTAAATTGCGAGCTCCATGAATTATTCCCAAACGGTCACATCTACTAAAAAAATCTTGCAAAAATAAACAACAAAAAACCTTACCAATTTCGGAAAGTGCTGTTGTAAAACGAGATTTGAATGGGTTATATAATGCACAATACTAAATATTTGAAATCTACGAGCAAGGAACTCACATACCAGTAGCAAAAGTGGGCCCAGGCAGAATTCCTCTGTGATAAGATATTGCTTGATTTCCCTAGAGAAGCAAGCATGCGCATGAAGTGCACTGCAGTGTTATATACGTAACGGAAATCAGACGAAATAGACCTTATTATGCAGCAAATTTGGGACTCTATTCGGAGCTTTAATCAAATGCACATAATAAACGCCTGATTGGCTGTATTCGAAAGCTATGCACCATCAATAATATGCGACTGGTCATGAATTAAATAATACAAAGGGAAGCCAATATATCGGGGATGTTCCACTTTGGAAGTAAAATTTGTGATAAAATCTGTAACAGAGAGTTTATAAATGCTACCTAATGTGTATATCTTTTTTTAGAATATTTTTTTTTCACATCATTGCTAACAATGTAGACCTAGATCAGATGGTTCCTGCATGACCCGTCTGATCCGGTTCTGCTATGTTTGCGTATAAATTTGTAGTACAGTAAAATTTCTCCATGACGGCCACTAAATATGTTAATTAGTTTGTATTTAGGGCAGGTGGCTGCTTAAAGCAAGGTGAAAGTAAAACAGCACGCTTCTACATGTATAGGAGCGTTCTGTTTTACTCTCACCTTGTCTAAAGCAGCCACCTGCCTTTACCACAAAATACTTGATGTAATTTAGTGGTTGTTATAGAGATGTTTTACTGTAGATCTGACGTTACTTGTTCTACCAATGCAAAAGCATCATTTGTACAAAGGCATTATAAAAATATCAGATAATAATAACCCTTCTCTTGCTGAATTTTAAAATACATTTCTCCTTCTTTACCCATGCCCTGTTGTATAATTACACATATCTTCACTGTGTACACGTATTTCGCTGTGCAATCACTGCTGTGGAGTGCACTGGTTGCACAATCAACTTGTAAATAGTGCAGACCCTGATGAGACAGCTCCTGCAGGAGCTGTCTCATCTGGGTCTTCACTATTTACAGGTAGGTATATTGACGTGAATAGCAAGCGAAGAGATAGTAATAGCCATGATGCCATTATACCTTACGTAGATATTCAACAGGGAACGGGTTAATGTACATAATGAGTGTGAATATCCGGACAGTCTCATAATTAGATTGTAAGACATTAAATACTACTGTATAATGTTCTTTTAACCCATTCTCTGCTACTGACGCCTTGTTGCGCCTCTGTAAAAGTCATTGTTTGAAACATTAGTGATAAATAGAGCAGTTGCATAATGGTTTCAAAACTACACAATTCTAAAAGTCCCCTTTTCTATAGTTACTGCTCCTTTCCAGTAGATAAGGTATAGTTACTGTTCATTTTCGACCTGAATATCATAGCTTTCAGCTTTACTTAACCCTTTCCCTGTTCTATGTTTATTACACATTTCAATACCTAATGAATATTCATGGACAAAATAGTAATAATGAATACGGAAGGTGCATCGTTGTAGCCATTTTAGAAACTAAAGAAACCGACCTATCAAATTCCAAGAGCAAACAGAGCAGACCCTGATCAGACGGCTCCTATAGGAGCCGTCTGATCTGGGTCTACTCTGTTTGCAGATGCGTGAAAACACGTTTATATGAGGGAAAGGGTTAAGACGGATTCTGCTGTAGCGTTTTTTATACCATGCACGTTCAAAAGTGCTTCAGAGTAACAATTTCAAGTACAACCACAATCCAAGCCTAAGATTAGAAGAGTAGTCCCAAGATTTAATCGAATTAGAATCTATCTAGAATCAAAATGATCACACAATTATAACATCTTAGACAATACAGCGCTACATATAAATTTTGAAAAACTAAATATGATGCAGTCACACTTGGCGCATGCGCAGACTGTATATTCATTGAGTAAGATGTTAATAACGATACTGTATTCATATACAAAAGATTCGAAACATGTGGTACATTTAACAACGAACACCTTGTTCAAAGAATTATCATATGCCCGTTTATATAAACATACACATATACGCAGTTCACATTGTTTTCAACAAATACAGGTGTATGCCTTGTGTAGTATTGTTTTACATTGTTTTCAGCATAGTAGCTTGTATGTCTTATGTAGTGTTATTTCAGATTGCTTTCACCATATATCTACTCGGCCAAAAAGGTTAGGCATATTTTCATTTGTTAAATAAAATTTACACATGATTTATAATTGGATCAATGATACTGTGTGTATTAACAGTCTGTTCAATAAACAAAAAAGTATTTAGCACTGATTCCTTTTCACTCGCTCTTTTTCGCAACAGGTTGGGACTCACGATATTGATTGATACTTTGTAACAGTTAATTGGTGAGCTGAATGAACGTCCATACAAAATATTTCTCGCACAAATAGAGTGCCACATATTCAAAGGAATTATTGTTTTCAACTAAAATGAAATTAATATGTACAGGTAAAATTAGATCTTATGGCACACCTTTTGTTCTCAATGTTTACAAACACTACAGGTAAATATACTGTATAATGCCCAGGTGACAGCTATAATAGTTTGGTTCAAATCTGTTTTGCTTTTATTGTTTTATATTTGGAATGGGTAGTTTCGTTTTTTCATATGTTTTGATGGGCGTATACATTTTTTTTTTTATTATTATTATTTTCCTCGAGACCACCGTTACAGGTATGTTTTGTTTACATTTTAAGTAGGTTATGTTGGTGTGCCATAAGATCTAATTTTACCTGTACGTTAAAGTCTCGTTGATACACCACTGAAAAGAAAATAATTCTATTTCTGGTTTATAAAACAGGACGGTAGATTATTGCAAGACAAACGTTATGCAAACAGCTCGTATAGGAGGTTCTTGCATTAGTTTTGCCCTGCATGTATCAACCACATATTTTTACAGACTCCTATATCAAATAAACCATGTGGTCGTATTTGCGTTAGCTTTCACAATTTGTGTTTTTATTTGCTTTTATTTACCGTTAATATCGCTAACGTGTTTGTTGAGTATATTTGCATGTCTTGTATAATATTCTTTCGCACACACTCTATGGAATATAGCCCGTAGACAACGTATTTCATTACGTTGTTTTGTATTGGATAGAAACTCAGTTAATTAACCCTTTCTGTTCGGGAAACGAGTCACTAATGTGCTTTGCAACAAGCGTAGACCCGGATGAGAGGGACCCTGGAGGAATCCTCACGTCTGGATCTGCACTGAATATCATGTTACACTTTTATTTAAACACCGTCTCTGAATATTCACAGTAAGCATGAAATGTTTGAAGTTTGGATTAGTATAAACCCTTACAATGGGTAACACGATTCACTAATGTCCTTTGCAAACAGTGTAGACCCAGATGAGAGGGTTCCTAAAGGAGCCCTCTCATCAGGGTTTGCACTGTTTGTCATGTTATACTTCTCTTTAGAAAATCCATAAATATTCACAATAAGCTTGACTTGTTTGAATTGTGGAATAGTCCATTTGAAAGCTCAGCGTTGTAAGGATTAATGAGTATCGCCGCTTTGCAGAAGGAAATTAATGCTATATGACAGAATTATCAAAATAAATAGTTTATCTAGCACGGTAATTGCAGTCGCACAAGCAACCTTGCCCTGTATTACAGAGCGAGGTTAACCATTATTTACCGAACCTAATTCTCATGGCGTCAAGTAATTGTCGTCTGCAAACCAATGTCGTCTGTTGTAAGATTCAGGGTGAACTTTCTTTCTACTTCTTCAAGAAAAGTTGCGTATACCTGATGATACACATCGATTCTCTTTGTCTCATCTGGATACAAACTGTTTGCAAAAGACAATCCAGAAGTACAGATAGAAATGCGTACATGTACCAAAGAACTAAAATATTCATTTCTCCACCAAACACTAATGTACTGTGACCACATTTTAGAATAGTCTCTTCGGACGATTCTAAAGAATAGTTACAGTATAGGATTTGGTGGAGAAATAAAGGAGCTATTCTTGAAAATGCTGAAATATACGCATCTTATCTGGACATCTGTATAAATCAAAGTTTCGCCGTGTAGCATGTCGTATGAGTCGCGTCGGCCGAGGAAAGAGTAAACAAGCGAACTACAAAATTTAATGTTCATTAATTCTTTCGGTACCAATGTCGCCTGTTGGCACCATTGAAAACAGTGCAGTCCCAGGTCAGATGCCGCCTTTGCAAGGCCGCATCTGACCTAGGACTTCACTGTTTTCTGTATTATTTTAGCCCAAGCATACAGGTTTTTAAAAACAAATGGTTTACAAATATACCTTTATTATTTAGTTTGGGTTATATTTAATATGAAATTATTATTGCAGACGACACTTTTAAATTTGGCGCCAAAAGAGTTAACCCTCACTTATCGTAGCGCCCTTGACTTTCACCGTTATTATGACGATTCTAAAGAGTGGTCACACTATAGGGTTATGTGTAGAAATAAAGAAGTTATTTTTGAATTTATTTTTTTTTATTTACGCAACTTATCTGGACCCCTGATTAGTGCTATATATTCAATACGAAAAGGGGTAAATGCAGGCACCACAGACCCTGACTGGTCGCTGCGCATGAAGTTTGGGTGTCTAATCAAATAATACACAGAAAACAAACAACGGAATTAATAACATTTTTCTATCAAAACTGGAACATTATTATACACCAAATTTGATCTGAATCTAAACATTTTACCCGTTCTCCGATATGATAAAATAACGTCTCCTGAAATTATTAGGATCTAGTGAAATTTTATATCCGATTCGATCATTTTTTTTTCAGAAACTATTTATTGGGTGTCAAACAGCTTGGATATTGATGAGACGCGTCTCATCTGATTAAAGCTCTTTGCAAAGGCGAGGCAGGTTAACCCATTACCTCATATGCTATTTTTAGATCCAAACGCTTTGAATAAATCTACCGAAAAGAGCATTAACTAGAGAAAAGGGAACATTTAGAATTTTGTAGTTTGAAACTATTGTGATAAATAGTCTGTCGTTCTCCTATAGGAGCAAATGCTCTATTTATCACAATGGTTTCACAGAGTGACTTTTACAGAGTCGTCAAAAGTCGTCAATATGAGGGAATGGGCTAAGAAAAGCTGAATAATGGTGTGTAATCTATAAAACATTTTTAGGTAACGACGTTTGTCAATAAAATAATCTTTTTTTCTCGAGGCATACCGACGACCAATAACGTCTTTCAATGCTGAATTGTCAAATATAACTAATCCAAAATTCAAACAAGTTTAGCTTACCGTGAGTATTCAGGATTGTTTTTGAAAGGGGAGTATGACATGACATACAATTCAGACGCTGCTGAGAATTAAGGAGCGCTATCAGCTGGGTCTACACTGTTTGCAAATGACATTAGTGACTCGTTTCTTGCACACAAATGTTTAAGAAATAGTACTGATGGTATTGTGACATTGGTATATTTCAGGAGAACAAAAATGTATTAGTTTTATTTCTTCTTTCATACAAACAAATGTCTTATAAGAGTCGCCATATCGATTAACATCCTTCCCTCAGATAGTATATTTAGACCTAACCTCTTTTGATTAATCTACCGAAAAGGAGCATTTACTAGAGAAAAAGCAAATTCTCTATTTATCACAATGGTTTCTAAATGTGACTTTTATAGAGTTGCATAACTGCGTCACTAGGAGGAAATGTGTTACCATCACTTAATGTAAATGTTCCAGGACATTGTATTACAAAATATCTATATCTGTCGTTTTCATCATTATTGCTGCAAATATATATATTTTCTAAAAAAGAATATATAAGTAAAATGTACTATTAACCCCTCTAAAACGGATTTTTATTAAAGAACAATTTAGGTCTGTTTAGGCAGATGGCTGCTTATCGCGGGGTGAAAGTGACATAGAAAGCTCCAAAAGGAGCTTTCTATATGACTTTCATCCTGCGTTAAGCTGCCACCTGTATTAAAGAGTAATATGTACTACCTGCTTGACAATTCGAGTTATCAAGATTGTTTGTATATATATATATACTAGATATAAGATATTTATATGAGATTTGAAGTCAACTGATATGCAGATGAATGATTATGTAGCATACTATTACTATAACTATAATTGATATAAATGCTATTGTACGTAATTTTTATAACACACAGTAACTTGAAATATTCATCGTCACTAAAGCACAGTGTCAAATACAGTAAATTCCCTCTAAACCGGATTTTTAATAAAGAACATTTTAGGTCTTTTCATGCAGGCGACTGCTTAATGCAGGGTGGCAATCGAGCAGAAAGCTCCTAAAGGAGCTTCTACATGACTTAAGCTGTCACTAGTCTAAAAACAGACATAAACGCTAATTGTAACATCTGTTTAGGAAGGGTTTTGCTGTATTTGACATACAATAAACATGCTACTAGATTTAGTAAATGCAACACGTACATGATGACGGTATAACAAAGGCACCCAAGCGCTGACGAGTTGAATTGGTACGTGACAGTATAAGATGTCGTTTATGTACAGTCTATTACAGTAACACCCATCTAAACAGGAATGCTAGTAGAAATGAATTTAGATACATTTAGGCAGGTGGCTTCTTAATGCGGGGTGAACGTCATGCAAAAAAAACTCATAGAGGAGCTTTCTGCATGACCTTCACCCTGCATTAAGCTGCAACCTGATTCAAGATCGGTATTTATATTAAATTTAACATCCGGTTTTTAACCCTGCCGCTGCCAATGCCGGATCTTTGATTACCTATGCAAACAGTTTGGATCCAGATGAGACGCCGAGTTAACGCCGAGTAACTCGGCGTCTCATCATGATCCAAACTGTTTGTTACTGTTACTATGTTTTTGAAACAAAAATGAAGAAAATCAAAAGAATGAAAATTTGTTGCAGACGACAAAATTGCAGACGACAGAGTTTGGCAGCGAAAGGGTTAAAGAGGTTTTACTGCACTACAAATGTCAACGTTCATGGGATATTAGATTTTGCTATTTCGTGATTCCTGTATCCGATTGAAAGACCTGTTCTTTTATCTATCAAATTGTTCTTCCTTAATTGCGTTTTATTACTATTCTTCAGCATTTAGACGTACATAGATATGTAAATGATATGTAATTGTCTGTCTTGAAATAAAATAAGCCTTCCAAGAACAAAAATAAATTACATTAAATGTGCTATTGTCTCAAACGAAAGATGTTCTCTTTAAAACCACCAGCTACAAAAGATTCAAATCTCACCATTATCATGTCAAGAACAATCTGACTAGAATCGGCAAATGACTTCGATCCAGACGAGACACCGAGTAATTTGGTCTCTCATCAGGATCCAATCTGTTTGCAAGTTGATCTTAAGTTTTCCAAACGCTGTAATGGATATGAAATAAGCAATGCATTTATCCGTATAATAGTTCGATGAGATTTTATCTTAACCCATTATGTCTCATATTATCTACAGTACGCTAGACTAAATCAGATTTCCGAACCCATCTATTTGTCATATTGAATGGGGCATCGCAAACAAAGATTATACAGTAAAAACCCATCTAACTCATCACCTTATGAATAAACATAGACGTCATCAAAAGCAGATTGTTTGTTTGCTTGTACAGGATTGAAATAAATGCAGAAAGCTCCTGCAGGAGCTTTCTGCATTACCTTCGTCCTGTATTAAGGCTTCACTGTAGCCTACTGATATACATTATTGATAGTTATGGGTTCAGCACACAGCTTTGACTCTGATCAGTGGGCTCCTCCTGACCTATCTATTGGGTCATGGGAGTCCATGTGTTAATAATGTATGGTAATGATTAAACTTTAGCCCGCTGAACCAATTATTTTACAGAAGTTTTCACCTACTTTATTTTCAAAATTTTAAGCTATGATCAACTTGTCTACCAAAATGCAATCAGGCTTTCAAACAGTTTGGATCCTGATGAGACGCCGAGTTACTCGGCGTCTCATCTGGATCCAAACTGTTTGCATAGGTATTCACTCATCTGCCCATAGTAGGCTAAATGTTAAACATTGCAAATGGTCGGACAAGCCTTCAGAAAGTTGCAAATGAGACGATTAAAGGAATATGCATTGGGTATGGATAATGTGAAGGAATAATGTCGAAAAATGAGTTTATTTTCAGAATAAATGTTTTTCATTTTATCATGCAACGTCACGAAATACAGTCACTTCCTACTAGCATAATATTTTCCACGTCGACGCTGTATTTTGTGAGGTACAGTGCATGTGTACTGACCCCACTGGGATGCACGTTTAATTCAGCCAACAGGAGGAAAACAAAAGGAAGAAAAGGCATAATTTAACATAAACATCAAATTTAACACATTTGCTCACCTTTGTCTCAACTTTTTGTCCATATCAAAGGATTAAATCAAGCGTGTTTATGTTGTAAAAATCGACGACGTCACTGCACGCCGATATGACGTCACGTATATTGTACTGGCGTGTATTTTTATTCAGGGGACAGAACCGCTTGAGCAAACTTTCTTTTTCGTCATTTTCTCCATTATTTATTGGTGTTGCATGATAAAAGAATTACTACGCTAGTAGTTTTGAAGTTAAGCTGTATTTTGGCTCGTCAGAAAAGTAGTTAAATGCTCGCCAAGGCTCGCATTTAACAACTTTTCTAACTCACCAAAATACAGCTGAACTTCAAAGCTACTAGCATAGTAATTCTTATGTATTATACGCTCAAGCAAAATGGTATATAAAGGAATACGATATTATATTAACATGAGCCAAATATTTCTTTTTAATTGAGAATTTCATATGAGATTTATGGACATTATATTTATAGAAACGAAAAATGCAATACATAAATCTAATCATTACCGTACCTAAGTACACTATCAGTCCTTAACTCTTTCGGAGACAATGTCGCCTGTTGGCACAATTGAAAACAGTGCAGTCCAAGGCCAGATGCCGCCTTTTCAAGGCGGCATCTGACCTTAGACTTCATTGTTTTCTGTATCATTTTAGCCCAAACATACAGGTTTTTAAAAACAAATGTTTTACTAATATACCTTTATTATTTAGTTTAGAATTATATTTAATATGAAATTATTATTGCAGACGACACTTTTAAAATTGGCGCCAAAAGAGTTAAGAACAATAAAGTGGAGTTTGAGTTTGAACGTGTTTAGCTACGTGGCTGCTTAATGCAGGATGAAAGTCATGCAGGACGTTCCTATGGTAAATTTCTGCATGGCTTCCACCGAGATTAAGTTGCTATGTGTCTTAACCCTTTCCCTCATATAAACGTGTTTTCACGCATTTGCAAACAGAGTAGACCCAGATCAGACGGCTCCTATAGGAGCCGTCTAATCAGGGTCTGCTCTGTTTGATAATGAAATTTGATAGATCTGTTTCCACATTTTCAAAATGGCTACAATGTTCCACCTTCCACATTTCAACTGTTTTGTGAATGAATATTCAGTAGGTATTGGAAATTGGAATCAGTATAGAACAGGGAAAGGGTTAAACGCAAGCATTAAAATCCTTTGCAATTCTGGTTTAGAGGATTTTATTGTATCCAATTCTCCTAGTTAGATTAATTTTATTCATGTAAAATTCATGTTTAAGCGGTTTTAATGTTTTTAAAACCCCTGCTCTGACTAGGATTACCGTATTTGAAAGCCCTGTTCATAGTGGGTTTAGAGTGAATGTACTGTATTTAAACTTCCGGTTTAGAGATATTTTTCTCAACGTACATGTACCAAGAGGATTTAACTGAACTTTCGCACTGTTCAGACTTCTAATGGCGAAATACATAGAGTATATTACTTAGCACCTCCAATAATGATAGCTATTACGTGTCATTATTTATAAAAGTGTCCGTTTCTTAATTCGCCAAAAATTATAAAATGAGACTGTTTCCTAGAACATAAGTTCAAAACGTGCGTGTTAATTATTCCCTACATCACAAATGAATATTCTGGAATGTACGCAATGTATTTATGGTAAAAACGGAATTTCATAATTAGAATATTAGCAAATTTGATATCTATTATTGTTGACCAATAGCAACAATGGACATGGTTTCTACACCATCGATTTTAGTACCGGTATTAATATCGTAATTAATAGTAAAACCTGTCCTAAGTGGTCAATCATTTATTGAACATAGAAGTGTTAAAACGCAGGCGGTTGCTTAATGCATGCGGTCTGCATTAAGTTACCACCTGCCTTACAGGCCCATACTTAGACATCTCTCTGATGTCAACGAGGAACCCTTTCCTTCACAAGTATGCCTTTCTACGCCTCTGTAAAAGTCACTTTTTTAATCCATTGTGATGTATTGAGCATTTGCTCCTTAGGAGTAAATGCTCTGTTTATCTCAATGGTTTCAAAACTACAAATTTCTAAAAGCTTCCTTTTCTCTTGTTAATGCTTCTTTTCGGTAGATTTATTCAAAGAGGTTGGGTCTAAAAATAGCATATGCAGGTATGAGTTAAGACCAGTTTTACCGTAAATATTTTTATGTATTATGTATGTATTGCATTTTAGAACACATGTACAAATGTGTACATAAACAAGGGTAATACTATATGGCCTGAACATTATCATGTCGTGATGTATAAAGGTATGGACCTAGATAAGGTTGCTCTCCACTCAAAAATTGGTCAATGAAAGGAATGTGTGCCGCAGCAACAATAGAAAAGATTCATACCATTATATTATTGGCACAGGGTCTGCAGTAAAGACGTGATGCATAGTTCGGGTTCACAAAATAACCTGAAACCTGGTATTACAACCTAGATTAGTTCCTGTTTCGACATTCCATGATTATGTCTCCCCCATATTTATATGGGGGAGACATATTGTTTTCGTGAGAGTTGTCTGTCTGTCCGTCTGTCCGTCCGTCCGTCTGTCCGTCTGTCCGTCACACTTTTTGTCCGGACGATAACTTCAATATGTCTGATGCCAGTTGATTGAAACTTCATATATGGAAAGAGCATAATGAGAGGAAGTGTCATGCACAAGGTCCATAACTCTGGCTTCACTAATATTGGAGTTATTGCCCTTTGTAAAAAAAATCACAATTTTTTGTCCGGATGATAACTCCTATATGGCTTATGCCATTGGATTGAAACTTCATATATGGAAAGATCATGACAAGAGGAAGTGTCATGCACAAGGTCCATAACTTTGGCTTCACTAATATTGGAGTTATTGCCCTTTGTAAAAAATATCATATTTTTTTGTACGGACAATAACTTCAATATGCCTGATGCCAGTTGATTGAAACTTCATATATGGAAAGATCATAATGAGAGGAAGTGTCATGCACAAGGTCCATAACTCTGGCTTCACTAATATTGGAGTTATTGCCCTTTGTAAAAAAAAAAACAATTTTTTGTCCGGATGATTACTGCTATGTGACACATGCCATTGGAGTGAAACTTCAAACATGGAACGATCATGATAAGAGAAAGTGTCATGCATAAGATCATTCAATAAATTTAGAGTTATTGCCCCTTGTACATTTGTTTAATTCTTTCTTGTCCGGACGATAACTCCTACATGGCTCTTACCATCGTATTGAAACTTCATACATGGTAAGAGCATGATGAGAGAAAGTGTCATGAACAAGGGCCATAATTCTGGCTTCATTTCTTTTGGAGTTATTGCCCTTTGTTACATTTTTGGCCGATCAATAACTCCTGTTCGACTGATACTATTGGAATGACATTTTATTTTTGGAAAGAGCATGATGAAAGTAAGTGTCATGCACAAGGGCCATAAGTCTGGTATCAGTATTTTTGGAGTTATTAGCTGTTATCATTTTCTTCTTGAAAAATGTAGTGTGGAAAACGCATAATGAGGGGAAGTATCATTCATCAAGACCATAACATTTTTAGTGATTTTCCTTTACATACTGTTTTTATTAGAGGGGAGACATCCGTTTTTGTGACAAAAACCTCTACTTAATTAAACCTTCGCTTGCTATTCGCGTCAATATACCTACCTGTTTAAACGTTGATTGTGCAACCAATGAATTCCACAGCAGTGACTGCACAGCGAAATACTTGTACACAGTGAAGATATATGTAATTATACAACAGGGCATGGGTAAGAAGTTGAAATGTATTTTAGAATTCAGCCAGAGACGGGTTAAAATAAATCCCTTATAGTAATTGTGGTATGTGCATGGTATCGAGAACTCACATGTGATCAATGCATATATGCCGAAAGCTTGAAATAAATTGACCACATTCTACACTAAGTGCGAAAGCAACTGAAATTGAAATATTTAAAACATGTACCTGGTGTGATGAAATTATGAATTGTTATTGTTTTCTCTTTAAAAGTTGTCAATAACTATCTAAACGCTCGTTAACTGAAGGTTATATTTAACCCAAACGGCAAAACCTCGTGTCTTTTTATTAACCCATTCACTCATAAGCTACAATTAGACCCAACCTCTTTGAAAAAAATCTTCTAAAAAGAAGCATTTATTAGAAAAAATAGAATTATATAGTTTTGAACGTGACTTTTACAGAGCCGGCAAAAGATGTCAATATCAGGGAATGGGTTTAAGTAAAATTGGGTTATGAATATAAAAAAGAGGAATCGCACACGGATTTGCTTATATCTACAAGATCGTTAAGAACGTCGTGTAACAATATGGTGCTTTCATCATACTAAAACGACACCAGAGTAAAATAACCAATTCGATTTCTCTTAATTAGACATTGGAGACATATATCATTCGTACGATGTAACGTAAGAGATTACTACGGAGAAAGGGACAGTTATTGCACACTGAGAAATGAGATGGGGCTTTTATTTATGGTGATGCAAGTGAAATAGCTCATCTATTCATCTCATGGGATCCATTGTAGTGTTTATTTGGCCAGCATAGTCATATAACTGCCAGGTAAATTAACCCTTTCACTGCAAGATTATGTTGTATGCAAACGCTGTCGTCTGCAACGAATATCATTTTTTGTTCAGTAACAAACAGCTTGGATCCTGATGAGACAACGAGATACTCAGCGTTTCATCTATTTACAGTAAACCCCCTCTAATGCGACTACCAAATTTACAATGGCAAAGGCAGGTGTTAGCTTAATGCAGGACGAAAGTCCTATAAGAGCTTTCTGCATAACTTTCGTCCTGCATTAAGAAACCACCTGCTTATGAAGACAGCCATGTTTGTTCATTAAGTGGTCGCATTAGAGGGGGTTTACTGTACATAGGCAATCACATATGCGATATTGGCAGCGAAAGAGTTAAGCTGCTGAATCTAATCATTGGATGATGGATACACAGACAAGATGAAAAACGTTAACCCTTTCAGCGCCGATGTCGCATAAATGCACCACAACAAATAGTGCAGTCCCAGATCAGACCTTTTCAATGCGGCATCTGATCAGGGACTTCACTTTTTATCGCAATCTCTATTTCTATATATGTGCTTTATTCCTTTGAAATTTGTATTTATTTATTCTCATTTCCTTATTTTACCGAATTATTTAACAAAATCGGTTTGCAGACGACACTTAGAAATTTGGCGCCGAAAGAGTAAAGGTTTTCGTGATATTATGACCAAGGGGAAGAACAATGCTAAAGTCTACATCTGTCTAAGGGGTTTCGTGTACAGGGAAAAGTATATCCTTCTGCTAAGATTCAATGCACCTAGCCATATTGTCCAGATATATTCAACAAACTAAGTTTAAAACCACTTTGTCAATCCTAAAGTAATTCAATGCAATAGATGATAAACAATCTACGTAGTAGACCTCTTTCACAATGAAAATCAAGTTGGCATAGATACAATAAGCCAATACAGTAGATCAGCCTTGTAACTCATTCGCTCCCAATATGACATCTATGGTTACCTATGAAAACAGTTTACATCTAGTTGTAACGCCGAGTAACTCGGTGTCTCATCAGGATCTAAACTGTTTATTTATGTGACTGTTTTTGAAAAGAATCGAAACTAGCAGATAACAAATTTGGCAGACGACAAATTTTGCAGCAAAAAGTCGATCAGTGTCACCATAGTCAACTAAGACCATTCTAGGTCGTGTTCAAGCATTGGATGATCTCTATTTTTGTTTATGCAGTGCTCCCTCCCTACAACGACCCTCTCAATAACGATTCCCTCCTTACAACAACGCATGTCACTGTTTCCGAAACAACAAGGCTCCAGACACAACTTTTCCCATCGTATTTTCTTTATGCCTCTATCAAACCCTATGTTGTGTCCACTCTATAGAATCGTCACTTTGTGACGATTCTAAAGAGTGGTCACAACATAGGGTTTGATTGAGGCATAACGGTTTCAGTTCTCGAAGTACACCTTATCTGGGGATCTGCAAACAAGCTAATTATGTTTGATTTTCCCTCCCTATAACAACTCCCTCTGAACAACACATACAATCTTCGTATCCCAAAGGGTGTCGTTGTAGAGAGGGAGCACTGTAACACCAATTATTATTTATCATATAACATGTATCCACATTTAATGTTCCAATATTCCTTAAAGATAAACACACTTCGAAAATTATGTTTGACAGTTGCAACCCTGAAATACAGATATCTGTTTGTATTTTGTATAGCACTTCCTTTAAATCACATATCGTACATAGATACTAAGTTTTATTTAATTAATAATATAATTATCTAGAGTGTTTCTAACGTCATACTATTTGTAGCTTTTAAAATGTTTATTATGACCTGATTTCAGTAACAAAACGTTTAAAATATTTCGTTTGTAAATAAGATGTACAGTAGAACCTCTCTATAACGGCCACTAAATTGTATTGTGTTAATTAGTTGGTATTTAGGGCAGGTGGCTGCTTAAAGCAAGGTGAAAGTAAAACAGAAAGTTCTTATAGGAGCGTTCTGTTTTACTTTCAGCTTGCTTTAAGCAGCCACCTGCCTTTAACACAAAATACTTGATGTAATTTAGTGGCCTTTATAGAGTGGTTTTACTGCAGCATTCATCCCGTCAGTACCATGAAGACGGGCCTGTGAGTTCATATGCAAACAGTTTGCATCCAGATGTGACGCCGAGCAACTCAGCGTTTCATTCGGATCCAAACTCTTTGACTTTATTATGTCTTCCCTTCCCAGAAAGGAGGACATATTGTTTTAGTCAGAATTCTTCATCTTCTTGTTCTTCTCATACAAACATTGTCCCTACTTTTTTGTCTTTGACCTAGGACTTTGATATTTGGTATGTGGATGCCTCACCATGAGACGAAGTGTCGCGTACCCCCATTTGACCTTGACTTTTGACATCAATGTCTAACTTATGTATCTTAAATAGATAACAATTTCCCGTGCCAGAACGTTTTTATTATTTGATCTAGGCCTTGGATATTTAAAATGTGAATGTTTCATGATGATACCCAGTGTCTCATACCATAATTATCTTCATTTGACCTTGATCTATGGCATCGAGGTCAAACTTATGTACCTTAATGAAACTATTCTCTGTATCATAACGTTTTTGTCTTTTGACCAAGAGCTATTTGACATATGGATGTATCATAGTTCGAAGTGTATGGTACCGTGGGGATCTTCAAGTGACCTTAACCCTTTCCCTGTTCTATGTTTATTACAAATTTCAGTACCTACTGGAATTTCATAGACAAACTAGTTATAATGAAATATAGACGATGGACCGTTGTAGCCATTTTAGAAACTAAAGAAACAGATCTATCAAATTCCATTAGCACACAGAGCAGACCCTGATCAGACGGCTCCTATAGTAGCCGTCTGATCTGGGTCTACGCTGTTTGTAAGTGCATGAAAAAACACGTTTATATGAGAGAAAGGAAACTAATGCAAGGCCCATTTTCCTGTCGTTTGACCCAAACCTTAGGTATATGCCATGTGGATGTTTCACTATGTGGCCAGGTTTTAGGTACCATGTTGACCGTTTGTTATCTTGTTTTGTCAACTCAAGGTCAAAATTATATTCTACGATGTAAAATAATTGATTAACTTAGCCGGAATGATTTCTCTTTTGACATAGAAAACCCTTTTTTCCAAGACATAAAAGACATGCCATTAAAATATGTTATTGTGAAACAAATTGACCCAAGCCCTAGATATAAGACATGAGGATGTTTCATCAGGAGGCCAGATTTCAGGTACCATGCTGACCTTGCTTTTGTGATCTGAAGGTCAAAATTACCGGTATATTCTTCGATGTAAAACAACTGACTTATCCGCATTGATTTGTGTTTTGACTTAGAAAAACGTTTTGCCAAGGAATTAGAGGCATGCCGTTGAATTGCAAACAGAGTAGACCAAGATCAGATGACTCCTGTAAGAGCCGTCTGGCCAGGACCTGCTTTGTTTGCTTATAGTATAATATAGATAATTATGATTCTACAGTTTCTGCCGGGACAAAACATTCAGGTGCCCATGTGGTATTATACCAATTAAGCTTTCATCAGTTAACCCTTCGCTTGCTATTCACGTCAATATACCTACCTGTAAATAGTGAAGACCCAGGGTCTGCACTATTTACAAGTTGAATGTGCAACCAGTGCACTCCACAGCAGTGATTGCACAGCGAAATACTTGTACACAGTGAAGATATATGTAATTATATAACAGGGCATGGGTAAAGAAGGAGAAATGTATTTTAAAATTCAGCAAGAGAAGGGATAATGAATCAAATAAGTTTGATGCGGTCATTAGTTCTCATTTGCACATTCATGGAATATAGGGTCAAAACCAAAGAGAAGAGGAGACATCTGTTTTAGTGGACTGAAACAATTCCTACTACATGTACTTGTTTAAGAAATTGAACAAACGCCATCTTTGACAAAACTTTGTCCAGCAGACGACACAGCAGTCATAGAAAGGATTAAACTGTATAGACAACCTTGCGTCCTATCCTGTCTTAACCCTCTCCTCCATAAATACGCCTTTCTACGCCTCTGTAAAAATCACCTGTTGAAACCATCGTGATAAATATAGCATTTGCTCCTATAGGAGCAAATGCTTTATTTATCACAATGGTTTCAAACTACAAAATTCTAAAAGTTTCCTTTTCTCCAATTAATGCTCCTTTTTGGTAGATTAATTCAAAGAGGTTGTATCTAAAATAGCCTATGGGGTAATGGGTTAAGTACGGACATGTATACTAATTGAACGTTCGGTATTGAGGTATTTTACTGTATAGTATATGTAGATAAGTCTTATGGTAATGACAGTCATGTGAGGTGACAAGGGCATTGACCGTTTTTCAGATAATGTAATTTATCGAAAAGCATAACATTGTTACTAGAACTTGAAAGGAGTACTGACCGACGATTTGTCTAACTATACGTGGCATGAATGCAATGGAACTTGTTACTTCTACCATTAGTCGCAAATGGTCATGTAGTGCTAACCTTTCAAGAGATCCCTTAAGTCAGACAACCTTGTCCAATCCCTGTAATGACGTGGGAATTTGTTCATTCTTTTGGTTCGAATTTTCATTTTGACGAAATATTCACCGCTCAGAAACTAAAATAATGCCCTGTTATTTGTTTTCCCGAATCTACTTCAACTATATTCGCTGTTCTTTATATAACGAACCTTCTATCACTCAAACACTTTATTTTCCAAAAGCAAACATTATCACTCCTTTCATACATGCCGATATCACATATGTATTAACCTTTGGCATGTACAGTAGAACTCCACCTAATGCGACCTCTTAATGGATAAACATTGGTGTATTTATAAGCAGCTGATTGCTTAATGCAGGACAAAAGTAATGCAGAAAGCTCCTCTAGGAGCTGGATGTATTACTTTTGTCCTGCATTAAGCTACCACCTGCCTTTACCTGCCAGATTTATACCTCTATCAGATGGTCGCATTAGAGGGGGTTTACTGCAGTTGGATAATCTATGGGTTCCTTTGCAAACAGTTTTGATCCAGATGAGACGTCGAGTGCCTCGGAGTCTTATCATAATCCAAACTGTTTGAAACCTTAGTTGCATTTTGATAGACACATTCATTATAGCTTGAAGTTTGTAAATGATGTTGGCGATAGACTTATTAAATTAATAGAAAAAACCTTTGCCAGAGAAAACAAAATGTTCATTGCTTGTAATGTTCAACGTTCATTCTTTTCGAATTCAGAAGTTGAACATTACACAATGTGGACTTGCCTTGATGTTTGTAGATCTCTAACCTTTCTTTTAGATAATATATTTGTACGTTATGGAGATACCATATATCGTCAAGTTGTTGGTATACCCATGGGTACAAATTGTGCCCCTCTTGTTGCAGATTTGTTTTTGTATTGCTACGAGAGGGATTTTATGCTTAGCTTAAAACCTGATACACAGACCGATATTGTTAATGCTTTTAATAAAACTTCAAGGTATTTAGACGATATTTTGAATTTAGATAATCCTTATTTTGATACTATGGTTTCTTCAATCTACCCAAAAGAACTGTCTTTAAACAAAGCTAATCAATCTGACATTAATGCTTCATTTTTAGATTTGAATCTTTCAATTACAAATGATAAAGTTTCGTCCAAAGTATACGATAAAAGAGAAGATTTTAATTTTAAAATTGTTAATTATCCTTTTCTAGATGGGGATGTGCCACGTTCTACATCTTATGGTGTTTATATTTCTCAACTTATTAGGTTTGCCCGAGCCTGTTCTTTGCTTGAAGATTTTAACAGACGTAATTTAGTTATAACTGATAAACTTCTTAAGCAAGGTTACAGATATCACAAACTTCGGAAAACCTTTTCTAAATTTTATTATCGAAATTTACCTCTCATTAGTAAATATAATTGCAATCTACGGACGTTACTGCGACAAGGCATTTCTCAACCAGAATTTTATGGGGATGTTATCTACAAACTTAGGAAAATTCGGGGTCATATCCATTTTCATGATTTGTTTATAAAACGCATTAAAAAATTTAAAAAGAAAGGTTATGATCCTATTATATTGCAACACACTGCATGTTTGGTTATCGACCCTTTTACAGTCGGTAGCTACGCTTCCCTCTTTGCTTGCGCGATGACAGGCCGAGGGTAGTACTCTATGATGGTATACTCTTAAACTTGGATACAGGAGGAGCTTACCAGACTCATGTATTATTTTTTCCCTGTCGTGCCCTTAACGGCTTGCCTGCAGGTGCTCTGACTTCAGCAAAGTCATTGAGTACATATTTGACGGATTGTCACAGTTATTATGCTATGTTTTACATGTTGTCCTGTGTTCACCGTCGTCTATGTTGTGGGTAAGTCCAGCGGGGATACCTTTATTTACAATATTTGTAAAGCTAGGGTGACTTTGAGAGAAGTGTGAGGTTAGGACGTCCGTAAACCGGTTTAAACCCCCAGTGGTGTTTTTGCTGCTGACCGTGCCAAGGCGGTACTCTCTTTGTCACCCTTCCTTTTGTTTGCCTTGCGTCTTTGTGCTTGTGGTTTGTTCATGTTGTGGAACGTTTGTCCCTGTTTCTTGTGTGTCTTTTGGTGTTTTCTGTGTTCATTTCGTGTGTGTGTGCGTGTGCGTTTGGGTGTGTGGTTGTGTGTGTGTGTGTGTGTGTGTGTGTGTCATGCTGTCTATCGGTGTTTTGGTGGTGGTTGCGTCTTGCATGTGGCTTTGCCTGCTTGACTTTACTACTTTTCCATTGTAAAGATTAACCACATCAGCTGTAAAACTATGCAGTTTAGCATACAGTGAAACCTCTCTATAACGGCCACTAAATTGTGTTACTTAGTTGGTATTATAGGAGCGTTCTGTTTTACTTTCACATTGTTTTAAGCAGCCACCAGCCTTTAAGCCTTTAACACAAAATATTTTATGTAGTTTAGTGGTCGTTATAGAGAGGTTTGCCTGTATATGCCTTTGCTGCAAGGCTGATGGTGATATACATGTAGTGTAAAGTCAAACATACTAAGTACATTAACATGCCTTAGTAAAGTTGTAACATAATGTTGCTTGTATGGTATTATATCTAATAAACGCTCCAGAGGGATGTTACGTTTTTAAAAGGTGTATCATGAATGTTGTGCTTGGGTCGTTGCTTAATGCAGAATGGAAACAAAACAGAAAGCTCCTAGTGGAGCCTTCTGCATTGCTATCAATTTGAATTTAGCAACCATCTGTATTTTGAAAAATCTATATCTATTCAAGGTTAATGTATAGGGTTTAGTTGGTTTATTTAACGTTACCCCCTCCCCCACCTCAAAAAACAAAAAGAACAAATCCAACAACATTATGATAATAAAATAAAATGTTATTAAAGTGTGACGTTTATTAGGGTCTGCTCTGTTTGCTTTTGACATAATTTAGATCTGATTCTACAGTTTGTGTCATAACAAAATCTTACCCTGAATAGTTTGCATCATAAAATGTCAGCTAACAAATATCCATGATGACATTATTTCTTACATGAACATTGAAAAGGGGAATGGTTATATATTCACATTAACATATTGCCAGTACAAAATGTATATGATCGGTGCCCACGGCAGGTCCATTCTACGATAGTAAAACTGCAGAAAGTAGTACACAAATGACTGTCATTTCAAATGCATTATGAATTGCACGTTTTCAATAAGTGTCATTTCAAGGCAGGAAGGTTTTTTTTTATTAAAGTTTGTTGTATAAATAAACTTTTATAACACCATTTAAAATAGAAGCAGTATTTCCGTACGAGGTTGCGTACAGTTGTCTAACCTTACTAACCCTTTACTCCATGAATATTCATGTAAGAAATAATGACATGGACATTAACCTTTAGCCTGCTGAGCAAACTATTTTAACTGTTTGCATAGGTATTCACTCATCCGGAAATAGCAGCCTAAAGGTTAATCATTTATTTTTATAATGGCATATGAACAAAATTAATGTTGTAATGACAGAAAGAGTCCTATGTAGATCATTTTATAAATAAGCATAGCAGACCTTAATCAGACGGCTCCTAAAGCTCTTTGTTTACAAAGGCATTAAATGGCGTATTTATGGAGTAAGGGGTTAATTACTATTTAAAGGATACTAATAACCATATCAACCTAGATTGGTGTATGCTTCTATCTTTGATCTAGCAACAGTTCTGTAAATTGATCAAGTGGTTGTTGTTGTAAACAGACATTTGATTATTCACCCAATATTTCACCTATCTCTCATAGGCAGATAGGCAGATAGGCAGAAACTCAAAGGCTTAAACATTTCAGCGATATTATATTTTGAATATGTTTGTGTACATTTGTATAGAATATGCTGATACGTCTAAACAGAACACGCCTGATTAACTTGCTCCCAATAATGCAAAGTTTTCTTGTTAAGACGCACACATTTTATTGCATCTCTACTGACTGTTAAGATAGAACATTCTATTAAATACGTAGTATGGCTCAATGAAACTAGGTCATGGCGAAATAATCTAAATAAGGTCAGAGCGAAATAATCTAATGATATAACTAGTTTTCTCAGTCATGGCAATCAACTGTAAGTTGATATAAACCCTTATTGCACTATTCGCAGCTAAATCGCATTTGCAAACATCTTGGAACTAAATGAGAGGCCGACTCATTTGGCGTCCAGTCAAAAATAAAGCTGCTTGACACCAGGTCCGTATTCTTTTTCAAAACCTCTCGAATGAACGGGAATTGCACGGGAATTGTTAAAATTGCACCAGTTCCAAATTCGAGCAGACATTATTCTGAGTAAGGTTTAATGCAATTTGACAGAGAAAGGAAGGCAAACCTTAATCTTATCATCAGAAATATAGAACATATCATATGTATCGCATTGCAAATTATTGCTGGCAGGGAAGTATTTGTTTATCCAGAAGAATGGAACATTATCGTAATAGGAAGGCGTGCTATGTTGTTACAAAAGCAGTTAATTATCTGAAGAAATACCTTTCTTAGAAAACGCTACGAATGTCTATTTTCATTCCTGTATGAACTAAATTACTTTCTAAATAGTAGCAAGGAGCAAACGAGATGACATTGTTGTGTTGTTATATCATAGATGTTAACTCTTTTATTACTCATAGAAACTAATGTCTGTTCAAATTCCGATCTTGGATAATTTTGCCTACTTTTATTCGATGAATCGTTTAACTCTTTCACCGCCATCGTCGTAAAAATACACCACGACAAATAGTGCAGTCCCAGATCAGACGCCGCTTTTTCAAGGCGGCGTCTGATCAGGGACTTCACTTTTTGTCTCAAACTCTGTTTCTATATCTGTGTTTTATTCCTTTGAAATTTGCATTTATTTATCTCATTTCCTTATCTTACCGAATAATTTAACAAAATTTGATTGGAGACAATTAGAAAGTGTCAACCAGCTTGGATCCTGGTGAGACATCGAGTTACTCCGTGTTTCATCAGGATCCGTGCTGTTTGGCAGTTGTGAGTCGAATCTAGGTTAAATGGTTAATTTAACGGAGAGTTTAACCCTTTACTCTATGAATATGCATACAGGAAATAATGACATCATGAATATTATTTAGGTGACTCGTTATAATAGCACATGGGCACAGGAATGGGTTTTTTCTGCCGAAACTAAAGAATCACCTATATATCATAATAAAACAGAGAAGACCCTGATCAGACGTCTTCTCTGGGAATTATACAATGATTTATACAACATTCAACAATATTGCTTGTTTATGTAACTATAAGAATATATCGGGTTATTTTGCCAGCACAATAGTATTGAATCTGTTTTTCACATAGAGTGTTTGTCTACACATGTGTATGATTATAAACATATGAAATTAAAACTTCTGGGAATAAGGCTTCAAATATGCACTTCCATATGTGTTGGCAATATATTGAAGAGAAAGGTGGTTGTTAGTTATATGACCACATTTCAGAAAGCAATCAGGATGGATTTCTTTTGAAACTTCGACGAAAACGAAGGAAATTGAAATCGCCTGATCATAACACAGACAGTGGATGTGTATAGGACAGTAAAACAGGGACACAGATAGTGGATGTGTTTTGTCAGTAATACTAGTTTATACACAAGTGACGTGGCACATAAAGTGGGTCAGTAAAACTGGTTCATACACAAGTGACACAGATAGTGGGCGTGGTTTGGTCAGTAAAACTGGTTTTATAATATATACACGAGTGACACAGATATTGGGCGTGGTTTGGTCAGTAAAACTGGTTTATATATACGAGCAACACGTAGAGTTGGTTTGGGTTGTTTAGTAAAACTGGTTTATACACAAGTGACACAGATAGTGGGTGTGGTATGTAAAACTGGTACACACCCGAGTGACACATATAGTGCAAGTGGTTTGGTCTGTCAAACTGGTTTATGCACGAATGATGCACACTGTTGGTGTGTATTGGGCAGTCAAACCAGTTTATGCACGATGGAGCTGTAAGTGTGTCTTGGATAGTCAATTTAATGTAGAAATAATTTTGAGCGCTTTCAAAGCTGTTTGTTAGACTTCAAACAAAAACGACCATTAGTAATATCCATTCCATATGAACCTCTACATATGTGTCAAGACTTCGAACGAATTCATTTGTGTGAAAATTACGGTTCGACATACCTCATTCTAGCACACAGAATATCAAACTCTGCGACATTTACTAACTATTATTTATTTGAATGTGTTTTATTTCCTGCATTTAGGCGACGGGAGCATTAAAAGTACAAATATGAATCATGCAGGAAACACCACATACAGAACAAACAGCCGCCCGAACAGCAACACAAGAAAACACAGCAAATGTACATAACTACCAAAAACATAAAGAGACGCACAAAGACAAAACAAACAGGGAAGACAGAAGTACCGCCTTGGAACATTAAGTCATAAAAGTCGCATGGGGGTTAAACCCGTTTATGGGTGCCCAACCTCACACTTATTCCATTCCCTCCCTAAGTGAAAAACAGTGTGAATGAACGTATCCCCTCTCCGAATCATTTACAACAACCGCTATGGTAAATACAGTGGTAAAGTGCATATAAAACAAAAACATTTAAGTGAAACAAGTTGTATCCACCTATCGCTAGTGTACTCAATGATTGAGCTGTAAACAGTGTAACTGTAGAAAAGTAATAAAGGGTACGACAAAAACGAAAACGGTACAGATATTCGATGTCCTCCTTCCGTTTCCGGATTTAAAATGTCGCTTTCATAGTGTACTAAACCTTTCTTGTCGGCGTACCTGCACGGAGGGCAATATGTTCGTCAAATATTCTTGATTTCTATAAGCTGGACTGATTTGATATTTGGTATGAAGCATAATCAAAGTGAGTTGTACCGTGTCCCTCCTTTTCGGGCATGTCGTTCATCTCATTTCTGTAGGCCGAGATGTTCATTGAAATTTAGTTACTGTTTAACAATCCTATTCCTATTCAATGTCATATTATTAGTTATTTAGTATATGCAGAATTGTCAAAATATTACCTTGTAGTAAATTAATGTGTCGCCTATTTCTGCAGAGACGACGTAGAGAGATCATTATCCGTCTTGCGTCGTCGTCCATATTAATTGATAGAAATAAATCTGCACGAGGCAAAACATGCAAACCAAAGTCAATCAATTTTGATGAAAGTTTGAGAAAAAACCTGGCGGGGGCATCCGTGTCCCATGGACACATTTTCTTTTATTTTATATTACAAATAGACAGAACATCGATCAGACAAAAATGCCTTTCAGATAACATAGCATTTTGAAATTAGCTTTCAAGATAATGTAACGAGAATTTGATGTACTGTCATGAGAAAAACAAGAACATTAAGACTATCGTAGGATGAGTTTTATCTTAAGCGACTGTAATGGGCTTTTCATTTGACGTAAAAGCATTCATATCCATTTGAAATGTCCTTGAATTGGTAATTATTGACATTTGTTGACAAATATGTTATAACTGTCAATGGCTTTATTCATATTATCTAGTGTTCGTGTACTTTTAAATACGAGTGGATTTTTTTTTCAAATAGCGTTTAACCTTTTCCCGATTTAATTCCCATGTGAGAAATTATAATAATAATACCTTCATTGATATTTATTAGCTGATTGTTTATACTTGCATATTCAAACATGGGTTTTTAGTGTTGGTAGAAACTGTAGAGTTAGATCTATTATAATTTCATAAACAAACAACTGACACTGATAAGTGTATATGTCTGTCCTGTTTGCAAATGCGTTTAAATGAAGGAGAGAGTTAATAAATAGTTTAAACAAGATGTGTTTGTGAAACGCTATGCCCCTTTTACCTTAGTGTATGACGTTGACTTAATAAGTCCCCGTAAATGTTCGCCTCCATAAGTTGCATGTTTGAAGTACGTACGTGCACAAGAACGTTAAAGTTGGGGACAAAAAGATAAACAAACCAATCAACCAACAGACAGTGCAAAGACAATATCCTCCCCGATCACAGATTTGAGGGGGCATACAATTATACAAACAGAATATAACATATTTCACAAAACTGCGTAGCAACACATCCCTAATTTCTCGATACGACAAGTAGTAGTGGACAACGGATTGTGTTGTTGATTGGTTACTCTTTAGTCTACGAATGTTCATGTAAGGAATACTAACATCATGAATAGTGATTAGATATGTTTTATAATGACATGTTAAACACAGGTAAATGTTGGTCACAGAACATGTAGTAGAACCAGATCTATATTTTTCCATAAGCAAACATAGCAGACACAGACCAGACGGCCGTTTGATCTGTTTGCAAAGGCGTTAAAAGGCGTGCATATGGAGACAAGTATTAGCTCTGTGACGTCAAAGTGCCCTGCTCACGTCGACGTGACGTTGCTATGGTGACAATATATCGCGAGTTGCTTGTGCAAATATGTAAATATGGCAATAAATCAATAGGATACAGTCGCAGCTATCATTTATGAAACTTCCATAGAAAAATATTCACACTAAGTTGTTTAGACTGATTTTATAACATATTTTTATAACATTTCTTTTTGTCGAAACTGACATCAACTATGGATGTTTCACTAATTTACTGTGATATAATACTCTTGTATTTCACAATTAACATATTCTTACATATCACGTTGATAGATATGAAATGTTCATCATGCTGAAAAAGTTTATTACATTTTGCAACTTTATTACAAAACGGGTTGTGCAGAAAATTTATTACAATTTTTTCAATCGTAACGCACTTTGTAATAATTTTATTACATTTTGCAACTTTATTACAAAACGGGTTGTAACAAGGCTTCCTCACATGTCAAATCCAGTTGCTCGGACCGTCATTCGAATCACAGCAGTGATGGGCTAAGTGATTGTCGACCTAAGACTGTAACCACTCGACCACAGGCGCCCCTATTAAACGTCCATAACAGTTAATATATTAATGTACATTGTTTAAAGCGATTCAAAGCTGTTTTAATACGGACAACTTCATAAATCATGTTGTGATAATGAATACATATCCTACTCAATATAATTTGTTCTTATCTATTAAGAGAAATCAGGGTGGAACAGGAACGTGTGAAAAATAGACCCTGTATCTGATAATCAAAGTCTGTTGATGTCACATGTAGGCGTATTTATCTGGTCCACTGAGAGTCATTATCAATTTACCTGATAAACAGTGTAACATTCAATAAACTAAATTGAATGTGTTATCAAGATACACTAAAACCTCTATAAACCGGAATTCTAGTAGATAATAATTAAGATACTTTTAGGCAGGTGGCTGCTTAATACAGGGTGAATGTCATACAGAAAGCTCCTAGACGAGCCCTTTCACCCTGCATTAAGCAGCCACCTGTCACCATGGTCGATATTTATGCCAAATATTATGTCCCGTTTAGAGAGGTTTTACTGTATCAGATAAGCATTAACCCATTATTTCATAAATATTCATGTAAGAAATAATAGCATCATGAATATTTATTAGATGTACATGTATTGTTATAATGATTAGATTCATTATTATGATAACACATGGACACAGATAATTCTTGTCATGGTAGAAACTATAGAATTATATCTATATTATATCATAAGCAAAATTAGCAGAACCAGATCAGACGGCTCCTATAGGAGCCATATAATCTAGGTTTACACTTTTACACGTATTTTTAAGGAGTAAACGGTTATAGAATAGTACTTAACCCTTCTCTTGCTGAATTTTAAAACACATTTCTCTTTCTTTACCCATGCCCTGTTGTATAATTACATATATCTTCACTGTGTACAAGTATTTCGCTGTGCAATCACTGTTGTGGAGTGCACTGGTTGCACAATCAACTTGTAAATAGTGCATACCCTGATGAGACAGCTCCTGCAGGAGCTGTCTCATCTGGGTCTTCACTATTTACAGGTAGGTATATTGACGTGAATAGCAAGCGAAGGGTTAATTAATATGATATTATTATTATACAGCAAGCGAAGGGTTAATATGATATTATTATACCACATTTATATAGCGCTCTTTTCACACGGAAATGTGCGTTCATACGCGCTTAATTAAGCCTTTCCACTCTGCATTTTTCAACTGGACTACAGTAAAACTCCTCAACACAGAACGTTCAAATTAGTATAAATGTTGCTCTGTAAGAGGGATGGCAGCTTAATGCAGGGTGAAAGTCATACAAAATGCTCCCTGTTTTAGCAACCTGCATTAAGTTGCATTAACACTTGCCCTACATACCCATTATTAGACTTCTTTTTGATGGCCGCTTAAGATAGGGTGTACTATCTTATATAAATTCTTCTTTACGAAAGTTCCTGTTCAGAGGGATGTTACAGTATTCTAAAGTTCAAACAGGTGAAGCTTACCGGGACTATTCAGGGATTTTTCTAAAGAAAGGTGTTACATTACAACCAGTTCTGACCCTGATGAGAGGGCTCTACTAGGATCCCTTTCATCTGGGCATACACTGTTGGTAAAGGACAATAGTGACTGCTTTCCCGCACTGAACAAGTGACACTGTCGAAACTAGAATCAGGAAAGGGGGATAAAAGTGTTATTATATTGTCTGGGCCTTCGGGATCATTAGTTTTGATGTTATTAGTTTTGAAAATTGAATACTGCTTAAGCCGGTGCTAGTGGGCGTGA
This sequence comes from Azorinus chamasolen, assembly GCA_963576725.1. Taxonomy (NCBI): domain Eukaryota; kingdom Metazoa; phylum Mollusca; class Bivalvia; order Cardiida; family Solecurtidae; genus Azorinus; species Azorinus chamasolen. The sequence goes on from OY755248.1 coordinate 56,778,948, forward strand.
GTAGTGTGTTGCACTTTTAATTACTACTCACGATCAGATTCAATAAAACCGAGTCTGTAATTTTCTCTTTCCCCATTGCTACTTTTGCTTTCGAAGGATCTCTTTCAGCATATATTTATGATAATGCATGATTTGAAACCGTAATTAAACACTTCATTTCCCGTAATCTGATTAAGCATATCCCATCATGTTTGGTACAACACACATTCTCTGGTCCGCATCCAAAGTGTTTAACAAATGTACCCCTTTACTCCATAAATACACATTGTTTACACCCTTGCAAACATATTAGACACATATTAGACGGCCCCTGCTGGTGTCGTTTGATCAGGGTCTTCTCTGTTTGCTTATGAAATGATATACATATGATTCTTCAGTTTCTGATGTTGCCATATATTTCCGTGTTCATTCATCATTATAACAAGTAAAACAAGTGATATTCATAATGTCATTATTTTTTTATCATGAATATTCATGGAGTAAAGGGGTAATTTCTAAACTAGGCACGAACATGACTTTTTAGACGCGTGGTATTTTACTATAGCACTACTGTCGTGTTTCATTTACGTTGTCCCGTCATCTGCGAACTGACTCGAATTTGCAATCAGCTTTGGTCCAGATGAGACACCTGAGTAGCACGGCGTCTAATCAGGATCCAAGCGGGTTGGCGCTTAGTCAGATTACAGTAAAATCTCGATTATTTAGACCCTTTTGGGCAGGTGGCTGCTAATGCGTGGTGAAAGTCAGTCATGCGGAAAGCTCCCAGAGGAGCTTTCTGCATGACTGTCGCCATGCATTGAGCTGCCACCTGTCTTAAAGATCGATAATGATACGTATTATAGTGCTCCAATAATCGAGATTTCACTGTATTTGCAAAAAAGCTTCTTTAAAGTAGTGAAAATGGCGCCATAACCATATTTGAGGACTTAATTTATTAGTACGGGATAATGGTTTAGCAGCCATCTTCTTGTATATGACTGACAGGTAATTGACTATTGTCATCGCCTTGTATATGACTGACAAGTAATTGACTATTGCCAAGTATTCATTTCTTGAAAATTATCAGTTAACCCTCAGTCTGCTGAGCAAATTATTTTTACATAAGTTTTCACCTACACATTTTTTCTAAATTCAACCTATATAATCAGTTTGCCAAAATACAATAGGTGGGTCAAACAGCTTGGATCTTGACGAGACGCCGAGTTACTCGGCGTCTCATCTGGATCCAAACTATTTGCATAGGTATTCACTCATCCGCCCATAGCAAGCTAGAGGTTAAGCTGATTAGATATCACATGTGACGAGGTATATCTTTCAATGAGACGACGATCAAATCACCAGACATTGAACAGAAACACACAAAGTATATATTATGCACCGGATAAAATTTCGAAATTCGAAAAACTTTGATTATTGGAACATCAAATACGAATAATAATCGATATTAAAAATGTGAGTCGCGAAGATCGGGATAGTGGATGGAATGGTTGCTTTAACTTCTTGGTCGTTAAAGGATTGTCTGCATAAATTACCTTTTCTCCTTTCAAAATTACAACCAGAGTGACGAACAGTTGCCCAAACGTCTTGCCTGGATCTCAGAGCTACAGATAACTGCGCGTACTCAAATACTAAATTCGTTTTTTCTCCTCCAAACCTTATGTTGTGACCACTCTTTAGAATCGTCTCTTCGAGGGGTAATGTTTATCTGGACCTCTGGTTCTAGATATACACTGTTTGCACAAGTAATCACAATATCGCCTGTTTCGTGCAAATAATTATTTGAATTCCTTATCGCGATACTCGCGACCTGACTCGTATTTGCAAACCATTTAGACCTAGATAAGACGCCGAGTAACTCGGCGTCTCATCGAGATCCAATCAGTTTTAATAATAATAATAATAATAAAAGTTTGTCAATATCTGAATCGAATCGGAAGTAGTCACAATTGTACCAGATCGAAGTCTCAGCTGTCATTATTTTTTCATAGCGGGAGAAGGTTTAAGTACGCACAATGACCACAAAGCTGTCTAATATCTTCAAGGTTGTCATTACAATGAACATTTGCTAACATCTGCGTGTTCGTAATTTGTTTTCGCGAACCCTTTAAATGCTATAATTTCAAAGTGGACTGGTCCGTCTGTGTTCTTAAATAACGGTAGTTCGGTACAGTCTATTTAGTATAAAAGGCGGCTTACATTTGCAAGAGAACACTGAATGACACATACTGGAGACCCTGATCTCGAGGGCTCGTCTTTGAGCTCTCTGATCAGGGCATACACGCATTCAAACGCATTCATGCTAATAATCCCTTTCATTCAACATATTGTTACAAGAAGCTAAAACATTATAATATACTCCCATGATGTCTATTTGTATCTTATTGAATACTGTAAAGGCATCATCCTGGCAGATCTGTCACGCGAGTAAAGTAATCAGCTTAAATGAAAGCTTGGAATTGATAGGTGAAAAGTTTATCTTGTCAGCCGCTGATTGACCGTTTCAGTGCGGGAAACTATTCACTAACGTTATTTGCAGCCAGTGCAGACCCAGATGACAGGGCTCCTAGAGGATCCTTCTCATCAGTGTATGCACCGTTTGTAATTTTACACTTTTCTTTAAATCTAAAAAGCACCTAAATGTTCATGATAAGCTTAACCTGTTTTAATTAGTGGAATAGCTCATTTGGAATGTCAGCGCCGACAGATTTTAATACAAGGAACACTGGGAACACTGGGAAGCAAAAGTGCAATGGAAGATTGTGTCCGATAAATTGTGTTTTTGAAATATTTTTTGTTGAACTTGTAATCAGTGCATTTTCTGCTGTTGATGCGAATATATAGCCTGTTTAACACATTACCCCCTAGTGACGCATTTTTGCGCCTCTATAACATTCACATTGTGAAACCATTGTGATAAATAGAGCATTTGCTCCTATAGGAGCAAATGCTCTATTTACCACAATGGTTTCAAACTACAAACTTCTAAAATGTTCATTTTCTCTAGTTAATGCTCCTTTTCGGTAGATTAATTCAAAAGGCTGGGTCTAGAAATAGCCTAGGAGAGAATTAGCTAAGTACTGAACATGAGAATTTAAGTGACTAACAGACGACTTATGATTTAGACTGGAAGAGAAATTTGTCTGTACTTAAAGTTCAAATATGAAAGGTGTTTGTGTCATATGTATGTTAGATGTATGTGTTATATGTTCTCCGTGTGCGTTACATGTATGTATTAAGTGTATGACGTGCATGTATCAAATGTATATGTTACACCACTGTGTTACATTACTATGTTGCGGTATGTACTGTGTTACATTGTTGTGTTAAATGTATGGGTTATATGTATCAGCGAAAAGTATTTAATACCACATGTTGCATTCAAACTATCAAACAATTTAGAGAGGTTTTGTTATACACGAGTGATTACTTTGTACGACATTTATTGTATCTGAAAATGGTATCACGAATCAGTTATCCTAATTTGAATGAAGTTGATAATACATGTATTATTAAAACCCCACTGACTCTTACTTGACTCCCATAATATATATGTTGAATTTGCCCAAACTAACTAAATTTCAGACTAGATTTATGCTGGAGAAAAACATTTGACCTTAATTGATAATATTATAACAAAATGTGCAGATCCTGGTCAGAGAGTATTATCCTGTGTCTCATTTATGTGCTCAAAAGACAAATAGATTTGTTGGATCATTCTACTTTCTTCTTAAGGAAAGAAAATGTTTATATAGTTCGATATCTCGAACTTAAAGCATTACTTTAGACATGTATAAAGGTGTCACGTGTATTTCTAGATATTTGTAGCGATATATTTTAGACTAATTCTGTATTGTATGTTTTTGTTCGAGTTATCCGAGTTTGAGATATCGACTGTACTTCAGAACTTTTTGTTCGAGTTATCTCGAAGTCGAGTTATCCGAGTTCGAGATATCGAATGTACTTCAAATTTTACTCAGGTACACTGTATTGTGATATCAGCAAATTGTCGATTACTAATTTGTTTAGGTCCATTGCACATGGGTATTTACTATGATGCAATATATATTATGCATAGTGTCCCATAAATTATATACAGTTTCCAATAAAAAGCATCATTCATCTATGACGTGTGTATCTGTTACACTTTGTCGCTAGTGTTGCTAATTATTTTATAGTAAATCAGACAGACATTGGCCATTTAACACCCTAAAATATATCAGGCATTCACTGTCAGTTGCTAACAGTGCAAGTCCAGATTAGCGGTCTGCTAGAGGAGTGCAATGGTTGTCATTCAGAATCCTTTAGCAAATTTGAACCTTTTGTACTGACTGGACTCTATAATTTAACTGCGATGAGATAGTCCACTTTCATAAGTCGGGGTTGATGGGCTGAATGCAACCGATGAACCAGAAATAGACACAGAAACGGGCGTTATCTACTACTCTCATCAAGTAGTTTTTCAGGTATTCCGAAAGAAAGGGTGTTTATCCCTTAATACATAAGCACCAAGTATATGAAACAGTTGCAAACAGTGAAGACCTAGGTCAACGGGCTCTGGAGGGAGCAATTTGATCAGGACCAACACTGTGTGTCATAATTATCATTTTCTTTAGTGATACAATTTGATACAATATCTTGTTAATTTAATATTCAGAAAAAGAGGAGCCAGTTTTAATTATTCATCAGGGTCCATACTTATAAAGCTTTTAGTTGAGTCTGAGATCGTTCTCAAGCTTTTGATTGGTCAGATTTGAGCCTTTGGCTCAAATCTGACCAATCAAAAGCTTGAGTACTCAAATCTAACCAATCAAAAGCCTGAGAACGAAACTCAAACTCAACTAAAAGCTTTATAAGCATGGACCCAGATTACAGTTAAATCAAAGGGTAAAGCAGAGATAGTCACAGAAACGGGCGTTATTCATCTACTAGTAGTATGTAATCAGGTAGTTCTCGAGATCCTCATCAGCAGTTTTCTGAAAGAAAGGATATTTGAAAGAACACGCGTGTCCCTTTCCGGAAGACGTATGATCGAAACAGCACCATGGAAACAGAGCGGACGACAGTCAAAGTTTGTATAAATAGACGGACAGAAAGACAGACAAACATACGACAACCCGCACGTGTCGACTTACCAAAGCAGGTGAAGCAAGAGTATTTTTTTGCCAAAATGCTCGCTTAGTTTTCCTCGAAAGGAAGACGTGTGTACTCATATTCTGATAGAAGTGTTATGAAACAGAACGGACAGGCGTGCGGAGAGAAAGACGGACAGACAGACTGAAAAAGCGATCTATATGTGTCACCCAGTGTTGCCTATTGCACGCGGTAAACGGTTTGTGTTGTTACGTTGTCACCTAAATACAGTTGTATGTCTTCACCATTCGCTTGCTGAATTTTAAAATACATTTCTCCTTCTTTACCCATGTCCTGTTGTATAATTACATATATATTTACTGTGTACAAATATATCGCTGTGCAATCAAGACTGTGGAGTGCACTGGTTGCACAATCAACTTGTAAATATTGCAGACCCTGATGAGACAGCTCCTGCAGGAGCTGTCTCATCTGGGTCTTCACCATTTGCAGGTAGGTACATGTATATTGACGCGAATAGCAAGCGAAGAGTTCACACAAAAATATACCTTAACGTAATTACCCTCTTTACCATTTAATCCAAGCACGTCCTCAGAGAAAACAACAAGATGAACTTGTGAGAGTTTCATGGCAATCCTGTCAAATACAAATTTATAAATGAGGATTGCGCCTGTGTTAGTCTTAGTTGATATTTATGTTCCGTGGCAGCCTTATTAAACGATGAGATATTACATATTAGTTTTAACTCTTTCTTCCATGCATGTCTTTAAACGCCCATGCAGACAGTGCAGACCCTTGCCAGATAATGTAGGAGCCGACTGATCAGGGTCTGCACAGTTAGCCATTGAAATGACAGTGTTCTAATTATACGGCCTGTTTATATCGTGGCTAATATTCGTGTAAACAGTTATTAAAAACTGATCTAATTAATATTCAAGGTGTAATTAATTTCTGACATACATATTCATGAAGTAAAGGGTTACTAATTTATAAACTTAATGCTAGGATAAAGATACAGTAAAACCCCGATAGTTCGAACACTAAAACATGTAGCATTATCAGTAAACCCCCGATAGTTCGAAAACTAAAACAAGTAGCATTATCGGTCTTTAAGAAACTTAATGCAGGGTGAAAAGCAAGCTGAAAACTTCTCTATGAGAACCTGCTTTAGTACTCGTTCAAAAGACAAATCCAAGTTCGTAGTAACATAAATAACAATAGAACTGAAGGAGTTATAGGCTAACGACCCGTACCCGCTTCTCGGCAAAAGAAACAAAACCGATAATAACTCAAGTATTTGAACATATCACAAATTGCAGATGAGCAGGACATTATAGTAGTTTTAATTATAACTGAATAGTATTCATTGGAAAAGGAGTTGGGGCAGATGGACAGACAATCAAATTCCGGTACCGTTGATCAAGTCCCCTCTAAACTGGACGTTTAATGTAGTATAAATAACGGTCTTGGAGACAGGTGAAAGCTTAATGCAGGCTGAACGTTATGCAGAAAGCTAAGCTATGAGTTTTCTGTATGACTTTTACCCTGCATTAAGCAACCACCTGTCTAAAATAACTATGTTTTTCTCTACTACAATTCCGGTTTAGAGGGGTTTTACTGTAAACCCTCACAAAACTTCGCTATGGAAATGACATAAGCCATAATGGTTAATACAGTGAAACCCCGCTAATGCGACCACTTAATAAACAGCCACTGATGTCGTCTAAAGCAGGTGGTTGCTTAATGCAGGACGAAAGTTATGCAGAAAGCTCCTATAGGAGCTTTCTGCATAACTTTCGTCCTGCATTAAGCTACCACCTGCCTCTGCTACCCAGAATTATGCACCTTTTTGGTGGTCGCATTAGCGGGGTTTTACTGTAATGATAATACCTATTGCGTTAAATCTTACCATGTTTTTATAGTCCATTGATTTCTCTTATTCTTCTTAGAGTAGTGCTGTAATCTGTCAGCAAAATATGAATTGTAACAAGGGAGAACATATCGTCGGAGTATGACATATTGTTTGAATTTGATACCACGAGAGTTGATGAAAATCAATCTGAATAAACAGGAAAACACGTTATACTTTGGAACCGCCTGAAGCAATCTTTGAAATAATATTGCATTATTTTGACAGAATTTAATAGTTTTACAAGTAACGCCGCCGAGTCAATAACTCCGAAACTTTAATTATGTTGCATTTCAGATTTGCGATTTATGTTGACAGGATATCGATGTATCTAAATGTACTTCATCAAAATATATTCTAGTGATTGTTTTGAAATTCCCGTTTTACTTAAAATGACATTGATACAGTCACTCCTATAGCGCAATTATTTCAAAATTGTATTGTTATAGTATAGATGTATCTAAATGTACTCCGGCAAATATGTTCTAGCAATTATTTTGAAATTATTTTTCTATCTTAGTAATTGAATTTAATTGCATTGTATATATCACACTCACTATGCCTTGTTTGTTTCTCTGGAGACGTAATAAGGAGTAACTAAACAAACTATGAGCCACCAGAAATGCATGTACACTTTGTTCAAAACCCAAGAGAAATGAATGGATACGTTGTTCAGAAGTCAAGAGGAATGCATGTACACGTCGTTCAGAACTTTAGAAATTAATGGACACCATTGTTCAGAAGTCAAAATCAGTGAATGGACGCGTTGTCAAAAGAAAGGAAACAATGCATTGATACATTGTCCATAAACCAGGAGCAATGCATGCATACGCTGTTCATAAACCATGACAATGAATCGATTCGTTGTTCAAAAGACAGCAGAAGAGCAATACATGGATACGTTGTTCGGAAGTCAAGAGCAATGAATGGATAGTTGTTCAGAAGCCATCAGCTATGCATGGAATCATTTGTTCAGAAGCCAGCAGGAGAGCAATGCAAGGCTACGTTGTTCAGAAGCCAACAGCAATGAATGAATACGTTGTTTATAAGTCAGGGGCAATTCATGGATTCATTGTTGCTCAGAAACCAGCAGGAGCAATGCATGGATACGTTGATGTTCAGAAGTAGGAAGTAATGCATGGATACGTTATGTTTAACAGAGCTTGGTAGGAAATGAACAATGAAAGACGGGGCTTTATTAAGTACATTAAGTTATAGATAAGGAGCGACGAAAGTACAGGAAGGCCAATTTGTAACACAATACAGTGGACTATAGGTGCTGACAAAACGCTAGATCAATGTGTTGTAACAAATGTATATTATTGTGTTTGTCTATGAGTTCTGGAATCTTCTCAAATACGACCACATTAATAATTGATGTATGCCATGGTATAGCAGTTTGCGCATAAAATATATTGTATGTTTAACGTGTTTGTCTGTCGGTCTTGCACTATAATACTGCGTGAGTGTGCTGTACGAAAATACATTTCATACTCGTGCCTAATAACGACGGAATGAAGGCTATACGATGATGAATATGATTGTCCTTTTCAGTTATGATGTGTCAATGAATTGTTAGAGTAGCTCTATTCCGTTATTGATAATATACAGTAACCTAATATATATGATGCATTGGTCTTTCGCATGTTCTGACAAACCTCTTAAAGAATGTCATTTAGTACAAATCACTGTATAGGAATTCCATTGATTCGATTCGTCATTTCTGATGCACTTCTAATGGCAATGGCGTGCTTATCGCGTTGCGTTACCTATACTAGATATATACTGTCTGAGGTGTTATTTGCAAAACAATTAAGTTTGCTAGTTACTTACATTCTTTACGAAAACAGCATTGGCATTGTTCTGCCATGCGAAAGATGTTTGTTATTTTGGATCGGTTAAATGTCGTTTAGACTAGATGCAAATGTTTTCTCAATATAGGATTCATGTTGGCACTGTATTAAAACAAAGTTATTAGTTAAATGTTCACTTCCAAAAAACAGAAACATGCATTTATTTGGCAAGTTAACAAAGTTTAGATTTTTAAATATTTATGTCATAAAGCTTGATAAAATAATAAGAAGAATGAGTTAGAAAACCTCTCACAAATGCAATGTAACATGTACAGTGTAAGATTGATGGTGTGAAGTGTAAAATGAAATGTGTAATACTAAATGTGTAAGGTAAAAACATGAAAAGTGTATTTTGTATATATATGTTCTGTTCTGTTCTGTAAAAACAAATTAGAATGAACGTGCTTAGAGTAAACAACTATCACACCATACATGTTCGAACTATAAAGCCTTAAGTAAACCAAGTAATGGGATGGAAGTTAATTCGTTATGTGTAGGCATTGACGTATCGGAGCTGTTTGCTGTTGCCGAAGGTTAACCTTTAGCCTGCTATGTGCGGATGAGTGAATACCTATGCAAACAGTTTGGATCCAGATGAGACGCCGAGTAACTCGGCGTCTGATCAGGATCCAAATTGTTTGACATCCTGATTGCAATTTGGTAGACAAAATGACTATAACCTGAATTTTGAAAAATTAGTAGGTGAAACATTATGTAAAAATAATCAGCAGGCTAAAGGTTAAATAAGACGACCTCTGTTTCATAATTCTTGAGAAACCCGTAATGGACTACTAATGATTCGCGTATATTTTGAATGAAAAGTCTCAAATCACGGAAGTTGTCAAACAAAGAAGATGGAGAAAACAAATTATATTACACAGGAAGCACATAATGGAAAAGTGTTGTGACGTCAGTCAATGTGTTGTTCTATAGGAGAAAGTAAACTCGCCGTACAGTTGCACTACTAAACAATTTGTGGCCTTTCAAAACCAATGGCAGTCAGTCTGTTCAAACGGAAATAACATGCGTACCATTTTAGATACATTAAACAACTGTTGTGACGTCCTCCTAATATGTGTTGTAACACTTTTAAGACACCGTTTTGTATTGCTTAAGGAGGGAGAGTGCCTAAAAGGTTCCTTCCTTGACTATAATTATGTAGATCTAACCTCTTTAAATAAATCTACCAGAAAGGAGCATTTACCAGTGAAAAGGGATTTTTTTAGAAGTGTGTAGTTTTTAAACAATTGTGATAAATAGAGCATATTCTCCGATGGAACAAATTCTCTATTTATCACATGCTTTCAAAGTAAAATGATGTTTAGACAGAAATATATGACTGACACATTTGAAAATATTTATTAAGTAGGAAGAGTGCCTAATAGTCTGTTTCACCGTCCCATTCCTTTCTTGACTATATGTAGACCTAACCTCTTTAATTAAATCTACCGGAAAGGACCATTTACTAGAGAAAAGGGAAATGTTTAGAAAAAAATATATGACTGACACATTTGAAAATATTGATTTAAACCTTCATCTGATAGAAATGCCATGTGAATTATTTTGCAAACACAGATATATGTAGGTCTTCTTATACAGTTTGTAATTAATATGCATGATGTCATCATTTCGTATATAAATATTCATCAGATACAGTGTTAAACGCGTTTTTTCAGTTTTGTCGTAACCGGCATTTGTTCTGAACAAACTTATTAACCCTTCACTTGCTATTGACGTCAATATACCTACCTGTAAATAGTGAAGATCCTGCAGGAGCTGTCTCATTAGGGTCTGCACTATTTACAAGTTGATTGTGCAACCAGTGCACTCCACAGCAGTGGTTGTACAGCGAAATACTTGTACACAGTGAAGATATATGTAATTGTACAACAGGGCATGGGTAAAGAAGGAGAAATGTATTTTAAAATTCAGCAAGCGAACGGTTAATGTAGAGAATTGTTGAGGTAAAATCGGGCAATAAGTGTTTGACATATCACACAATAGCTGAGAAACTATAGCTGGGTATTAATATGAAGTCGCGTTATTACGGGATGCAAACACTCTTTTGTTTAAGATCAGCATAAAACTTGATTGCATGTCTTGTACAAGGGTTTGTAATGTGTTGCTACAATTATAATAAAATGCTTCACTTCTTACAAAGAGTTGGAACATTTACTCATGAGACAACGCATATGCTTAATAAAAGCATGCATTTAACTTATTTGTGATACATTCACATTAGTTTGACGTTAATTATTCCATGATTATAAAAACATAATACATTTTCACTGAAAAGTCGTACTGTTAAACCTCTCTATAACGGCCACAAGATTACATCAAATATTTTGAGTTAAATGCAGGTGGCTGCTTAAATGTGAAAGTAAAACAGGTGACTGCTTAAAGCAAGGTGAAAGTAAAATAGAACGCTCCTAAATACCAACTAATTAACACAATTTAGTGACACGTTAAAGAGAGATTTAATTGTATATATATGGGGACATCTGTGGTCGGGTGGTTATGGTCTTCAATAGTCTATCGTTAAGCCCCTTACCACTATGGTTCAAATTCCGACCAGTCTATTCGGATATTTGTCATTTGAGGAAGCCTTCCAGCTGGCTGGCGACCGGTCGGTTGTTATACTCGGATATCCTTCTATGCATGAAGGCAAAGCAACATCTCCAGGGTCTTCATCCGTCTGTAATGACTGAAATACTGTAAAAGCTACGTAACAAACAAATGTATAGATAGCGTCTATGTGATATATTCATTGTGACAGACGTGGAGCATGGACAAAACGAGATAGTGCGTGTTGGATTGTGCAGAAACTTGATTATATAAGTAAATCAATTTCTACACACAGAAAAGCAGTGCTTTCATAATTTCCTGTCTTTTGTTATATATCAGAGTCTCAATAATGCAACCACATGATTGATCAAAATAGGAATCTGTAAAAACAAGTGGTTGCTTAATAAAAGGGCAAATGTAATACAGTGCTCCCTCTCTACAACGACACCCTTTGGGATACAAATATTGTATGTGTTGTTCAGAGGGAGTTGTTATAGGGAGCGAAAATCAAACATAATTAGCTTGTTTACAGATCCCCAGATAAGGTGTATTTCGAAAACTAAAACCATTATGCCTCAATCAATCCCTATGTTGTGGCCACTCTTTAGAATCGTCACAAAGTGACGATTCTAAAGAGTGGTCACAACATAGGGTTTGATGGAGGCATAAAGAAAATACGATGGAAAAAAGTTGTTTCTGGAGCCTTGTTGTTTCGGAAACAGTGGCATGCGTTGTTGTATGGAGGAAATCGTTATTGAGAGGGCCGTTGTAGGGAGGATCACTGTACAGCAAACTCCTATAGGAGTTTTCAGTATAACGTTTGCTCTGCATTAAGCTGCCACCGTTGTTAAAAATCCAGAATAAAACTTATTTTGAGCTGATACTTTACGACACATATAATGTTAACCCATTTGTGCCGACGATTTCATATATGGGACATATGCAAACAGTGTAGACTCTGATCAGACGCCGCATAATGCGGTATCTGATCAGAGTCTATACTGTTTGCTGACAGGAATATCAATATAAAACAAGACGAAATTGAAAATTTAGGCCAGGCGTCCCTTAGATCAAAATGGACTAATCCAATATATAAACATGGAAGAATCCACTGGGCACAAATGGGTTAATGTCGACCCAGGGACACTGTGTCAGTGTAATCCCTTCATTCATATAAACGCCTTTGTGCGCATTTGCATGTAGAGTGCACCCCCGATCAAACGACTGCTGTAGTAGCCGTATGATCAGGATATTCTAACTGAATTCGATAGATCTGTTTCTTTACTTTCTAAAATAGCTACAATGCTTCACCTTCCATATTTGATTATAACTATGTTGTCAATGAATATTCAGTAGGAAGTGAAAATTGGAATAAAAATAGATCAGGGAAATAGTTAAAATTATAACAATTGTAACACCTCGACTTATCTTGGTACACGCCGTTGACACTCGTAGGTTATCACGTACTCGCGTATAGCATACAAAGAGTTAACCCATTCCCTTATACTGATACCTCTGTAACAGTCACAATTTTGAAAGCATTGTGATAAATAGAGCATTTGCTCCAATGGAGCAAATGCTCTATTTATCACAATGCTTTCAAATCTATATAATTCTACAATTTTCGTTTTCTCTAGTAAATGCTTATTCCCTTCAAACTCTCCTCTACCTTAATAACAGAAAACTCTAAACACTAAGAATACAATTAATAATTGCATTTATAACGAGCACCTGGGCAATTCAAAGATTCATTCAGAGGTTGAATCTAAAATTAGCCTATGAGGCAAGCACGTCTTCTTCTACAGAACAAGTAGTACCTACTGCAAAATTGACACATAGCATTTGTATCATATGTACAATGGAAACTGTGTATAGCGACCTTATATTGAATAGTTACAATAATCTCATAAAACATGTACTCTCTCAATACAGGGCAAAGTATTCTATCGGAGCTCTCTGCATTACTTTTTACCTGCTACCATCTGCCTTACAGACCAATAATTAGACCTCTTTTAGATGGTCGCTTAACCCATTATCTCGTAGGCTACTTTTAGATACAACCTCTTTGAATAAATCTACCGAAACGGAGCATTAACTAGAGACAAGGAATCTTTTTAGATTTTTGTAGTTTGAAACCATTGTGATAAATAGAGCATTGCTCCTATAGGAGCAAATGCTCTATTTATCACAATGGTTTCACAAAGTGACTTTTACAGAGTCGTCAAAAGTCGTCAATATGAGGGAATGGATTAACACAGGTTCTGCTGCACTGTGGTTGTCATTGCAAATCACAACAAATACACCAGTCTTGTTGACACAGAAAAACACTTCTAAAACGGAAATTTAAATAAAGAAGAATGTCTTTTGAGGCAGGTGGTTGCATGATATAGGGCAAAAGTCACGCAGAAAGCTCCTTTTGGAGATTTCTGCACGACTTTCTCCATGCATTAAGCTAATTAAGATCCGAAATGATATTAATTTGAATGTCCGACTTATAATATAGGTTTTATTGTACTCTCGCGTGGCGAACCTAATGCAAACCAGAAAAACAAGCCTTGGCTGGAAAATATGGAAACTATTTACCTAGATTCCTTAACCTTATACTTAATCGAGACGTCTTGAAATTATTTTAACCCCTCCGTTCCCTAAATACGACTTTAAACGCCTATGCAGACAGGGTAATCCCAGATAAGATGGCTCCTGGAGGAGCCGTCTAATCATGGTCTGCTCTGAATACTTATATTATAATATAAATATAAGTCTACTCTTTTTTGCATTTCCACTTTTTTCTGTGATTCTCATACCTTTAACCCTTTCCACCATAAATACGCCTTTCTAAGTGAGCAAATGCTCTATTTATCACAATAGTTTCTATACTACACAATTATAACATTTTCATTGTCTCTAGTAAATACTCCGTTTCGGTAGATTCATTCAAAAAGGTTGTGTCTAAAAATAGTCTATGGAGGAAAGGGTTAAAAGAATTCTGCTAATTTATATTCATTATATCATTGTTTCTTACATGAATATTTATGAAATAAAGGTTTAAGATTCCCGTATATATTCATCTGTATTCATCAATTATTGTGGTTTATTCGATTAACTCAGTGAATAGACACTCGGAAATTAACTTCAGCCTTAGCGCCTAGATCAGAGAATAATTAAAGAGATTGGTATGTCTTCCCGATTGTGATATACACTAATAGATATACAATATAATTGGAATATCACGCACTATTCGTAATTTAGTTTATTTCTGATATAATACAGACAAGACGCATTCAAGTGAATGGCTATACTTATAGTGTTAAACGCATACACTATAATAAACCCTGGAATTCCTTTCATGTATAATTTAAACTGAATGATAACAGACATATAGAAGCTGGCAGTATTAATCCGTAGCCCACTGTCAGAATTACAGTGCCTGCTCAAATTAGATCTTGTGAACTGTGGACAACTTCATATTCAATACTCTTTACCGAGTGTCAAATATCTTTCATCATGATGAGACGCCAAATTACTGAGCATTTCATCAGAAGAACCCAGACTGCTTACACATGCGAGTCAGGTCGCGAGTAGCGGGCTAAAGGTTAACCCATTCCCTCATACTCCTATAGGAGCAAATGCTGTATTTATCACAATAGTTTCAAACTCCTTTTCTCTAGTTGATGTTCCTTTTCGGTATAATTATTCAAAGAGGTTGGATCTAAAAATAGCTTATGAGATAATGGGTTAAAGGGGATACTAATGATACATGCATTCAAACACTGCAGATCACTGAGCAATGTGTAATGTATACAAATATATGTGAATAATTTTGCTTAGTGTTCCTTTATTGCTTTGCCTTATGTATATGTAACAACTATAAATTAGAGTAATTTTCATATTGGCAGATTAGCAAAGGAAATCTCGGTCATGGCTCAAGCTGTGTTGAACCGCAAATTTCACGCCACCCATTTTTCACACGTGTGAAATTTGCGGCCCCATTTTTCACATAATTTGTGAAAATTGCGTTTTGCTCCTATACCCCCCTTCAAAGCCTGACGCATTTTTCACGTATGTGAAAAATGCGTCGAGAAGATGTGCTCAAATATTCACTTCAAAACACGCGACGCATTTTTCACTCTTGAGAATATATTGAAGTTGACCAATTTCTTTGGTCATTTCGGTTATAGATCAAGGTCGCAGGAATCGAAATGCCAGATTTGTAGTACAACTCAGAAGTTGATTTGGGTGCTTGCTCAACATACTTATTTGATTAAAATATAATTATGGGGCACGTGGGTAAACGTATTTGGAGTTCCTTGTTAATCCTTTAGTGTCCACATATTTGATATGCATTTGATGTCCCCGTGTTGCGGCACATATTGTCGCCGCTGTACATATTTTCGCCGGCGACCATCTCTGCTGAAACAGATGGAACATATTGTCGCCGGCGTTAATATGTTCCGAAGTTTTCGGCACATATTACTGATGAACTGCACAAATTGTCGCCGACGACAATATGTGACGAAGGTTATGGTGCTTTTAAGGGTATTCTTGGCGAAAATATGTCAAACGACTTTAACGACGAACAAGTTGACGACAGAGAACATACATATGGATGAAACAACAGGCAAACAGCCGGACGGATATGTAATCCTGTCAAAGCAGTTGACACAATACACAGCTTTTGATTATCATTGGCGCTATTACACTGTTGTGTCGTAAACCACCGAATACTATAATTTTGATTTCCCGACAAACGAGTCGAACGACAATATGACAATGGCGTAACCCTTGAGCACATATTGTCGCCGATGCCGACAACTTCCGTACATACTGTCGCCGGCGACAATATGTGCCACTTGTTTCGGCATATATTGTTGCTGGCGACGATATATACACCGTCGACAACTTGTGCTGCAACACCCGGGATATCGAATATCTGGGATATTTTGTCGCGATTGGCTGATTGTCTGTCGCTCTGGTCATAAATCTAGAACCGTTTGCATAGTGGGTGTGTACATTTTTTACCTTTTTTACAGTACGTAGCGTAAATCATGCGTATATCTATCGTGCGTTAATCGTATATCATGTGTATATCTTTCGTGCGAATATGTTAAATATCTCACGGTTAATATAATGGGTACTATTTCCATTTTATCGGATATTTGATTAATATTTTATGTAATATATGTATTACATGTATCTAATGAAAGAAAGAGTTGTTCTTTACTTAAGGTAATGATAATGCAAGGAATCGTTCATAGCGTATCGTATAGTGTACGTATATGTATAGTACGTAAATAGTATATCATACGTGATAATATCGTATATTGTGACAACAAATATGCTCACATATGCTGTATCGGACTTGACACGCCATCTTTCGGCAATAATTTGAGAGCGGAGGAAAAATTCTTTCTCCGACTCTGCACTATGTTTCCAGATCACAACTTTGTTTTAAAAGAGATCAACGCAGACATGTAAACCGAAAGTAGAAGTTTATTTTAGAATGTTCAGCAATTTAGGAAAACCATTGAAGAAAAATGCCCGCATTGATTGTTCTGAAAATCCTTATATCCTTTCGACTCATGTAGCGTAATAAAACGTATTGGCGATGTTGGCGTTCCATAACTTGGATCTATATGAAGAAAATTGTTTGAATAGTTAGGGTTATAATGACTCTATGCCAGTCTGTAAAGTGGGCCAGTATGATGGTCGTAGGTATATAAATGGGCGTTTTATCAGCTGCCAAAATCGGCTCAGACACGGGTTTTTTCGGCCCAAAAATAACGCACGCTACCTCTGCTACATTTTGTATCTCTACTCGTGTTATGACTGTTATGGTGCACCATACATTTGCAGCATCAAACCAATCGCATTATTCATTAGATTTAATGGCAATAGACACGACGCGCAAAAACATGACACCAAAATGTTTAAAAATGGGCCAAAAATTGGCTTCGTTTTTTTTTCGCACAGTGAGTCATGACCTTTTGTGACCTTCTATACGGTTGTGCTTATCTGGCACCGAAACAATAACACAAGCAACGTTGTTTAAAGTTGTCACCCTCACGTACTGCCAGTTAACTGGCTTTAGTCTGACAGTACAATGAGAGTTTACTGAAAGTAATTTGACACATCACTGAGAGTGAACAGACAGTAACCTGACAATCCAATGATGGAAAATATCATACTTCTTACATTGTTTTGTTTTATTATCACTTTTATAGTAATTATAATAATGATAATGATAATAATAATAATAATAATAATAATAATAATAATAATAATAATAATAATAATAATAATAACAATAATGATACTACTACTACTACTAATAATAATAATAATAGTAATAATAATAATAATCATAATTTATTTCGCCACATCACAGCATTTCAAAACAAGAGGGCCAGAATGGCCCTGAAGCGCTCACCAGACAATCAGAGGAGAAGATTTTCAAAGTTTTCACTATATGTTTCTATTGAAAGCTGGCTACTCCTGGGGCAGGGCCAATTTTGACCACAGGGGCATAATTTATATAACATTTGTAGAGGACCTGAACATGAAGCTATGTGCCAAATATGAAAGGTATGAACCTTCCAGTTTCAGAGAAGATTTTCAATGTTTTTACTATATATTTCTATTGAAAACTGATCACCCCTAAGGTGGGGCCAATTTTAACCACAGGGGCATAATTTTAATCAAGACCATACAAAGTTCTGACTAAAGGCGATCAACTGTTCTTCTGAAATGATATGTGTACCCTAGCATTCCAAACTGATTTTTTGCATTTGAATATTATTATAAATCATTACATTATTATTTCATTTTCACAAGTTTAACTTAATAGTTTCAAGTAATACAATTTCATGTTAAATAATATTTCATAATTTATTTAAAACCTTTAATTTGGCATTCTGGAGTCTTTAAATGATTTACCCTTCTTCAGAAATGCAGGGCAGGTTATAATAATATCATAATGCCAACCACTATTATTAATTAACCCTTCCCTCATATAAACGTGTTTTCACACGTTAGAAAACAGAGTAGACCCAGATCAGGTGCCTCCTATAGGAGCCATCTGATCAGGGCCTGCTCTGTTTGTTAATGGAATTTGATACATCTGTTCCTTAAGATTCTAAACTGGCTACAATGTTGCACCTACTATATTTCATTATGATTATTTTGTAGATGAATATTCAGTAGGTTGTGAAATTTGGAAAAAAATGGCTACAATGTTCCACCTTCCATACTTCATGTTTACTATGTTGTTCATGAATATGCAGTAGGCATTCAAATTAATAATAAACATAGAACAGGCAAAGGGTCAAGACAGAGCTCCAGCACCAGATACAGGTGCACTAAAAGTAGCCACTGGTCATCTCTCTCTACTGCTTGACTGGATGACCTATTTATGAGTAATGAGAAGATGCTTAAAAACGCAGTCAGCTATACGTTTGCTAGAAAACTGTCCACCCTGGGGTGTAGCCAATTTTGACCACAGGAGCATAATTTATATAACTTTTGTAGAGGACCTGAACATGATGCTATGTGCCAAATATGAAAGCTGAGAACCTTCATGTTTCAGAGGAGATGATATTCAAAGTTTTCACTATATGTTACTATAGAAAACAATGCACCCCAGGGGCGGGGCCAATTTTGACCCAAGGGACATAATTTATATAACTTTTGTAGAGGACCTACAGATGATGTTATGTGCCAAAGATGAAAGCTAAGACCCCTGTAGATTCAGAGGAGAAGAATTTTAAAGGTTCAAATTGTTGACGACGGACGACGAACGACGCACGACGCACGCACGACGCACGCCGACGGACGACGGACATCAGGCAATCACAAAAGCTCACCCTGAGCACTTTGTGCTCTGGTGAGCTAAAAATACCATCTTCATTAATTCATTAGTAAGACATATTAATAAAAGCTATTCTACCGTAGACTGTCAGTTTATTCTAATTTAACCTTGTTTTCATTTCAGTATACTCTCAGTTTATTCTCAGTGCCCTGTCATATTTTATATATGTATATTTACAAAACATTCTTATCATCTACGTCGGTTTTAATTTCGGTAATTGGATAATTCCTTAAATCATACTTTCTGTTACAATATACTAAAGTACAGTCGACACTCATTAGCTTGAACTCTTTGCGAACATCAATATTAGTTCGACTTTAAAGAACTCTGAGATAAATGATCTTTCTACACACAATACACGGGTACCGCATTACTTTTTAAAATTTCTTTTTGGTCAAATACACATGCTTCATTTGCATTGTTGAAAATGAAAACAGAATCCCAAGCAGTTTATATACAGACCAGACGACGAGTCGCTCTGTATCTGGTCTGGATCAGAATTGCTTGCAATTCAAATAACAGCTAAATTTGCAGTGACTTTCGTGGATTTCGGCATAAGCAGAAGTTCGACTGACCCAAGTTCGAGATAACGAGGGTCGACTCAGGGGATATTACTGTCATAAATATAATTCAGGGACAAAGCTACCCTATCCGATACTAATTCAATGTCCTGATGTCTGTTTAAGATCTCTCGTACCAACAATAGCAAAACCATCTATTGACATATCTGTGAAAAATGCGTTGGTATTAGTAGGTCTTCAAAAAATGGGGTTAAAGTGCTACCGAATTTTTCACAGCAGGGTTTTGTGAAAAATGGGGCCCCATTTTTCACATATGTGAAAAATGGGGCCGCAAATTTCACGCGTGTGAAAAATGCGTCAACCCATTTTTCACACGTGTGAAAAATGGGTGGCGTGAAATTTGCGGTTCAACAAAGCTGCATAATGATATCAAAATAAGTTCAGAAGCAAACAGGGCAGACACTGATCAGACTATCATACAGGTTCTGGTTTACTCTATCTGTAAATGTGTTAAAAAACGTCTCTATCATTTCGATAAATAAATAATGACATTTTAAGCTCTTTTAACTGGGCGTTGTCCCTCCGTTTGTCCTTTTGTCGTTCCTTCCGTGCTTCCGTTACACGCTTTTCCTGGAATATTCTCTAAAACTATAACAGGTAAACCAATGAATCGTGATCAACTGATAGGGGATGAATTGTGAAAGTGAAGTGTAATGGGAACAAAACATATCCCGTAATGCAATTAATATGATGGCGTCTGGACCTTTTTCTACAGAGCATTTGGGCAGAAGCTTAACATACTTGTATACATTTCAATACATAACTTGGTTTTATTTATTGGCAATAATAATATCATAACTTTGCATTAAGTGAAACAATTTATCAAGGATACGCTAATATGTCTATACAATATGCCAACTCACGTCCGAGTGTTAATATATAGATTGTTCAAGTAAAAGCATGTCTAGTGGCGGCCAATTTCGAGTGTCCAACAATCTACTGCTACAATGCGAAAACGGTGTTTGGCCATAGTCACTTCAGTTGACCAATGTTCCACATTCTAGTGAGTAAGCAACTTCATAAAATAACGATTCATATTTCGTACTGTGACCGTTGCTTCATTGGTTTCTACAATGTTAACCCATTACTCCATGAATATTCATGTGAGAAATAATGTATGTCTGAATATCAAATAGCTTATTTATTATTATGGCATATGAACAATATAGTATTAGGCTATCGGAAAACTGTAGAATAAGATACAATGCATATACAATTCCATACGTAAACAACAGACCCTGATCAGACGGCTGTTACAAGAAAAGTCTGATCTGGTTCTACTCTGTGTTAAATAGTAATGGAGTAAAATAGTTATGGAGTAAAGGTTTAAACGGTTATATGACCCTCGAATGGACTGGACCTCGATGGGACATCTCAAACTGCATTATCAAGTGATTATGTTATGTTTTTTTCCAAGCTTAATCATGTCTTTGCAACAAAGAAGACCAAGATGAGACGACTTCCTCTAGGAGATGAGCTGTCTGATCAGGGTCTGTTCGTTTTGATTATGAAGTTATTATAGATCTAACGACAGTTTCTACCAAAACAAAACATATACAATCATTTCATATCATCTAATAAATGTTCTTTATGTCATTATTTTCTTTTATGAAAATTTGAACAGGGAAAAGGTTAAGTGAGAACCCTTCAACCAGTAACTCATGCATATTGATTGGATTATTTCTAATATTGGTACATTAACAAAGGATGTTTAGGTCATAGCAGAAACTGTAATTACTCTATTTGCAAACGCGTAGAAAGGCGTACTTAACACTTTCCCTCATATTGACGGCTTTTGACGACTCTGTTAAAGTCACTTTGTGAAACCATATAGGAGCAAATGCTCTATTTATCACAATGGTTCCAAACTACAAAATTCTAAAGTTTTCTTTTTCTCTAGTTAATGCTCCTTTTCGGTAGATTTATTCAAAGAAAATGTATCTAAAAATAGCCTATGAGGTAATGGGTTAAGGAGTATCGTTTTAACCCGCTTATAATTGGATCTGGTTCAATTTTGACTACTTCCGATACGATTATACTTTGAGAAACTAATGATCAATACCATGGCACAAACCTTATGACTATGTGTCACAACAGCTTGGATCTTAACCCTTTCGGCGCCAAATTTCTAATTGTCGTCTGCAATCCCAGGTGTTTAAACCATTCAGTAAAATAAGGAAATGAGATAAATAAATGCAAAGTTCAAAGGAATAAAGCACAGATAGAGAAATAGAGATTGAGACAAATAGACGCCCTTGAAAATCCGGCGTCTAATCTGGGACTGCACTATTTGTCGTGGTGCATTTATACGACATTGGCAGTGAAAGGGTTAAAGAGACGCCGATTTACTCGGCGTTCATCTGGATCCAAGTTATTTGCAATGATACTTAGGTCACAGATAGCGAAATTATTAACCAAGTGTTGTGACACAAGCTTTTGAGAAACTATTGACCAGGTTTCAAACAGCTATGCAAGTAATATGCATCTATCACAAAACTTGTCTACTTTTGTTCCCAGGGGACTATACTTTACTGGCATTTCACGAAACTTTAATGGTAAAAAGTAATTGTTTATTATCAGAAATGTTGCGCATCCAACGGTTTTACCGATATGTCTTGTCTATATAATTAACTTTATATCCTTTAAACAAGATTCAAAGCACGTTTAGTGGAAGAACACGTGATCTACTCGGGATTATCGGAGACAATCTGTAAACGACTCTTTTCGAATACGACAAAATTCGTCTTTTGGCACCAAATAAATGTGTCGCCCGTTCAAGATTTCATATTGGCGTTGTCTTCAATTTCAAATAACCATTGTGTCAAACGATTTGGATCCTGATGAGACGCCGAATTACTCGGTTGGGTGTTTAATCTGGATCCAAACCGTTTGCAAAAGTCATCACAGTTTCGCCCGATAGAGCGGCGAAATTGGTAAACGTTTCTGATCGGAATGATGCGGTTTGAATACTTTTTGTAAGCATTGCTATACAGTAAAATCTCTCTAAACCCGAATTCTAGATGAGAAGATTTGGATACTTTTAGGCAGGTAGCTGCTTAATGCAGGGTGAAGTCATGCAGAAAGCTCATAAAGGAGCTTTCTGCATCAATTTTCATCCTGCATTAAGCTGCCACCTATCCCAAAGACTGATATTCATACTAAATTTAACGTCCGGTTTAGAGAGGTTTTACTGTACTTTCCAATTTGGCCTCTATCCAATTAGAATATGTATAATGCTTGTAGGCATTGCTATGTTTTCCAATTTGGCCTTTATTAAATTAGAATACATTGCACAATGTTGAGAAAAGAAGCCCTGTTATGTTTTTATTAGTCTCAAGGGTTGGTTCAGTGCATTAACATTTTTGACGCCAACTAATGTTTGTCTGCACACATTTTCGTGTATGCTGCGCAAATTTCCGCAAATTTTGCGTTTCAAACTGACTACAGAATCGGAAGCTATGTGCCTTAACACTTATTTAGAACTAAACAGCACGGCTAGTAAATGGTTGTTTGTGTCGAAAAAATAGAAAAAATGACTGCTACGGAAACCAACGGAACAGCGTATACCATTGGCCGGAATCTGTCGTCAGATTCAAATTTACATACCGGAAATAATCATTCGATTAAAATGTAGGGCAACAAACAGTGTCAACCATCGTACATGTGATAACAACCTAATTAATATTCAAAGCGTTGTTCCGAAATAGAATCGGAGTCATTCAGAACTTGGCAAAAGAAGTTCGCTGATTTCCGTACAAAATTCCCGTTTCTAAAAAGGAGGCTCCTTTTTAAGAATTTACCAGATTTAGCAATACTATTTAGCTGAACAAATATATCCTGACTGAAAATGGGTAATAAGCATTATTTTTATTGTATGTATACGTGTACAGCTTCTGGTGTTAATTTATTAACCCTTTCGGTGCCAAATTTCTAATTTTCGTCTGCAAACCAATTTTGTTAAATCATTTGGTGAAATAAGGAAATGAGATAAATACATGCAAATTTCAAAGTAATAAAGAACGTATATAGAAATAGCGTTTGAGACAAATAGTGAAGTCCCTGAAAAGGCGGCGTCTGATCTGGGACTGCACTATTTGTCGTGGTGCATTTATGCGACTGCGGCGGTGAAGGTGTTAATACGAACAGTGCGCATAGTACATCTTTAATCCTTTCCTTCATATAAACGTGTTACATGGTGAAACAGTTGTGACTCGACTGGGACTCGAACCCAGGGCCCCTGGCTTACCATGCCAATATTATACCGACTGAGCTACATGTACCAAGCCACACAGTCTAAGCATATCAACTGTTTCACCACAGTCTCAATCCGGCTACACACATACCCTCTACACAAGAATTCGTTCCGAATTCTTACTCAAAGAACACTCCATGAATTTATTATTATTACCATGGTTTTAACATATAAATCACCTTATGGGTTATTTACGCCGGGCGCCAAATGTAATATTGGGAAAAAATTGTAACTCGACTGGGACTCGAACACAGGGCCCCTGGCTTACCATGCCAACATTCTACCGACTGAGCTACCAAGCCACACAGTCTAAGCATATCAACTGTTTCACCACTAGTTCTATCCGGCTACAAACATATTTTCACGCATTTGCAAACCCAGCTCCTATGGGAGCCGTTTGGGTCAGGGTTTGCTCTGTTCGCTAATAGAAATTGATACGTCTATGTCGTTTCGTTCTCAAATGGGTACAGTGTTCCACCTTCGATATTTCATTACAACTATTGTCAATGGATATTCAGTAGGTATTGACATTTTGAATAAACATAGAACATGGAAATAAATTAATGACAGAATGGAGATTACATCATTTTTTTTCTAAACATATAAGTAGAGTTAATATAATACATGTATACTTGAATAGCTCTGATCTAATATTTCGACCAATAAAGCATTTTTCAAAGATTTTCATGTAAAAATACACGTTACATTTTGTTACATGCATTCTTGTGGAGTCTCATATGGATCAACAATGTTTGCAATGGTAATACTCACATGTCTGTTCATTTTAGTAAGACATATAGGTCGTTTTCAGGTGAATGTGGAGCGAAAGAGTTAAGCCTCATCTAACTCAGTATGCAGTAGAACATATCTTAAACGGCCATTCCTTTATTGAACATAGAAGTTTTAACCCATTACATCATAGGCTATTTTTAGATCCAACCACTTTAAATAAATCTACCGAAAAGGAGCAATAACTAGATAAAAGGTACATTTTAGAATTCTGTACTTTCAAACCATTGTGATAAATAGAGCATTTGCTCCTATAGGAGCAAATGCTCTATTTATCGCAATGGTTTCAACGAGTGATATTTACAGAGGCGTAGAGATGCGTATTTATGGGGGAAAGGGTTAAAGCAAGTGGTTTCTTAATGCAGGGCAAAAGTAATGCAGAAACCTCTACATTACTTCTGGCCTGCAATAAGCTACGACTTGCCTTATAGACCCATATTCAAACTTCTTTTTAATGGGCGACAATATATTTATGATCAAATAAGCAAATCTACATAAGATTACCAGGGAAGCTGGTATTGTCCCCCATTTGGCTTATATAAATGTCTGAGAAATGTAAGAAGTTGCATAGAAATGTTATAACTGTCTTGAAATAAGTAAGCCACGTCATCTGTAAAGCCGACTTACTAGGCGTCTTCTCTGGACTTAAACCTTCGCTTGCTATTCACGTCAATACACCTACCTGTAAATAGTGAAGACCCAGATGAGACAGCTCCTGTAGGAGCTGTCTCATCAGGGTCTGCACTATTTACATGTTGATTGTGCAACCAGTGCACTCTACAGCAGTGATTGTACAAATAAATACTTGTACACAGAGAAGATATATGTAATTATACAACAGGGCATGGATAAAGAAGGAAAATGTATTTTATAAATCAGCAAGAGAAGGGTTATTTGCATAGGCAAATGTATTTCGACATTGTCAGCGAAAAAATTAAAAGGAGTAATTGCAGGAGTAATTGCAGCTTACCTCCATTATTCTGACATGATTATTTTACATAATCATGACGCTTGTTGTCAAATGGCTGAGTTACACATCCTGGCAATAACAAAGTTGGGCCACAGTGCTAAATTACATGTATTTGTCATTGAGTTGTTTGTATAACTTTGGCAACATGATCCCCCCTGGCAATAGTCAACAGAATAAACGTGAATGGTTCTGATCCCAACTAGCTGCATTGTAGATAGTGGGTTTAGCAGAAAGAGTATGCCTGATACCACTATCATCCATACCCGTCATATAAGTAGAACCTCTCTAAACCGATATTTTATTAAAGAACAATTTATGTCTTTTTAGGCAGGTGACTGCTTAAAGCAGGGTAAAATCACATAGAAATCTCCTTTAGTAGTTTTCTGCATGACTTTCAGCATGCATTAAGCTGTCAACTGTCTGAAGGACCGGTTTTGATAATAATTCTAACGTCCGGTTTAGAGGAAGTTTACTGTTCACAGAATCATATTTATCATTATCTATACCCATGGTATACAGACGACCATACCTTGCATCATCTAAACACGATCACATCTATCATTATCCACACCAGTCATATACACACGATCATGTCTGGCGATGTCCATACTATAAAAAAATAGTGATGTACACATGCTCGTGCGTGGCAGTATCCGTACACTTAATCTACAAACAGTCAAAACTGGCGGTATTCATACCAGTCATCTACACACGTTATTGACAAGCATTATTCATACCAGTCAGCTACATGTACACACAATCATACCTAGGCTATAACCACCCATACCCGCCATCAACACAAGATCATGCCTAGCGATATACATACCAGTCATCTAAACACGATCATACCTAGCAGTATCCATACTCAGCATAACCAGAAGCATCACGGTCATTAATGCCAGTTTTGATTTTAATGTTAACCTCTGTTATGTAAAACTGACTTTAATGTCGTTGTGAAATAGATTGTAAGTGTCTTTAGTTAAAAGTGTGATTATCTAATTGACTGATAGCTATGGTGAATAGATTTTCAAAAACTGGAATGGTTCAACATTTTTAACAGAATAGTTCATTCAGTATGAGTATAAATTGTGAGATGATTGTGAATGACAAACAGTGAAGACACGCTATTAATTCATGTGTTTTGACCCCTAGTGACGAAAACACATGACAGTTCCACCATCTGTTACACCCCAAATGACGTATGATTATGGAATATAAAATGAATGTTTTGTTGAACATAAAAACAAAGTTAAATTATACCAGATTCCGTTTTAGACAATTGTCCCCAAATGCATAGTGTTTACGTTCTGTGAGAATGCATGATCCCATAGCAAACAGAGCAGACCCTTGGTCAGAAAAAACGTACAAGAGCCTGTGATCTGGGTGTTCTCTGATTGCTAAATCGTCAAACGGTATCTCTAGGGACTAAACGACAATGGATTTGTTATGTCGCGCGATGTGTCTCTGTTCTTGCTTTGATGAGTACTAATTTGGTACCCTTTTCAAGTTGCATGCCATAGTGTTTTATTTCTAGGAACCCAATGAAAGCCTGGGACATAAATCATATTGTTTTTAAGTTTGTATGACACGTTACCTATTTTTGCATCATGATTTATTGCGCTATAAGACGCACGAGTTGTTTTTACTTTAGATTTAATCGCACGCTACTACCATGTGATGTCACGATTTTCGCTGCAAAACATTTTGTTTTGACGTGGATAACTCCAGGTCATTGACATATAGTTACACTCCTCTGAACCTGGCTTGCAAAAACAAATTTTACGTCGTTCTAAACAGGTTGCTGCTAACAGCAGGATGAACTCGTGCAGAAAGCTATTTTCACACAAACTGATGTCAATGAAACAAATATTATTAAGGATACTAAAATGTGACTTTTCAATAATTCTATAACAGTAAATATATAAAAAGTATAACCATAAAATGGCATTAAATTGTATTTTAATGTAGCACATTTTGTATATTTATATTCATCATGTGTAGAGAAAATATTAAGAAAAACAAATTTCCAATGACTTGAAATATGTTCTTAATGTTGTAATTTCATTCGATAACACAATAGTATAATACAAATAGTTTACATATATTAATATGTAAGTATGACTGTGCCTTTGTATTGTTTATATCCTTTTCATGCACTCAGTTTTCACGCGCGCTGTCTGACTGCCTATTTATTACATGTATAAAGATTCAGCTGATAAATATTCATGAGGTCCACAATTCTGACATGACTACTGAAGACAGAAAGGGTTATCACTTTACCTTATGAATAGTCATGCAAGACATATTTACATTATGTATATCTTTTTGATTAGTTCTTATAGTGCTGTATAAGCACACTCTTATTTGGCCATTGTAAAATGGTAGCATCAGCTCTATATAATCCCTTACGGAAACGGGGCAAACCGAGATCGGACGTCTCCTAATTGAATCGTCTGATATGGGTCTACCCTGTTTACAAAGGACCGTTGCTTCAATAGCATTCTTAATAATGTATTGTCCATAAAAAAGCTTGATGTAACCATTCGGCCTACCAGTTAATAAAATACATAAACCATAAGAAATGAAATTAAATTGGTAAACATTCCAAATTTTGTAAAAAGATTCATTATTTGAAAAAAACACCCTTTTGCTTCAATTTGGAGGTAAATATTTTACACGCATGTGTTTTTAATGTGAAACGACACTATTGTGCAAATGATCTATTTTCCTGTTAATATGCTATAGCAATAAGAATGATAATATTCACATGTAGTTTGTAAAAATATCTTGAGAAAAATATCATAACAGAGGTCAAGATAAAATGCGAAAATTAAACATGTTCAATCATAGCTCTTTATTTCTCCACCTAACCCTATACTGCAATCATTTTCGAGCCGATACTAAAAGAAATGATCACAGTCTAGGGTTTGGCAGAAAAATGGCGATTTAACCCTTTCCCTCATATAAACGTGTTTTCACGCATTTACAAACAGAGTAGACACAGATCAGACGGCTCCTAGAGGAGCCGTCTGATCAGGGTCTGCTCTGTTTGCTAATAGAATTTGAAAGATCTGTTTCTTTGCTTTCTAAAATGACTACAATGTTTCACCTCCCATGTTTCACTATAACTATTTTGTTCATAAATATTCAGTAGGTATTGAAATTTGGAATAGATATAGGACAGGGAAAGGGTTAAGAATTTGGGTACGCACCTTTATCTAATTCTTTGCATTAGTCCTTTGTCCGTTAGGCGCTACCCGGCTAACATTTGCAAACAGAACATATCCAGATGAAACGCTCGGAAACACCTACCCTCCCTACAACGGCCCTCTCAATAACGATTCCTTCCTTACAACAACGCATGTCACTGTTTCCCAAACAACAAGGCGCCAGAAACAACTTTTTCCATCGTATTTTCTTTATGCCACTATCAAACCCTATGTTGTACCACTCTTTAGAATCGTCACTTTGTGACGATTCTAAAGAGTGGTCACAACATAGGGTTTGATTGAGGCATAACGGTTTTAGTTCTCGAAATTCACCTGATCTGGGGGATCTGCAAACAAACTAATTGTGTTTGATTTTCCCTCCCTATAACAACTCCCTCTGAACAACACATACAATCTTCGTATCCCAAAGTGTGTCGTTGTAGGGAGGGAGCACTGCATATTTTGAAGAAAATAATTTCTTTATGTAATGGTTATTTTAAAGTTGTTTTTATTTATCATTAGGTTTTCCCCAGATGTAAGGGGACGTTAATTAGAGTGCGTCATTTATTAAGGGTAATACGGTAATTATAATGGATCACCTGTAATTGAAAAATATGTTTTGCTGAAATCAATTTAACCCTTTCGCTGCCAGACTCTGTCGTCTGCTAACTTTGTCGTCTGCTACAAATTTTCATTTTTTTTATTTTCTTCATTTTTGTTTCAAAAACATAGTAACAGTAACAAACAGTTTGGATCCTGATGAGACGCCGAGTTACTCGGCGTCTCATCTGGATCCAAACTGTTTGCATACTATTAGGTAATCACAAATCAGGCATTGGCAGCGAAAGGGTTAATGTTTGTAAAGCATTTTAGGCGCATTTGTCAAGGCAATTTGTTTACCCCGCTCTCTAGTAATTTCTTTGAAATCATTCAGTTTAAAACGTCTAAAATCCCTCACTACATTGTATAACCTGATTGGACTGTCGAGATTTATAACCATGAACTAACGACCAACATATTCAAACACTTTGAATGTCGAAGTTTCAAAGTGGAGTGATTCTTCATTGTTTGTTGATATATTGTATTTGGTATTAAATGTAATTCAAACGGCGAACAATACGTACTATTATTAAATGGCTCCCTTTGGACTGGGTCTACGTTTTTTTGCAAATATCAGAACTCTCGTTTCCTGTGTTCATTGCGTTAACATTCCTAATACAGACTGTGAATCGTGTAATACAGAATCACGTTTATTTCAGTTAAGAGATTCTCGAAGGAAATGTTCAAGGTTACTGATTATTGAGAATTCCAATGTGAGCACACCTTATCAAATAATAGAGTATTATATTTGCCATAACGAGAACCTAAATTCCACAAAGGAACGTCGCACAAGATAAAAATTACCTCTTCTTGAGAACATTGGAATAGATGACACATAATATGGATCTTTTAACGGTTATTCAATATAATGCACCACACAGTCTTAATCATTTCCACACAGAATGACAGTGGAATGAGCCATGTAGATATTTATAGTTCATTTCGGTACGTGCTACCCTGTAAAATTAGTTCTACACAGGACGACAATGAAATGCACGACGTCAACGTTTATATTCTCTAGTACATTCTTGGCTCCCAGTCAATGAAAATACAATTAAAGAAAGTCATTCGAATACATATCTTCAAATCTAAACTACAGTATGAGACTTTAAAGGGATGGAAGGGAACTTACAGGATGTGTCACCATGTGGCAAGGTTATCTCTTTATATATGCTCAACAGATCTGTCCACCCAACTGACTGCCTGGTAGTAACCAGCTATTCGCAAAAGTCCTATATCTAGACATACATGCAGAGCTCCCTCCCTACAACGGCCCACTCAATAACGATTCCCTCCTTACAACAACACATGTCACTGTTTCCGAAACAACAGGGCTCCAGAAACAACCTTTTTCCATCGTATTTTCTTTATGCCTCCATCAAACCCTATGTTGTGACCACTCTTTAGAATCGTCACGTTGTGACGATTCTAAAGAGTGGTCACAACATAGGGATTGATTGAGGCATAATGGTTTTAGTTCTCGAAATACACCTTATCTGGGGATCTGCAATCAAGCTAATTATGTTTGATTTTCCCTCCCTATACCAACTCCCTCTGAACAACACATACAATATTCGTATCCCAAAGGGTGTCGTTGTAGAGAGGGAGCACTGTAATCAAAACAATTCACTTATGGCACACGTAAAACAAAGAGATACTCCACTTTTTACAGCAAAGTTCTGAAAACACTGATAAACTTTCTGACACTGGCGTCAACAGATTATTAACTATTTACAGCTTAAATATGCATTTTACTCCTTTACAGATAGATAGCCCAGCAGGAGCTCTCTGATCAGTGTCTGCTGTGCTTGTTTATAAATTACAGAGTGTCTACTGTTTTTCACTGCAAGAACTTTCCTTGTTTTATGCTTTGGTGCAAAAACATAAATTAATATTTGAACTGGGTGGCGTTTGTTATGAATATTTACGAAGATATATGGCTGAATAAATTATTATCATGTAAGCAAATAAATCATTATCATGTAAGCCACAGTTAGACACACACCGAGACTCAGTGACATAATTTATTTGCTGCACAAATTCTGAAAGAGATCTTCCGAATGTAGCAATGCGAAAAGGGAAAAATTGTTGAATCTGTTCATGAGTGGTTATAAAAAGTGCAATATTACTCACGACCCCTAGCACGGGCTTAAGCGGTATTCAATCGTCATGCTTAACCTATTTGCTCCCACGATCCCATATATGGGACGTAGGCAAATAGTGTAGACTCTGATGAGATGCCGCATAATGCGGCGTCTGATCAGAGTCTACACTGTTTGCTGATAGGAATTTCAATATAAAACAAATCGAAATTGAAAATTTAGGCCAGGCATTCCTTAATTTAAAAATGGACCAATCCAATATATAAGCATGGAAGAACCCACTGGGAGAAAATAGGTTAAAACAGAAACTTGTGATCCCGAAAGACCAGAAATTATAACAACACTGAAATGAAGTGTTGCGAGAAATGTTACGGCCGCCACACGAGCACTTAACACCTGTTGTTGTGAAGTACATAAATTCTGAATATTGGAGATCCTTCAAAGCAAAAGTAGCAATGCCAAAGAGAAAGTTGCAGACTCGGTTCATGAATAGTATTAAAAGTGCAACACTACTGACACACATCCCCTAGCACCTGCTTAAGTAGTAATCAACTTTCATACTAAAACTCTGAAACACCAATCGACTAGACAGATTGGTCACAACCAGTTTCCTTCTGAATAAACTACCATGCGCATGTGGTATACTCTATTTATACGTTTGTCCGTTAGTTGTACTGGAGCGAGACTTACTCACTACCAGTAAATGTGTCCATTGTTTCACTATGTGTGGAAAGTTTCTTTAACCCATACCTCCATATTCACGTCTGTTGACGCCTCTGTGACATCAGTGTCCATGCTTATAAAGCTTTTAGTTGAGTCTGAGTTTCGTTCTCAGGCTTTTGATTGGTCAGATTTGAGTTCGCAAGCTTTTGATTGGTCAAATTTGAGCCAAAGGCTCAAATCTGACCAATCAAATGCTTGAGAACGTTCTCAGACTCAACTAAAAGCTTTATAAGCATGGACCCAGTTTTTGAAACCATTTGAAACCAAATGCTCTATTTGTACAATGGTTTCAGAACTACACAATTCTCTATTTTCCCTTTTCTCCTGTTGATGCTCCTTTTCGGTAGGTTTATTCAAAGCGGTTGGGTCTAAAACCAGCCTATGAGGAGATGGGTTAAAACTAATTATCGATATGGTTGTATCTTGTCCCATGTCGTGGACAGTATGTGTAATACAAGTGTGTCCAAATGGGAAACAATCCTACAGGGAGCGCCACACACACAGGGACACGACAAAAGATGTATAAAAAGGTAGACCATAGGGTGAACATGCAAAGGAGTGCCGCCTTGGAACCATCGGTAGCCAAACAAATCAAACAAAAATGCTACTTCAACTTTGGCTCAAATCTGACCAATCAAAAGCTTGAGAACAAACCTTGTATTGTGTAGTAGTATTGTATGAGACTGGGCATGATATGAAGCATGATTTACACGGCGTTTTATGCTGTTTAAATATCCAGTACATTGTCGGAAGTTTATGTTTTGTGCTTTTCATATTAACATCGAATTATTTACATTTTTCAACATGTTTAGATCTATATGTTATGTTCTTATAAAGAGACCACGGTGTATGATTTTTCGCTTAGCCTAGTGAGTTCTTGGTCCAAAAACATCCACCTAAATAGTTAGAGTACAACTCTGGTATACTTTTCTTATCCCATTCCCTCATATTGACGACTTTTTACAACTCTGTAAAAGTCACTTTGTGAAACCATTGTGATAAATAGAGCATTAAATTTTGCTCCTATAGGAGCAAATGCTCTATTTATCACAATGGTTTCAAACTACAAAATTCCTTTTCTCTAGTTAAAGCTCTTTTCTGTAGATTTATCAAAAGAGGTTGTATCTAAAAATAGCCTATGAGGTAATGGGTTGTGACAGCGAACTGAAGTCCTAGACGTAGGCGTAAAATGTGAGTGTTTGATTCGTATAACGCAATACGTGTATCAACTATGTTTGAAAGATGTTTTCCCCATTATAAAAGTGCAGGTATGTCAGCATTTATCCAATTCCACCATTTGATCATGAAATCTTACAAATATTAAATAATCTTGCAACTGCTTCGAAATCTTTATATTTAGATATTTGAGGTTATGATGTACGAACACGATTGTCTTAAATGATATCAAAATTGCTTATCATAACATGACCAGCCTCGGAGTAACAAACCGTAGATGAAATACAATTTTAGCTAAAAGGAGTATTGTTGACAATATTAAGCTCCAATACAATTTTCTTATAGTTAACATTAGTATTCCTAGTAGGTTTTTGTACTTATGTCAGATAATCGAAGACTGTAAACCTTTGAAATAGGCTTGTATGTCTTAATTATTACGTTTTAACTTGTTGCGTAAGTAAAACTCTAGATTGTGCATCGATAAAGACCAGGCACACTTTTGTTAACAAATGGCATTTTCAAAAAGTAACGCTTGTGGTGGGATACTTAATCAACGTGTGATCGAATAACATGTTGAGTGAAGTTTTGAATAAAAGAAGATATGTTATACAGTAGTACCTCTCTACAACGGCCACTAAATTACATAAATTATTTTGTGTTACAGGCAAGTAGCTGCTTAAAGCAAGGTGAAAGGAAAACAGAACGCTCCTATAGGAGCGTTCTTTTTACTTTCACCTTCCTTTAAGCAGCCACCTGTCCTAAATACCAACTAATTAACACAAATTAGTGGCCGTTATAGAGAGAGTTTACTGTACAAACTATCGGTTTGTAATATCACTTTGTCTTCATCTTTGTCAATGTGCCTTATGGATGTAATAGACGAAGAAAACTAGCGAGAGCATACATGTAACATGTTTACAATATTGTAGATGTATAGTGTGTTTATCTAAATCAGAGGTTCTGGGACGAGATTTCCCTTTGACGTTATCGTTTTTACGTATACCATGTGATACCGTGCGTGTTCTGATAATGAAAATAGATATATGTTCCGAAAGAAGTATATTTATATCATATATGCTGTCATTTAGGCCTAAAGGAAAGGGTCTTCGTAAGTTTTGAATCCACCTGAGTTCAGCTGTAAATCTATCTGTGTAATGCCCGTTTACAGTATAGAATTTGGTGGAGAAATAAAAGTAAATTTGATGCAAATGTTTCTCCGGTTAAGAACAGATATAATGGTAGATTTGCAAGGCAACTGATAACAGCACATGCAACTCTTGGCATTGAACTTAACAGTAGGATACGTTATAGTCTTCAGTGTAATGCCCGTTTACACTATAAAATTTGGTGGAGAAATAAAGGAGCAAACGTGCAACACATTAACCATATATAATGACAAAGTAAACCATAGGGCGAAAGTAGGAACACCACCTTAGAACGTTCAGTAGCCAAAATAGACTACTGCGGGCTTAAACCAGGTTTGCGGATACCCAACCACACAATTATCCCACATTCACTCAAGTCAAAATATAAAATTCCCCCTCCGGACGACGCTTGAAAATATTGAAATTTACACACCTTTTCTGGACCTCTTAATAAATAGTTTACGTGTGAATCTCCTTTGCTAGGCGACTAGGGTCTGTTTATGAGTCCACCTATTACGAATATTTATAAGTTAATTGTATTAGAATTAAACCTCTCTAAACCATATGGTCAATCAGTATTAATGCCGGTCTGTAAACACGTGGCAGATCAATGCAGAATGAAAATAAGCTTTCTGTTCGACTTTCATCCTGCATTAAGCAGCCGCTTGTCTAAACATATTTTAAATCTTCTTCTGCTACTAAATTTCCAATTTTGAGGGATATTACTATATATATTTTTTTAATTTAAAACAAGTCAAAATATTGCTAGAGCAAATAGTATACAATCGGCATAAAACAAGCGAAAATATTGCTATAGTATACAATCGGATAACAGCAGGTGTCTACATCAAGTAAAGGTTTATGGTCGAAAGGACAAACATATAATAGAAATCGCAGACAGACACCGTCATTCAATATTTGTATAAAGACGCAGCCACTCGTCTTCATTTGCAATGACTTAATTTCCCAAATGAATTGCCAAAATGAAGCTGGCCTACTTACGGGAACAGGACAAATGCCGACGAATGAATATCTGGAAGTAGCCGCCGTGTTCAATGTACCAACACAGGTTGTTTTTATTTGTTTCCTTAGCAATAGTATTATATCATAAACAAGTGCTTACAAAGAGATATATAAGATCCCGTGTAAACTACGTTTCGGTTTATTTCGCACATGTGTATACATTTGTTACCTTAACAATTATTATAGTATTATACTGTAAAAGAGTGCTAAGAAAGAAATATAAGGTATCTTGTTTAAATCAATGTTCGGTTTATATATTTATATTTGTTGCCTTAACAGTAGCATTATATCGTAATTTTAAGAGTGCTAACAAAGAGATTATAAGCATCCACCATGTGTATTCATGACAGATAGAAATATATCACCCGAGAGTCAGATATTCAAGGAAGATCGAAGCTTTCTATCCTTCATGAATTAACGAATAGTGGATGGGTTTTTTCTCCCACCAAATAAAGATTTACGAGAAGATCTAGATGACCTCGTAATGACCCTCCATTTCGGTGTAAGTTTGCAGCTCATGTTCTGACCGATATAGGTGTTAAAACATCCACAAGATCATCTAAAACAGACTCGGCATTTTAAAGTACATACAAATTATGCACCGACTTGCGTATGAATAGTTCTACAATACAACCCTTGAATTTGAGAAATTGGGTCGCTACATTTCTTGAGCGGAAAAACAATGTTATAACCCGCTTAACTTAATCCGATGAGACGATTTTTTGTCATTATTTTTCTATAAATAAATGGCTCAGATTATTGAGACAAAACAAAAATAATGGGTACAATTTCTTCTTTTTTTGGGGCGTTATTTTCTGTATGAAACTACATATCATAAGCATACTCTCACGTCATTGCTGACGTCAGTTATAGTCATGTGATATGGAAGATACGTGCTTCTTCTGTGTCATGTGATAGCTTTCTTACATGAGCCGTATGCCGAAAATCGCCGGGTATTTCGGAGGAGCTTTCTGCACAATTTTCACCATGCATTAAGCTGCCACCTCTCTGAACATTTGTTAAAGATATATTAAAGTATTGCTTACACAGTTTGGTTGAAAATATACTTACTGTTTTGTAGTTTTAAATGGACTGCGTCTATATAAATCAAATACATTTAGCATAAACCATTGCCATGGGGGAATAATCAAATCAAAACGAACGAAGTAATACATTCAACGCCTCGAGCAATTGCCATCATAACTATCTATATCTATCTCGTATTTGTATATTGCATTGATTTAAGTAAGTTTTCACTATATGTTACTTTTGGAGACCTTTTCAATCTCTTTCGACGATTTAATACTATAAATATTCACCCGCACTGTGATCTTATGGCAGTATGTTTGAACATTCACAAATATTGTTATCACCCTATCTGCTGACTTTATGTTATATAACTTCATTGTTTCAATCAAGACAATTGCCAATATATGGAATAACCAAATAATTCTCTGTAGCTTC
Organism: Azorinus chamasolen; assembly: GCA_963576725.1. NCBI lineage: Eukaryota > Metazoa > Mollusca > Bivalvia > Cardiida > Solecurtidae > Azorinus > Azorinus chamasolen. Next base: position 56,816,264 of record OY755248.1, read on the forward strand.
TAGGGAAAAAAGTAGTGAATGTAGCTCGGCAAATGTAATCGTAAAAGAGAATACAAACCAGACTAATATTATTGTCTCGTCCACGACTCTACCAGACTGAAAACACTTCATTGTACTCCATCAGTAATGATTTCGTTTATCAGGAAGACGGATGAAAATACTATGGGAACCATCGCGCAATTGTGGTATTTATCGATGGTGCTATTAGGTGATAAAACAAGAGAAACGTCACTATGATTGTATTTTCTAAGAGTTAATGCAAAGATCTAAACACTTATCTATCCATCTGCAGACCATGGTACTTAATGTTAGTTTTGTTACCAGACTGTAAGGTATAAATTATTATGTTCATGTTACTGTTATTGTCGCATTACCCTAGAAACAGCCCAACCGATAAATGTTTTTCAAAAAGGCGTTTTGTGACATTATATTATGTTATATCTTACTTTTGATTACTTTATTGCTTTACATCTTGTCTTTTGTTTTCGATATAAGTTAGATCGTGTTTTGTTGAACGGCATTGCGACACTGTTTGGCTATTATACCGTTGGTGTTGGAGCAGGTCTGTGAATGTGTTGTATGTACAGTAAAACCTCTCTAATGCGACCGCCAAAAATGGGCAAAATTCTTGGTGGCAGAGGCAGTTGTTAGCTTAATGCAGGACGAAAGTTATGCAAAAAGCTCCTATAGGAGCTTTCTGCATAACGTTCGTCCTGCATTAAGCAACCACCTGCTTTAAAGACGTCACTGATTATTTATTAAGTGGTCGCCTACTCGGGGTTTTACCCTATATTTGAGCGCGCCCTTCATTTATGTCTCTGGTGTTGCTGTCGACTTTCATGTGTTATTTACTAATGTTCTGCCTGACATATGGCCAATTGTTTTGTATGTAGAACAGTTTCACGGCTGCGGTGATGTGATAACGTTCTCTGTTGGCGTAAAATGACATTCGAAAAATATGTTAACCAGTATTACATTAGCAGTAACAACTCGATGGTGATAATTATTTTAGTGTTCGAACTATCGGGAGTTTAGCCTATAACGAAGCACTAGATGTTGCAAATCTTAACCCTTTCCTCCATAAATACGCCTTTCTACGCCTCTGTAAAAGTCACTTTTTGAAACCATTGTGATAAATAGAGCATTTACTCCATAGGAGCAAATGCTCTATTTATCACAATTGTTTCAGAACTACAAAATTCTAAAAATGTCCTTTTCTCTACTTAATGCTCCTTTTCGGTAGATTTATTCAAAGAGGTTGGATCTAAAAATAGCCTATGAGGGAAAGGGTTAAATAATATTTTGGTAAGAGCACAACAACGCGTTCTTGGAGTAATGATACACATTATTCCATTAGAAATTGCAGCATTAGATATTTGACATTACAACACTAGACAGTATATATTACAACATTAGGTATAACACATCACAACATTAAATATTACACATTACAACATAAAACAATGCACAAATTATACATGTACACCATTAGACATTATACATTACCAAATTATATATGTACAACGTTAGACATTATACATTACCAAATTCATTATACATTACCATATTAGATATTCACTAAGCAATTTGTAATAAATTCATAATGCAAAGTAACTGTATTTGAAGGACATATTTGTGATTGAAACGGAATTATGATGCTTTTATTGCAAGTCAATTTTGAAACATGTTTGATACCAGCCAGAATGCAACCGACACAGTACAACCTGTCTACAACTATAACTTGATGCATTAACATAGGATTCTATAAGAGAGCTGGTTGTTGCTGAATGCAGGGCGACATTAACGCAGGCATCTCCCATAGGAGCTTTCTGCACAATGTTCGTACTGTATTACGGTACCACATGAGTTACTTAAAATGAGTTTGGGTGGTCGCTGTAGATAGGGTTTACTGATGCATTTAACTCATTCTATCCTAGACTATTTTTAGTTACAGCCTCTTTGAATAAATCTACCGAAAAGGGGCGTTTAATAGAGAAAAATATTTTTTTAGAATTGTGTAGTATTGAAACCACTGATAAATACAGCATTTGCTCCATGGAGCAAATGCTCTATTTATCACAATGGTTTCAATTAGTGACTTTTGCATAGGCGCAATAAGGCGTCAGTAGGAGAGAATGAATTAAATTATGTGAACCTCAGAAAAATATGCCTCTCATCAGATAATTGTAACTAAAGTAATTTTGTCTATGTGCTTTAGATCCAACCCATCTTTATTTATTATAGTTATTTAGAGATCTTAAATTAACAGTGTTGTGGCCAACAATAAAATCTTTAGTGACTTTTCTTGTACAGAAAATTATGCCGTGGTCACTAAATGAAGTGTGTACAACTCCAAATTGTGCGCAGATTCTAGTATAGTAAATAAATAAGAAGCTGCTACAATGTGTAAACAACTGCCTAGCGGAGTAAACATGTCAGTTTCACAGTGTGCTACAATCTAGCATTCATTTACAAGTAAGTGACAACTGTAATTGATTGTCAAGAATAGATGTTAACCCTTACACGTCTGTGAAAAAAACAAGTCTGTTCCAATTGGTAGTTGATGCAAATTTAATTACGTCCGATTCGGTCAAGCTTTTGAGAATTTCATGATCGTGTATCCTTATTGAGCCTTATGAGACGCTGCATTATGCGGTGTTTCATCTAGTTCTAACCTGTTTTGTCAGGTCACGAATATAGGAGTAATCTTAATCAGGATATGCTATATTATTATGTACAATTCTTGTTTCCGCCATGATTAAATATTCTTGTGATCATGTGCCATTATAAATTTAGTTTAATTAATATTCATGATATCATTATTTCGTGCATGAATATACATGGAGTACATGGTTAATGAGAGTCACGGCATCCGTTAAACCTTTTCGCTTATGTAGTAACCCCCCTGTGAGAATCAGTGTCTACATTCATCTAACTCTCTTTTGAACAAATATCAAGTTGTCTAACAAGCCTTTTATAAACAGAAACAAACACGCGACAGACTAATTTATCATTAACGTGATAGTCCTGGAATCAACGCGCAATAATATCATAAAACAGTATGTGTTATGTTCAGTCATTCTTATGAAGATTGTCAATTTGAACTTATATTAAAGAATGCCCATGTGATACAAAATAAACTATTTTCATCGATACTTATATTGTTTTGTTGTATAGCAAACTATTATCGACCTATGTCAAACTAAAACGCAACCTTAATAAACTCATTGAAGTTTTGTTTTCTCCAGCGTTTACGATCGGTGTTTGTGCGATGTACGTCTTTTCAGCACATAAACGAATGATTTAATATGTAATTGTAGGCACTTTTAAAATGCGTTGCATGTATAGCCTTTCACTTTAGCTAGAGGTTAAGGTTTATTATCATGTAATGATACCTACATAATGAAATGGTTTGCCTCAATATTCAATAACACATAGCAATGAATACATACGGAAGCTGAAAAAAGTTATTTGTTTATATTTATATGAAAATTGACAATTAACATATTGTAAAGAAATAGAAGTCGGGCAGGAAATTTGAAAATGACACATGACAGTGCACAGTAACATCAGAAGCATAAAAGAAAAGCGCGCTGGCACATAGTAATAGAAGGGCACCCATACACACACATATCACACATACACATTCAAAAGTACAAAAGTATGAAACATGCACCATACAAACACAAAGAATGATGAGAACAGGAGTACCGCCTTGGAACTGTCAGTGGTATACACGGTCACTGGAGGTTAAACAATGGTTAGGGGACGCATCCAAACTCAGACCTATCCCATCTACAGTGCTCCCTCCCTACAACGACCCTCTCAATAACGATTCCCTCCTTACAACATCGCATGTCACTGTTTCCGAAACAACAAGGCTCCAGAAACAGCTTTTTTGCGTCGTATTTTATTCGTGCCTCCAACAAACCATATGTTGTGACCACTCTGTAGAATCGTCACTTTGTGACGATTCTAAAGAGTGGTCACAACATAGGGTTTGATGGAGGCATAGCGGTTTTAGTTCTCGAAATACACTTTATCTGGGGATCTGCAAACAATCTATTTATGTTTGATTTCCCCTCCCTATAACAACTCCCTCTGAACAACACTTACAATCTTCGTATCCCAAAGGGTGTCGTTGTAGAGAGGGAACGCTGTACACCCTATCAGACGAACAATGTAAATAAATATAATCCCCACCTGGCTGCGCCACAACACAATTGATGCCCAACACAGTAATATATAAATTATGAATGTAAAACAAGGAACATATAGGATAAGGGTTCGAACACACGAATTGGAATTATACCATAATATTTATAAGCCCAGCGTGTGTCCTCAACAAACCAATAGGTGTATGAAGCAAGTCACAATTGTAGTCGATGACTTTTCTGATGTCAGGGCAATTGTAGAGAAGCAATTCGGAGTACGACATAGAGAACAACGTACAGACGTTCGGCAGCCTCCTTCCGTCTCCATATTTGGGAGGTCGACATCATAGAGTACTATGTCCTTCCTGTCGTAGTACAAGGAAAGTGGGAAACATGATAATCGAGTGTAGAGGTATCGACCATTAAACATGCAGTGTGTTGCAATATTGATGGATTGTAGTATTTTTATAAGAAGTGTCAGGTATGCGTTTTCTGAACAGATATTGGAAACGGATGTTTCCAATCATCTTACTAAGTTTGTAATTCATAATGTCCTAAAATTTCGGGTGCGAAATGCCTTGTAGCAGGGGCAACTTTAAATTACATTTATTTGAGAGAGGGGTTTTCTATAATTAAATTTAGATACTGTTTTACGAAGATTGTCATACCTGTACCCCTGTTTAAGAAGTTTTTCAGTAATAACACGATTGCGAATATTGAAATCCTCAACAGAGGCACAGGCCCTAGCAACATGGATAAGTTGTGAAATATAAACTCCGTATGATGTAGCACGAGAAACAAACTCTAAATGAAGGTAATTTACTATGTAAACCCATTCCCTGATATTGACGACTTTTGACGACTATGTAAAAGTCACTTTGTGAAACCATTGTGATAAATAAAGCATTTTCTCCTTATTGCTCTATTTATCACAATGGTTTCAAACTACAAAATTCTAGATTGTTCCTTTTCTCTAGTTAATGTTCCTTTTCTGTAGATTTATTCAAAGAGGTTGTATCTAAAAATAGCCTATGAGGTAATGGGTTTAGGTAGTGCGATATGATTACCATCATCAAAAACGGTTTTCAATACTATCAAAAGTACAAAAATGAGTCATGCAGGAAACACCACATACAGAACAAACACTCGCCCGAACAGCAACACAAGGAAACAGCAAATGTACATAAGTAGAAAAAACAACAAGAGACGCACAAAGACAAAACAAACATACAATAGGAGGAAGATGGAAGTACCGCCTTGGAACGGTCAGTGACAAAAGTCACCGGGGGGTTAAACCGGTTTATGGGCGCCCAACCTCACACTTATTCCATCCCCATCCTAAAAGACAAACAGTGTAAATAAACGTATCCCCTCTCCGACTAATCTACAACAACCGCGACAGCAAATACAGTGGTAAAGTGCATGTATAACAAAAAAACATTTAAGTGAACATACTGTATCCACCTATCGCTAGTGTACTCAATGATTGAGCTGCAAACAGAGTAACTGTAGAAAAGTAATAAAGGGTACGACAAAAATGAAATAGTACAGATATCCGACGTTCTCCTTCCATTTCTGGATTTAAGAGGTCGCCTTCATAGAGTACTAAACCTTTCTTGTCGGCGTACATGAAAGGAGGCCAGCGTGATTGCCAACTGTAAAAGGGTTCACAACCAAACATGCAGTATGTTGTAGTACTACAGGATCATATCCCTTTTTAATGAATCGTTTTATATATTTGATGAACAAAGTGAGAAAATGGGTATGTCCAATAATTTTACGAAGTTTGTAAATCACATCACCATAAAATTCAGGATGTGAAATACCGTGTCGCAGAAGCACCTTGAGATTACATTTGTACTTGCCAATAAGCGAGAGATTTCGATAGTAAAAATTAGAGAAAGTTTTTCTTAGTTTATGGTATCTATATCCTTGTTTAAGCAGTTTTTCAGTTAAAATGAGATTTCGACTGTTAAAATCGTCAATAGATGAACAAGCTCTAGCAAAACGAATAAGTTGAGATATATAAACCCCGTAAGATGGAGCACGGGGAACATCCCCGTCAAGATGAGGAAAATTTACAATATTAAAATCAAAATCATCTCTTTTGTCATATATTTTAGAAGAAATCATTCCATTATTAATCTTAAGGTCTAGGTCAAGAAACGCTGCATAATTGTCGGACGGGTTAGCTTTATTCAATTTGAGTTCTTTAGGATAAATTGTAGGAATCAGAGCATCGAAGAAAGGGTTATCTAAGTTAAAAATATCATCCAAATATCGACAAGTTTCATTGAAGGCTTTTATAACATCTTCTTGTGATTGAGGATTCAAACTCAACATGAAATCTCTCTCATAGCAGTACAAAAACAAATCTGCGACAAGTGTTGCACAATTCGTACCCATAGGAATACCAATTACCTGACGGTATATAGCATTCCAATAACGTACAAATATGTTATCCAAAAGAAAGGTTAGTGCTTCGCAAACTTCTGAGCAAGTCCAATTGGTGTAATATTTAATTTGCTCGTCAGTAAAGAAAGCTTTTTCAGCATTACATGCCAAGAATGATGTTTTTTCTCGGGCAAATACTTTCTGGATCAAGTTAGTAAGCTTATCCTTAATTAAAATATGAGGAAGAGTTGTGTACAGAGTAGAAAAATCGTACGTGCTAACAGTGGATGCAAGATACCTTTTGTTCTTAAGTTTGTTTAAGACTTCTGAAGAGTTCTTAATAGACCAGAAGAGATTTATTCCATAATTTTCATAAGTCTTATCACAGTAGAATTTTACATGTTCCTTTACCTTCGTTAAACAAGAAGTCAAAAGTATAGACAATTTAGTAGTTGTACATGAACTAGAATTTGCAATGAAACGCGCTTTATATGGTTTTTTATGTAGTTTTGTTAACCAATACATTGTAGGAACTTTTTGACATGGTCTGAAATGATGGTCTTTTCGTCAGTGGTAACTGAAATGTATGACTTGGTATTAATAATTTCCTGCTTCAAGACATCGATAGAATGTAATCGTCAAATAATAATCACATTATTTGATGCCTTATCAGCAGGAACAAAAACGTATTTTGAATGGAAATCCTGTAAACCCTTTTTAAGATGTCTAAAAGAAGTTCTAGGTTTAGGTGGAAGAAGGTGTTTATTAGAGCTGTTAAAGGAAATGCGTTTATCAATTATATCAAAAATTAGTTTTTTCCAACAAGAAAGGGCATTAGACTCAACATGTTCTCTTCGACACCATTTAATACTAAAATTTTGTAAAGCCTCCGCAATCTGAACTCGACAAGAGTTAAAATCTATCAAGGATGGTATTCTATATTTGGGACCTTTATTCAAAAGAGATCGTAGACGTTTATCTTTAATTATCTCAAAATTACCAGTAATCACATGACCAGCCGGAGAATAGCAAAATTTTGAGGTGGCGCAATCTCAATTATCAGGAATATTATCATTAATATTAAGGTCGGCCACAATTTTATTATAGTTGAAAATTGTATTTCTGATGGGTTTGTTATATTTGTAGCAGATGATAGGTGGTTCTGTATTTTTAAAGTATTTAGGAATAGTGTCAATTACATTTTTGTCTCTAAAAATACTTTGGAGGTCAATAAAATCAATACCTTTATTAATAAAAGGAATTTTCAAGAAGAATCTTTGGTGTTCGGATAATTTGTCGATGTGCGGTCTGAGAACATGTAGAGTAAAGCTTTGTATCAAACTAGCCGTTCCTATGAGAGGATCTGATCGAAAAATAATTTTATCGGCTTGCTCGTCAATTTCTTTTAATGAACATATAGATAAGGAGGAAAGTCTAGAAAGCATGGCATGTTTACCCGAAGTTAGGCGTAAAGTATGTAGATCAAGAAGAGTCATTTTCAAACAAGATTTTCGTTTAATATTACCATTTTTGCGAATGCCATGCGATCGAGATTTGCGTTTTCTAATAGAAAAAATTGAAAAAAATATCTATATCTGGTTCTTTTGAAATATTTCCAGTCTGGTAAATATTATCATTCAGTCCTAAAGGAAAAGGTGTTTGCAATTTTTTGATCCAATTTAATTCAGATATAAATCTAGCTTTCGATTTAAAGCTACTAGTCGCCTCCTTATCATATGTTATATGCTCAACAATTTGTACTAAAACATCTTTAAAAGAATGGCCAGATTTCCGAAAGTGTTGGTATAAAAAATTGTTTAGTTTACGATTTCGACACTGATATGCATGCTCACGAAATCGAGTTTTCAAAGCACGTCCTGTTTGTCCTACGTACTGTATACCGCAACTAGGCACGTTTCAAGTTAAAACATAAATACGTTAGTAGTAGTACAATCAACGTCTGAGTTTATCTTGACATTAAATGTTCTACCATTAACTGTAGATTAAGTCATTTTTTTCTAAACCTAGTTGGATAATTTATCTGAATTTGATTTATTCGTTTATTACATCGACAATCTTATCGAAACAAATAGTTAAATTCCATTTAAATGTGCCAGTTTGAAAATGTTTAAACAGCCCTTATTATCACCCCCCATCCCCAAGGAAACCCCAATAAGCCCTTCCACGTAAATGGCTGACTGGATAAAGCCCAATGGCAATAAAGTACAAGGGGTTTACCCGACTTCTTCTGTGATCTGTGATATATTAAGTGATATTTCGTTAATGCAATGGATAGAATGCTTAATGGTTATTCATTAATACAAAAAAAATATTATGTTTGTGATTCTTGCCTACTGCAGAACCTTAAGATCAAAGTCATCCCGCTTGTCTTATATTTTAGAGGAGATAAATACGTTATTAATAGACATATTTTAGTCTAGAAAAGGTGCTGAAGTATCTGTCTGGTTTGTTTTATTTAACTGAAGTTCTTTTGGGTATGTAGAAGAAAACAAGGCATTAAAAAGTGGACTATCAATATCACATATGCCATCCAGATATCGGGACGTTTCATTAAAAGCAATGATCTGTCTGTTTATCGGGATTCAGACTTAATTATAGAGATAAAATGTGTACACATGGGAATACCAATAACCTGACGATATATGGCATCCCCATAGCGTACAAAGATTTTGTCCAGAAGAAAGGTGAACGATTCACAAACTTCCGAGCAAGTACATATAGTATAATTTCAGACTTTTATTGACAAGCTCTGTATAATTAGAAAATTCGTACACAATAACTTGTCTCACATATACAGAAAAACCCCGTTAAACGGATATTTTAACAAAAAAGGAATGTCGATATTTTAAGGCAGATGGGTGTTTAATGTAGCTTTGGGGCTTTTTGCATGGCTTCCACCCTGCATTAATCCATTTGCTCCCACGATCCCATATATGGGGCGTAGACAAACAGTGTAGACTCAAACGCCGCATAATCTGATCAGATTCTACACTGTTTGTTGATAGGTATTTTCAATATAAAACAAAACGAAATTGAAAATTTAGGCCAGGCACCCCTTTAATAAAAAACGGATTAATCCAATATATATACATTGAAGAATCCACTGGGCGTAAACTGGTTAAGCATCTATACTAATTTGAACGTCCGGTTTAGAAAGGTTTTTACTTATGTCAGAGCAACATATAAAGGTGCGTAATCAAATAATAAAAGTGGTCTTTCTTCACCAAACACTATGTTGTGACCGCTCTTTAGAATCGTCTCGAAGAGACGATTCTAAAGAGTGGCCACATCATAGGGGTTTGTGGAGAATTAAAGAAGTTATTCTTAAGAAAAACAAATTGACGCATCTTTACGCGGGACCTCTGTATTAATTGGAAATAATTAATGTTCACTGTGGGATTGACTAAGAATAGTAGAGTTTAATGTTTGACAGGGTCCAGTAACCTTCTGATACACTTTCTGAATAGAAAGTCTCGTAATGACCTAAACCTAATAACTTTACCAGTAAATATGTCTTCACGTGAGGGACAAGCTTTACAATGTGTAAAATCCAATTTCCTCCTTGTCCGCCGTTCCATCTCAAAGTGTACTCAGAGGAGGATTGCAAGAGCATTTATTTAGGTCATCTCGTTAAATTCAAATTACGTGACAAAACCAGTTTTGTGCGGTGAACAAATATATCATCGATTTAAGGATAGAGAGAAACTTTTTGATTTAAATACTTCATATATTATAATCATATTCAGCAAGATTACATATAGTAAGATCATTTCACCAGACTGAGTTCTGTTTAATTCTTCACTCCGTACATATCCATGCAAGAAATAATTGCATGTAAAACAATGTTATTCAACTTAATATCTATAATGGTATATGCACAACAAAAATTGCCCTGATAAAAATGGAAAGTTTTATCTCTATAATTGAATAAGCAAACAGAGCAGATACTGATCAGAGGCTCCTACTTTAAAAGGCGTATCTATGGAGGTGAGGAAATAAAGACACTTCACGTGATCTAGAAAGTTACGAAAGTCACACAGGTTCTCTCATTGAAGTTTAATGACTAATGACTTATTTTCTTAAAGGAAAACTGGTCACTAGGTTTAGGATATATAATTTTGTAGAATAACGTTTCCGTTCATTACTGTCTGACTAAAACAGGTCATTGTGTCTTAGCCTTTGCATGTAAAGTCTAAAATGTAGAACAATTATGGTGCGTGCATTTCTGATTGCTATGGTTATCATTGAATGTAACAAAACCGTTGTTAACCTTTAATATGCATGAACCGAGTATATAAGACATGTGAAAACAGTGTAGACCCAGAACAAAGGGCTGCTCTTCAACGATCACGGTCTGCACGTTTTGCCCTACAAATTAGTTTCTTCAGTGATTATTTTTTATACAAGTTTTTGTTTAATTAATAGTCTGAAAAGGGGGGGGGGGCAGTTTTATTTATTCAGCACATTAACAAATAAGAATGTGTGCTGTCGTCCTCATTAACAGTTATATAAACCTTACACAAGTGAAATTCTCTTTAAGTCGACCGACTTTCCACGTCCGGGTTTGCCATTAGCAATACTATCGAGAAATGCTTATGAAAGCTAACGTTTCGCTTGCTATAATGATGTCATAACAATGATACATTAGAATTTAATATTGTCAACTTCTAGTTAAGTGCAGTTAAACGTTCAGTATGTCATAAAACCTAAACGTACCCTGTCTATATAGTAAATGCAGCTATAATGAGGTCATAATGATGATGCATTAGTCGAAATAATGATATTGTCACATTGTAGTTAAGTGCAGTTAAATGTTCAGTATGTCATAAAATCTAAGCATATACTACAGTAAAACCTCTCTTAACCGGAATTCTAGTAGATAAGAATTTAGATACTTTTAGGCAGGTGACTGCTTAATGCAGGATGAAAGTCATACAGAAAGCTAGAGGAGTTTTCTGCATGACTTTTACCCTGCATTAAGCTGCCATCTGTCACCCAGACCGATATTCATACTAAATTTAACGGCCGGTTAAGAGAGGTTTTACTGTATCTAAAATAAATGCAGATGTTCAGTAAATACTCTCCTATCGTTGGGTCGTATTGCAAATGAAGCACCGAGTCAAACATATTTCAATAGAACGCATTTCCATTTATGGCCGCTAGCCATTAAACTATTGATTTTAGGAAAGTAAATTACAAGTATATTATATTTCTAGTGTTATATTATCTACAGGAAAGATATCTGTATTAACAGAGGAATAGCTACAGGTAAACTGGCTCTTTTTATCATGTATGTAAAAGGTTTTACTCTTAAAAACAGAGAACAATATACATAATGGTATTGCTGAGTATCACGTAGATCTCTAATTATAATTACTTTAACCCTTTACTGTATAAGTATCAATTTTACAGTAGCTTTATTAATAAGACAAATCTTACTTTGGCAGAAACTGAAGTATCCCCTGAAGCAAACAGAGCATACACTGACCAGGCTACTCCTACAGGAGCCGTCTGATCTGGGTCTACTTTTTGGCAAAGGCATCAAAAGGCGTCTTTATGGGTTAATGGGTTAATGCTATCATTTAACAGTTTAGGGCAACAAGGCTCAAACGGGTTAAGCGTATAATGAAACCACTGAATCGAGAGAGACCCTTTCGTCCTGCATTAAGCAACCACCTGCTTACAAAGTCCGAGATGTTTATGTATTAAATTGTCGCATTAGAGGGTTTCTACTGTACTACGATGTGACTGAACATACGAATATATAAGACAAGGCGATACAACACGAAATCATAACAAATGAAAGGATCGTTTGTTGGTCATGTCATGGGGTTACGTGACTTTAACCCATTTCCTCATAGGTTATTTATAGATACAACCTCTTTGAATAAATCTACCGAAAAGGAGCATTAACTAGAGAAAAGGGAAAATTTTAGAAATTTGTAATTTGAACCAATTTTGATAAATAGAGCATTTGCTCCTATAGGAGCAAATGCTCTATTTATCACAATGGTGTCATAAAGTGACTTTTACAGGGTCGTCAAAATCGTCAATATGAGGGAATGGGTTAACAGTGTTTCAGTGATATCGTGACGTCCAGCTAATTGCAAGTGGTGGAGGGTCCCTGAGAAACGAGATAAAAGACAATGTTTTGGTGCAGTTCAAACTATTTATAAGTGCATCTATACAGTATAGTATTCATTGTTTTATTGTTTTCATTGTAGAGGTGTGAGTGTATATAACTTACAGTCATAGACTTAAATGTAAACAGGATACAAACAACACAACTGAGTTAACAAAACCTACCATAGAACATGTATTGATTTGTTCCTTTGAGTATCTATATACAGTATAGTATTCATTTTTTCATTGTTTTCATTGTAGATGTGTGAGTGTATCTAACTTACAGTCATATACTTATATGTAAACAAGATACAAACAAAACCGAGTTAAGGTTTAAACCCCCAGTGGTGTTTTTGCTGCTGACCGTGCCAAGGCGGTACTCTGTTTGTCACCCTTCCTTTTGTTTGCATTGCGTCTTTGTGCTTGTGGTTTGTTCATGTTGTGGAACGTTTGTCCCTGGTTCTTGTGTGTCTTTTGGTGTTTTCTGTGTTCATTTCTTGTGTGTGTGTGTGCGTGTGCGTTTGGGTGTGTGGTTGTGTGTGTGTGTGTGTCATGCTGTCTATCGGTGTTTTGGTGGTGGTTGCGTCTTGCATGTGGCTTTGCCTGCTTGACTTTACTACTTTTCCACTACTATAAAATATGTCTTGATGTGTCCCTTTGAGTTTAAACATTTGTTGAAGACCAGCAATACAACACAACATATAGAACCAAAATATTAAAGCTTATGTCCACCATAATAAAGAAATTAACAACAACATCACTAATTAATGCAGGCAGTAACTTAATGCATATGTTTATTCCTTATGTGGTGGCTTTAGAGGGTTTGTAGTGTGATTTTGTTTTATACAGAAGTATTAATACTTCATGAATGAGAGGTACACATATTTACGAAAATGTTTATATCAACCCTTACCTTCATATAAAAGCATTTTCACGTATTTTCAAAGAGAATAGACACATATCAGATGGCTCCTATATAAGCCATCTGGTCAGGTTCTGCGTCTGTTTGCTTTGGACATGGTATATGTCTGATTCAACAGTCTTTGTCAAAGCCAAAGGTTTTCTTGAAATTTTACATTATAAAAAAATCAGCTAGTAAAACTTTATGATATCATTCTTTCTTACATGAATACTGAGCAGGGAAATGGTTAAACAAACGCGTTCTCAGGCATTTATGGCACATGACCTTGGCGATGCTATATTTGGATATACCAACCGCTTGTAATACCAATGGGACAAACAATTATACGAGGAAGATGCGATATAGATCTCGAAACAATAAGTTGTATACTTACTGACCTCTGATAATAATGAACGGACATTGGATTTAGAAAACAACAGAGGATTCATCTTAAACCTTTTCAATGCTGATTATTTGAATGGGCTATTTCAAACAGATCAAGCCTGTCGTGTATATTTGGAAATGTTTTAAACGTCAAATGCAACATGACAAACTGTGTATACCATTTTGAGAGGGCTCCTATTGAAGCCCTCTCATCTTGATCTACTCTGTTTGCAAAGGGCATTTTAGTCACTCGTTTCTCGCATTGAATGGGTTAACCCTTTCGGAGCCAAATTTCTAATTGTCGTCTGCAATTTAATGTTTGTTAAATCATTCGGTACAATAGGGAAATGAGATAAATAAATGCAAATTTCAAAGGAGTATGGAACATGTATAGAAATAGAGATTGAGACAAAAAGTGAAGTCCCTGATCAGACGCCGCCTTGAAAAAGGCGGCGTCTGGTCTGGGACTGCACTATTTGTCGTGTTACATTTATGCGACTTCGCTGGTGAAAGGGTTAACATGGTCAATAAATCAATTATGGGTTTGCCAGTCATTTTTATTGAATCACTGAAACCTCAAGGCTATCGTCTTGTATAGAATAAAACGATTAAGGCGTAGATTTGGGAACATAAACGCGACGCCAAAAAGTATTTTACATAAACGACAATTTTAAGAAGATTACTGGCTGGCTGAGAGCTTTTTTTCAGGGACCTATACAATGTTACAGACGAATATATATGATAACCGTTCTATTTGAATATCCTTAGAGTTCAGAGGCTATGCATTTAAGTATGGGGAAGGACAACCAACAATATTACATTTATCCTTCGAATGCAAAGCAGCTATGCGAAAAGGTACATTGCAGACTTGGTTTTATTGAGTCTGTGTATAAGCAGTTCATGAGTCTGTTCATTAAGCCGTTATTAAAAGTACAATACTACACCCGCCTCCTAGCACCTGCTTAACCCTTCGCTTGCTATTATCGTCAATATACCTACCTGTAAATAGTGAAGACCCAGATGAGACAGCTCCTGCAGGAGCTGTCTCATCAGGGTCTGCGCTATTTACAAGTTGATGGTGCAACTAGTGCACTCTACAGCAGTGATTGCACAGCGCACTACTTGTACACAGTGAAGATATATGTAATTATACAACAGGGCATGGGTAAAGAAGGGGAAATGTATTTTAAAATTCAGCAAGCGAAGGGTTAAGCGATATTCAATTTTCATAACTAAAGGCATTGACGGGTGATCACGAAGGACCAGAAAATATAATAAGACTGAAATGTATCGTGTATGTAAAACGTAAAAAATGACCAATAGTGTTGTATTGTCAGTTGTATACTGCAACTCATATAATCGAATATACACTTTCTTACACTTACAATTACAGTACAACCTGTCTATAACGGTCACTAAATTACATTAAGTATGTTGTCTTAAAGGCATGTGGCTGCTTAAAGCAATGTGAAAGTAAAACAGAACGCTCCTGTTTTGCTTTCACATTGCTTTCAGCAGCCACCTGTACTAAATACCAACTAATTAACACAATTTAGTGGCCGCTATAGACAGGTGTTATTGTATATTTGTATTACAATAACGTCTAGTATCGACACTGTTCATATACATACAATCAAATACCAGACGATCATACTGACCAATGGCTGTATCGGGGTTTACGTGGCTTACGCTTCCCTCTCTACGGAAAATTTGCATTGTTTCGTGCTCTTAAGAACACCTCGGTATAGCCACGTACCTACCGCAATCCAGCTACAAGGCTTGCTCACCGTAGAAATACATATACACAGGCGGGCATTCGAACCACAGGGATAAGGGGCGACTGACCAATGAACTACAATATTAGTCCAATATAGATCCATATTAACCCTTCGCTTGCTGAATTTTGAAATACATGTCTCCTTCTTTACCCATGTCCTGTTGTATAATTACATATATCTTCACTGTGTACAAGTGTATCGTCGTGCAATCACTGCTGTGGAGTGCACTGGTTGCACAATCAATTTGTAAATAGTGCAGGCCCTGATGAGACAGCTCCTGCAGGAGCTGTCTCATCTGGGTCTTCACTATTTACAGGTAGGTATATTGACGTGAATAGCAAGCGAAGGGTTAAAACGTACTTACATATTGGCAATGTGTCAAGAATGTAGTTTTCGCAAGATAATACACCCATAAACAAAGAACATGTAAGCATGGGACACGGATGACCCGGCCAGGTTATTTTTCTAAATTGCATTTAAATTGATTGACTTAAGGTTTGCGTGTTTGCCTGGTGCAGATTTATTTTTATCAATTAATATTGAAGACGACGCTAGACGGATAATAATCTCTATATGCCGCCTATATGATCGCAGGAGACACAATACTTTACTATAAGGTATTGTCCTGCTTTTTTTACCTGTCAAAATTTAAATAAATGTACGCTTGCTGAACATGCCATATATAGCTTCGGTTTATAACAATTGTTTCCGCCAATAAAAGCTTTCCTACTTGGCTTATTCGAGCACATGTATACTTATTTTGAATCTCGTGAAAAACGTTTGAAACACAGGTTTACCGAAGCTAAATATATCCTTTCAGTGACGTAGGAATATTTACATTTTGATAGGTCCAAAAACAGGACAATGATACTGTGATACTTCTGTATTTCCTCCAATAAAAATAACTAATAATATGACCATAAACATGAATAGGAACAGGGGAGACACGGTACAACTCACTATGATTATGCTTTAGATCAAATTAATCTAGTATACACAAGCAAAGAAATATGTGACAAAACCTTTACAGGACGGACGGACGGACGTTCTATGTACTTGCTTTTTGTTCAACTTCTCATCTTCAGGGTAGCGCATTTGCACTGGTCTGATAACCGTGACCGGTGAATGTCTCATAATACAGCTTACCATTTCAGTGCACGTTTCTATGGACAGTGCCATATTGGAAATATAACTTATATTGATGACGTCATAAATGGCGTCATGATGTCAATGTTCCCCTGTACTTTTTACAATGCTCAAAACTTTGAAATGTTTCCTTTAAAATGACATATAACATGAAGTCCTGTGGTATGTGTTCTGCGGAATTTTCATATTAGGTTGTTATATCCTAGAGTAATTAACTTGTAACCGCTTGTTACAAAGACAGAACCTTGTGTATAAAATTCAACGAACAAACCAAAAGCAAACAAAACACCAAATATTATTTTAGTAAATACCTGTTTAGCCCGACTCTTTGCACGCAACCGACGAATACATGATTACCTATGCAAACAGTATGGTGTAACTCGGTCTCTCATCAGGATCCAAACTGGCATTGTATGTTTTGAAGAAATATAACAATAATATTTTTAAGAATTATAGTAGTTGCGACCATTTTCCGAACGGAAATAATTTACTTAGCGTCAAAAGCGTTAAGGTATTTCAGTAATAGCTTTGAAGAAAATCCTATAAACCCGTTTTCTTGATGGAACTGAGAAGAGTTAGTGTTACATTCTAAAAGGTTGTCATTTATAACAATTTTTTTCTTTCGGAAAACACACAGCGTAAACGTAATGTATTGTTTAGAACAACTGCAATACAGTAAAACCTCTCTATAACGGCCACAAAATTGTGTTAATCAGTTGGTATTCAGGGCAGATGGCAGCTTAAAGCAAGGTCAAAGTAAAACAGAACGCTCCTATAGGAGCGTTCTGTTTTCCTTTCACCTTGCTTTAAGCAGATACCTGCCTTTAACACAAAATACTTAATGTAATTTAGTGGCCGTTATAGAGAGGTTTTACTGTAGTTTATAAGAACAAATGCAATACAACACAATGCACAGTAAAATCCCACTAATGCGATCACCAAAAAGAGGTATAAGTATGGGTTCTAGATACATGTGGTAGCTTAATGCAGGCCAAACGTAATGCAGAAAGCTCCTAGAGGAGCTTTCTGCATTACTTTTGTCCTGCATTAAGCAACCACCTGCTTATAAAGACACCCATGTTTATTCATTAAGTGGTCGCATTAGAGGGGTTCTACTGTAGTTGGTTTTAACACTTTACTCATAAATACGCTTTGCTATGCCTTTGCAATCCTGTAGGAGTCGTTTGACCAGGGTCATCTCTCTTTGCTAAAGAGGTTTTTAACCCATTTGCTCCCAGTCGATTCTTCCATGCTTATATATTTGATTAGTCTATCTTTTATCTAAGGGATGTCTGATCTAAATTTTCATTTTTGTTTTGTTTTATATTGGATTTTCTATCAGCAAACAGTGTAGACTCTGATCAGACGCCGCATTATGCGGCGTCTGATCAGAGTCTACACTGTTTGCCTACGTCCCATACATGGCATGGTGGGAGAAAATCGGTTAATAGAGCTGACTACAGTTTCCACTACTACCAGATATTCATGTGTATATATACCACTGCAAACGTTCAGCCAATAACTAGTCATTATGTCATTAGTTTTACAGGAATACTCAACAATAAAGAGATTAAAGGATATCCTTATTAATCCCGTTAATGGTGAAAATATACATTATGAGCTTCATTGAACAACAAAATAATATATATATATCTAATGACTGCATTTACTTACTAGAAAACAAAATACATGAAATATATAAAATTTGACCACTTTAAGTTTTGGTTAATTTATCATTTATTCAATTCGTATGCCTTTCTATTTATATTCTACGATATTCTAGGATTGCACTATATTGTATCAAACAATCCCAATCATGTTATCGAACCAGATTGTGTATAAACACACTATGCTATGTTTGCGATACAATGTCAACGAATATAACCCGTTCCCTCATATTGACGGCTTTTGGCGACTCTGTAATAGTCACTTTGTGAAACCATTGTGATAAATAGAGCATTTGCTCCTATAGGAGCAAATGTCCTTTTTATCACAATGGTTTCAAACTACAAAACTCTAAAATTGTCATTTTCCCTAGTTAATGCTCCTTTTCGGTAGATTTATTCAAAGTGGTTGGGTCTAAAAATAGCCTATGAGGGAATTGGTTAAACAAAGTTTGTGTATCTGTTATACGTTATATATAAAGGAATGATGGATGCCCCTGACAAAGGGGAGATTTCCGCCTTTCAATTCATAGATTTTACTTAAGCTGATTAGGTTTCACATTTGACAGGGATGTCAGGGGAAACCTGAAAAAGGCATTGAATAAATCAACAAAAGACAACAATACTGTACAAATGGCTGACAGTACATTCAGATATCATGGCCTTCCTAACCTTTGACCGTTCAAATGCTGTACTTTCATCTTACCCTACAGTTTGTGATTTTCGTTGTGCGTCTCTGTGTGTCTTTTGATGTGCATGTACATTTGCTTTTATTTGTCGTGGTGTTATTCGAGTGGATGTGTGTTTTGTATGTGTTGTCCCCTATTTGACTCGTACATGTGCTTTTGAATGAGGGATAAAGGTATGCTGGAAAGAGTAAAAGACACCAAGTAGGGTATTTACTATATTACATTCAAAATCATCTAGTAAAGTATACATAGTCATAATGAATGGACTCTATCACTAAACAGTGATGAACTGTTTCATTTAACCCCGTCCGTGCCACAATGACGGGTTTATGATATCACATGCAAACATATTGGATCCAGATAAGACGCCGAGTAACTCGGCGTCTCATCAGGATCCAAACTGTTTGACACTCTGTTTACTGCTTTATAAACAAAATGGGGGAAAATGCACACACTTACACTAAAAATAAACGAAACTATGCCCAGCAGACGACAATGCTGGCATCGAAAGGGTTAAATTACCATCATTCAGGGTTTTGCCGAGTAAACCGACGCTCCCATTATAACAATTCTAAGGAAAAACAGATGAAAGTGATCAATGAGTTATAAGTACAAGACTGAAAACAACTGGTCACTCAAACCATTTATTCCATGAGTATCCATGTAACAAATAATGACATCAATAATATTAATTAGACTAATTGTTGTACTAGTACATAGACACATGAAGCTTTGGCCATGACAGAACCTGTGGAATCATATTTATAGTTTAGTATACCTCACATAACTTTCCTATACACAATTTCCATATACCTGCCATGAAACAATTTGTATCATTACCTGACGCTCTATATAACGTGTAATTATTTTATAATGTTTATCTGACAACCCTGTTCAATATGAACACAGTTCACAGAAACAGAATGAACTGCTTCATGTGCGAAAGAGATACGTATAAATCGTCATACGCGAAAAGAATTAACAGAAATATGAGAGACATTCAGAGGGTTTCCAGGCACCAGTTGTTTTTCCTACAGACGCATTTTGACGTCTCTGTAAACGTAATTTTTAAAAGAACTGTGATAAATAGAGCAGTTGTATCATAGGAGCAAACTATCAATACTCTATTTATCATGATCGTTCTAAAACTACATAATTCTAAAATTATCCTTTTCTATAGTTAACGAGAACCTATTGACCGAGTGTCAAACAGCTTGGATCCTGATGAGACGCCGATTTACTCGGCGTCTCATCTGGATCCAAGCTGTTGTAGATCACAAATATCGGTATAAGACTATAGAGGTTAACATGGATTTAAGTAACACCTCACTGTCCCGGACGGTTAGGAATAAACAATAACAGCCATGGATGCAATGTGTGCACAAATACTATTTATTAGCGACATAATATGACGTACGAGCGTAAAGCCCCGCTAATGCGACCACCTAAAAGAGGTACATGTATACTTCTGTGTGCAAGATGCAGGTTGTAGCTTAATTCAAGACAAAAGTAGTGCAGAAAGCTCCTCTTTTGTCCTGCATTAAGCAACCACCTGCTTATAAAGACACCCATGTTTATTCATTAAGTGGTCTCATTACATGGGTTCTACTGCTCGTAGATATTGTCCGCAAACATCGGGCACATATTGCCGCCAATGACGATATTTGGCCAGGGCTAATGTACGGTGTGAGACACCCTTTTTCATATTGTGCATAATATCAAAGAAACACCTAGTATCCAAACTGTTTGCATCTCGGTCAGTATGTTCTCAATACCTTGATCAAATCGAAAGTAACATGGAACAAAATGAATCTAAAATGAATCCAAACAGACTTTTTGAAAGTTAACATGGCATAAAGCAGACTTTCTGAGCTAGATATTTTACTTAATTTGTTTTACCCTTAGAATGAACATGGTTTTATATGAGCCTTCTTTTGTAAAACAAGAGGATTTTTTTAATCATCTAGTTCGGTGTAGTATCAACAATGCTGGTCCAGACCATTGCTTCGAATAGCATATTCAATTATTAAACGGAATGCAGTATAATTGTACATACAATTAACATACGACTTCATTCAAATTTTAGATCCAGATGAGGCGCCGAGTAACCCAGTGTCTCATCAGGATCCAAGCTGTTTAACATTCGGTAAATTGTTTCTTAGAAGCTGTTTCTAATCGAGAATATTTAGTCAAAATTGCACTAGATCCGAATGTAGCGGACGATGTTTGTTTACACAATGTTAGGGTTTATTAGGATTGGAGCAAACGGTGCCATTTCTCTAGCATTACTGTAGACGGGTTCGCAATCTTGCCGTTTGAAATCTAGTAAAACCTCTCTATAACGGCCACTAGATTACATCAAGTATTTTGTGTTCAAGGCATGTGGTTGCGTAAAGCAAGGTGAAAGTAAAACAGAACGCTCCTATAGGAGCGTTTTGTTTTACTTACACCTTGCTTTAAGCAGCCACCTGCTATGAATAACAACTAATTAACACAATTTGGTGGCCGTTATAGAGAGGTTTTACTGAAGTAGTGATTTATGGGTTGGTTCATTAATGAGACACTCGGATATTAGCTGCTATCAGTTCAACGTCTTTTTTGCGTTCCAAATTCCACGATCCGTTTATCCGATTAGGGGTGTTTGTAAACTGGGTCGCTAAAAGCGGTACATGAAAGGATAATATGTTGAAGAACACATTATTTCGTTCTCATCGAAATATTTACGAGTTTAAATGATGAATAGGTGTTCCCGGAACTCTATTAGGCTGACCTTAATTATGTCCGTGGAGGGTCCGCAGCAAACCAAATAATTAATAGTAGTTCCTAATAATAAGAGAGAAAATATCCATTAGAATAAAAACCCTCTAACAGGACATTCAAACCAGCATAAATGCAGGATGAAACTAATACAAAAAGCTCCTAAAGGAGCTTCCTGTATGTGTGTCACCTTGCATTAATCAGCCACCCGCCTGACCAGATCTAAATTCTTCTTTACTAAAATTCAGGTTTAGAGTTTTCATTGCATTTTTGTATGACATTACGAATAAATGAGAGATACAATATCATGAAATATTATAACTCAGTTTCTCTGATATATTATACAAGGCAGTCCTAAATAAAAAATAAAAACACCACATGCTGATGTCAGCACTCGTCAGTTCGATTGCGACCTTTGCGACGATAAACAAATATGTGGCGTTTCATAAGAGTTGCATCGATAGTAATGAAGTATTAGCCAACATTTAACCCTTCTCTTGCTGAATTTTAAAATACATTTCTCCTTCTTTACCGATGCCCTGTTGTATATTTACATATATCTTCACTGTGTACAAGTATATCGCTGTGCAATCACTGCTATGGAGTGCATTGGTTGCACAATCAACTTGTAAATAGTGCAGACCCTGATGAGACAGCTCCTGCAGGAGCTGTCTCATCTGGGTCTTCACTATTTACAGGCACGTTTATTGACGCGAATAGAAAGCGAAGGGTTAAGTTCCGAACGAAAACAACGACGACGACAACGCGACACCAGAGTTACAACAATAGCTTTACAGTAAAACATATTAAATAACATATTAAAGAGAAGTGTAAATATGGGTATGTAAGGCAGATGGTAGCGCAATGCATGTAAAAATAATGCGGAAAAGGAGCATTTGGATTACGTTTGCTATGCATCAAGAAATTACAGTACAACCCCGCTAATGCGACCACTTAATAAACAGCCACTGGCGCCGTTTAAAGCAGGTGGATGCTTAATGCAGGACGACAGTTATGCAGAAAGCTCCTATAGGAGCTTTCTGCATAACTTTCGTTCTGCATTAAGCTACCACCTGACTCTGTCACCCAGAATTATGCCCCTTTTTGGTGGTCGCATTACTGTACTTGTTTTAAGACTCCTATGTTATATAAATGAATGGTCGCTTAAAGCAGGTTCTACTGTATATCAGATGACTCATGTCAGGCAGCTCCGCGGATAACTATTTATGGTCGTGTTTTGAATGGAAATCACACATGAAAATCCAAATGCCCAGACCGGGATCAAGGCGGGATAAAACCTAACTTTCGGATGAGACTTTATAAACAGAGGTTCGATATTTCAGGGCTTTACATCGAGCATCTAAAAGAGCCAGAGAAGCTCTACCGATACTAATAGTGGGGCATCACATCCAGGTTCCTCTGTATCCGCTCCCCTCTCTCCTTGTGATGTACAATTGGCCCATAGTTGGCGGAAACGGACATTAATCATCACAATCAATCAACGAATCATTATTAATTGAATGCAAATTAAGTATTTCGAGGCAAAGATCCATTATACAGAAATCACAGCATCTGCAATACTGCCGATAACTGCAACACTCAGATTGAAGAAGGTGGTGCACTTCTCAGAGAGGATATGGATTTATGATTTAATTTGTTAACTTGAAGCACTTACAGTAAAACCTCTCTAGAACGGCCACTAAATTACATCAAGGATTTTGTGTTAAGACAGGTGGATGCTTAAAACAAGGTGAACGTAAAACAGAACGCTCCTGTTCTGTTTTATTTTCACTTTGCTTTAAGCAGCCACCTGCCCTAAATACCAGCTAATTACCATAATTTACTGGCCGTTATAGAAAGGGTTTAAAGCAGAATCTGTCTTATGTTGATTGGACACAGGAATCCTACAAAAATGGGTTATTGCTTAATACAGGGCAAGAGTAATGAAGAACGCTCATAAAGGAGCTTTCTGCATTACTGTAATTCTGTATTAAGTTACCACTCATCTTACAGACCTCTTTAGGTCTCGCTTAAGATAAAGAATAGCCTATTGGTAAATAGAGAAAGAGTGTATTCACCCAATGTGTTTTGATTCTAATCATTTTGTAATATACATGTAATATAATATCTGCTTCAATTCAGATCTTGGGCAAGCTTTTCAGAAATTACTGACCACGAGTAAACAGTTTGGATACTGTTATGACATCGAGATCCGCCGATTCTCATCTGGATCTAAATTATTCATCTCACCGGGATCAAATATTTTTACAAATACATATCAGGTCGTTCACTGTATGATAAGGATTACATAAATAGGTCCAACTGTACATATACTCTGTCCAGCTTTCACATATCTCACTGAAACATTTTAACGAAATCTTAAATGACAGTTGCAAATAGCTTCGATCCAGATGAGACATCGAGTAACTCGGCATCTCATCAGGATGCAGTCTATGTGACACTCGGTCGAAAGTTTCACAAAAGCTTAATCGAATTGATCGTAGTTAAACCCTTACTCCATAGACATACTTTCCTACGCCTTTGCAAACATAGTAGACACAAAGCATGCGGCTCCTGTAGGAGCCTCTGACCAGGGTCCGCTCTGTTTGCGTATGAAATAATATAGATACGAATATACAGCTTCTGCTACGGCCAAAAATTCCGGTGTCTATGTGACATTACATGTATAAAAATTAATATAATCAATATTCAAGTTGTCATTATTTCTTACGTGAATACTCATGGAGTAAAGAGTTACACTGAACATATATTGTATATGACTTTGCGCAGACATGATTGCTTTTACAGTGGCACACGGGTTACAGCTAATATTTTAACCATTTACTTCATGAATATGCATGTGAGAAATAATTAAATCATGAATATTGATTAACTGGATTGCTGTATTGGCATAATGAAAAAAGAAATGAGAGTGATTATAGAATCGTATCATAATATACCACAAACAAAGAGATCAAACCTTGATCAGACCGTTCTTACAGGAGCCGTCTTATCTGTGTCGACTCTGTTTGAAAAAACAAACACGTTAAAATGCGTATGTTTAGAGTAAAGAGTTAAAGCAAAGCCGATAACACAATTGACCAACAAGATTATAAAAGTCTGGTCGCCGTGGTTAACATTAAACGAAGTTAGTTCCTTTTTTCGTGTCCCCCCGATTCAAGTCGGTATAATTAATTAATCAATACTACAAATTATCACTATTTTCTTGTTTCAAACTGAATTGATTAATCGGTTTTTGAGGGGTCTAATATCGAATACTGTACGATGACCATTTTAAACCCTTGAATAATGTTTTAATAAAGTACATTGTTAATTTTTACCCAGATATATCTAGTTTAACCCTTTACTCCATGTAAGAAATAAACAGTGTTTATGATAGGACATGGACATAGGAATGTTTGGCCATGACAGAAACTATAGAATCATATCTGCATTATCACAGGCAAACAGAGCAGACCCTGACCAGACGGCTCCTACAGGGGCCGTCTGATCTGGGTCTACTCTGTTTGCAAAGGCGTAGATAGACCTATTTATAGAGTAGAGGGTTAAAATTCTCCGCTTGAGGCAAGTAAGGAGAACATTTTAGCTTGCAATATTGAGGAAAAGGCATCTGAGCAGTCTGTATTCCATTTCTGTATTCTTAGTACAGTATTATCACTTTTATTGCTGACTTGTCAAATAGACTATACCAAAATTCAAAGAGGTCGTGGTCACCTTGAAGATTCGGGGATGTTTTAAAGAGAAGTGTAACTTGACAAACAGTGCGGATCTTGATGAGAGGGCTCCTCTAGGAGTCTTCTCATTTTGGTCTACACTGTTTGAAAAGGACATTATAGACTCGTTTCCCACACTGAAAGTGTTAATAACGTGTATCACACTGTGATAACATTACAGTTTGATATACAGTAAAACCTCTCTATAACGGCCACTAAATTACATCGAGTAGTTTGTGTTACAGACAGGTGACTACTTAAAGTAAGGTGAAAGTAAAACAGAACGTTCCTATAGGAACGTTCTGTTTTACTTTCACCTTGCTTTAAGCAGCCACCTGTCCTAAATACCAACTAATTAACACAAGTTAGTAGCGGTTATAGAGAGGTTAATGTGTAGTGCCACTTTGTCTACTTCTGATTCGATCAAGCTTTTGAGAAACTATTGGCCGCGTGTCTTATAGTTTAGATCCTGATGAGACACCGAGTTACTCGGCGTTTTATCTGGAACCAACCTGTTAGCAAATGTCACACAGGTCGGGAATAGCCGGGTCAGGTTTGAATTTCCCATAACTATTAATTCAGCCATTTACGCGATAGGGGCGCATTTCAAACTGTTTGCATAGATAGTAACAGATGCACCATTGGCAGCGAAAGTGTTAAGCACAGAGTTATGCTCTGGACTGTTTATATTTAACTCTTCTCTTGCTGAATTTTAAAATACATTTCTCCTTCTTTACCCATGCCCTGTTGTATAATTACATATATATTCACCGTGTACAAGTATTTCGCTGTGCAATCACTGCTGTGAAGTGCACTGGTTGCACAATCAACTTGTAAATAGTGCAGGCTCTGATGAGACAGCTCCTGCAGGAGCTGTCTCATCTGAGTCTTCACTATTTACAGGTAGGTATATTGACTTGAATAGCAAGCGAAGAGTTAACACATGCATTTCATATATCAATGAAATTTAATATTGACATTTCAACAACTGCTTAATTATTAAAACCAGCCGCTCTAGACGCCAAATTTAAAGACAATGTACACATAGTCACATCCCTATGTCGGAATTGGAAATATAGTTTAACTTCGATATCTCGAATTTTAAGGGACGATATTGGTTAGTTCGAGATATCAGAATCAAAGTTCTATTCTGAACAATTTCTTAACTTCACAGCTCCATACATGTCTGAAGTATTATGTTCGACCTGCATTTAGCTGGCGCATGTATATTATAGATGTGTGTAGTGATACATTTTAGAACAATTTTCTATTGTAAATTTTGGAAGGATCGAACTTTTACTTCGAGTTATCCCGAGTTCGAGTTATCCGAGTTATAAATATTGACGTTCAACTGCATTTTCATTTTGCTACTCATCAACATCACTCCAATATAACCCTTTCGCTGTCAACTTTTGTCGTCTGCAAACTTTGTCGTCTGCGTTTTCATTCTTTTGATTTTCTTCATTTTTATTTCAAAAAACATAGTAACAGTAACAAACAGTTTGGATCCTGATGAGACGCCGAGTTACTCGGCGTCTCATCTGGATCCAAACTGTTTGCATAGGTAATCACAGATCCGGCATTGACAGCGAAAGGGTTAATTTAACCATTGTTTTCATATAACCGCTTTTTCACGCCTTTGCGAACCCTTGTATCCTGCAGGAGCAGTCTGATCAGGGTCTGCTCTGTTTGCTCATGAAGCTATAATTGGTCTGACTCTACAGTTTTAACCAATACCGAAACATCCTGTGTACATATGCCATTATGAATATTCAGCCAGTAAATATTTATGATGTCATTATTTCTTTCATAAATCAACAGGAGAGGGTTAAGATGTATTTTACCGAGAAGTAAAGGATACCCAAATGTTTGGTACAGGTCTTCATTATTATTTAAGCACTGATTATAACATTATGTTCTCATTATAGTCATACATATAACCAGTTATTTAACATATTGATACGTGAATATTCATGTAAGAAACAATAGCTTTTAGTACATGTATGTTAATGACCTTAATGTTCACACTAACACTACGAGCAAGGAAGGTTTCCATAAACAGACTATAATTAAGCTAATAGGACACGGCACCCACGCAGCTGGCGATATTGTCTCTAAATTAAACACCTTTTGATACATTGTATATGCCATTTATTGAAGAAAACTTGAATGTACCGTGACTCTGGTAAAAATTATCGCAACAGCAAAATATGCTTTCTTTACGGGCATCTTCACATAAGGGTTGTTTGTCTTTGGAAGTTTGAGCTAAATCCTCCGACTGGTGTATGAAGAGTTGGACGCACACTATTTGTGGGACATATGTACGTCTTGTGAGGTGGGAATGACAAAGTAGACACTGATCAAAGTAGACTGCTACAAGAGCTGTCTGATCTGGGTTTACTCTTTTGGCATATGCGTTAAATTACGTAGCTGTGAAATAAGGGTTAATAACGTATACCATATTATTATGTATACAATGCTTACAAATGTAGATGTACTTTTGGGGATAATATGATTTTACTAATCAGCTTTGTCAGTGAATTAATTATGGGACGCTGTCAAACATTATGAAGCAACGGGAAAATATGGAAAGCCCCTGAAGTCATAAACATCATCTACGATATAGCTAAAAGCATCAATGAGAATGAATTTTCTTAGAGGATCGCAACGATGTTTTCCATTAATCATTCAAAATATCATTTCTGCAAACATGCTATAATTGACAATGGCATTAGGTTGTTTTTTCAAGTTTTCAATGGATTAATACTTGTATGATGTATGGGGTGCAGCATTCCGATGACAGTTTGAAACACAAAACATTCCCGAGGCATCGTTCAAGTACTTTGAACTTTTGTTTGCTCCTTCGCTGTCAAAATAAAATCGTCTGCAAAATTTGTCGTCTGCAATATTTTTCATAGTTTATATCTCTTCGTTTTTGTTTCAAAAACATAGTCACGGTAACAAACAGTTTGGATCCCGATGAGACGCTGAGTTACTCGGCGTCTCATCTGGATTCAAACTGTTTACATAGGTAATCACAGATGCCACATTGGCAGCAAAAGAATTATTAGCAATGTTTTATCTTCATCGCGTTATGTTTGTGTTCATACTGGCTCTGTATAATTAGCTCAAGGTGGTTCATAGACGCCTTGAAACCGTTAAAACATTGGTCGACATTGTATCATTGGCACATGCTGATTACCTTGCACTGTTTCAATATGAAAAAATTCACTTATTGTCCTAAACTTAGAATAATATAATTCTTATGATGTCTTGAGTTTTATATGTTGAAGCTAATCATTTCAGATTTTCACTGCTTTCCGGAAAAAGGGATCTACGAGTATTGTAGACAATGTAAACAATGTAAAAATTGTTCAGACACCTCGTCATAAATGTCCCGTCTATATCAGGATCTACACTGTTTGTATTACAGAAATTCCGCTTTCCCCTGAGAGCATTCCATTTGTATTTCAATATCTATGCAGACGCGCACTTACAATATTTGAATTTCCTCTGAACGGCAAGCGAGAACATCACTGTGTGATATAGTGCAATATCAAACCTTTTTTCTATGAATATTCATATAAGAATTGATGACATCGTGAATATTGATTAGATTTGTTGTCATGATAGCACGTGGCCATGTGAATATTTGGTTATGAAAGAAACTGTATACAGTAGCCATGCCTATATTATAGCATAAGCAAACAGAACACACTCTGATCAGATGGCTCCTACTAGAGTCGTTTGATCTGGGGTTGCTCTGTTTGCAAATATGTAGAAAAGCTTATTTATGGAGTAAAGAATTAAATTAATATATTTTGCATATATCTTTGTACCGTGATCAACACTACATCTCATGACAATTTAGTCTGATATAATGATTTTATGAATATCAATAGCCTGACGTTTTATAATGATTTTAAGAACAAAATAGTATTCTTCCACACTATTTAAGCATGTCTATATTATTTCGAAGCAAATAGAGCATGCCCGGATCTAATGTGTATACTGAGTTTGCGAAAGTGTTAAAATTAATGTGTTTAACCCTTTCGCTGCCAGTGCCGGATCTGTGATTACCGATGCAAACAGTTTGGATCCAGATGAGACGCCGAGTAACTCGGCGTCTCATCAGGATCCAAGCTGTTTGTTACTGTTGCAACAAAAATGAAGAAAATCAAAAGAATGAAAATTTGTAGCAGACGACAAAGTTAGCAGATGACAGAGTTTGGCAGCGAAAGGGTTAATTGGGCAAAGGGTTGAGAGATACAATTCCGCTGTTTAGAAGGGAATGAACAATAGATATGAATCAATTTCAATATTCAATATTCAAAATACATGTATCAGGTTTACATCCATATTCTAATTGTTATGGTAACATTTAGTAACATATTCAAGTTTGAACGCTGTATTATAGTCAGACACGTCTTACTTGAATGTGAACCAGTGAAGATGAATGTGGTAAAAGAAGAAAGTTGCACGAAAATATCCAGAGCACATGGCACTAGTAATACAGCTAAAACCTGGACCAATTTTAAATTGTTAACCCATTTGCTCCCAGTGGATTCTTCCATGCTTATATATTGGATTAGTCCATTTTTTATCTAATGGATGCAAGGTCTAAATTTTCATTTTTGTTTTGTTTTATATTGAATTTCCTGTCAGCAAACAGTGTAAAGTCTGATCAGATGCCGCATAATGCGACGTCTGATCAGAGTTTATACTGTTTGCCTACGTCCCATATATGAGACGTGGGCGCAAATGGGTTAATACTGTAGATTTAGTTATGTTAATCTTTAGTCTACTTAACAAATCATTTCTACAGACTTTATTACCCGCCATATTTTCAAAATGTTAAAATGATTATGAAAGAAACACGAATCTAAGTTTCCATGTTTCATATAAATAGTACACAACATAGAACATACCAACTTTTTATAATTACACATTCAATATCTTTATGCATGCTAAAGAACGATACAATGGAATATTGTCACCTATTTACGTCACTTCTACACTTTCGTATAAAAAGCCAGCCATTACATATTCATGATGTCATTATTTCTTACACGAATATTCAAGAGGTAAAGGGTTCAACACTGTTCACTATTTCGAGGGGTCAAACTGTGTTGCTATTGGTATATATTTCACATGCCCGATATTGACATCATCATTTATCCGTAAAACAATATTCCAAGCACGGCTACTGAGAAAATACACGACCAACTATTGGGATTAGAGAGACAGGTTTTTGAAGTATGTGTTCTCATGTGGTTTATGCATTTGTGGGTGAATAGCGCAAGTTTGTCAAGTGTATAATGTTGTAAACTCATACTGGAAATATAGTCTCAGCAAATAATACTATATAGTATCTTATAACTCTTTCTTTAAGTGACAATATAAATATGCTATAATATATTAACAGATATGTAATGAATGATCTACCTATACCTACCTACCTACATGTATCTATCTACCTACCTACCTACCTACCTACCCATCCATCCAACCACCTTATTTATATAGAGCAGAGCTTAATGTATGAATTATAAGTTTTCGTCCGGTATCAAGCAGATGTATTTAGAGGGCTTTTAATGTATATAAAAAAGAGGAAATGATGTAAAGACATGGTACCTAGAACTTTTTGAATGATACTTCACAGCGCATATAACTGGATTCTTTGGATTGATGAGTGGACGAGTTGGGTTTTATTGCGTTGCGACACTGAACAGGATATCACATTATTTCACCCAAGGGCGTATTAAAGTTCCCCATAGTCTGCTTTATTGCGAGCGTTAATGATATTATTACAGCCAAATATTTATTTGATGAAGAAACATTAAGTGTATTCGTGTGTTTCTTATGACAGTTAATCAGGTTTGTTATATTAACCCTTCGCTTGCTATTCACGTCAATATACCTACATGTACCTGTAAATAGTGAAGACCCAGATGAGACAGCTCCTGCAGGAGCTGTCTCATCAGGGTCTGCACTATTTACAAGTTGATTGTGCAACCAGGACACTCCACAGCAGTGATTGCAAAGCGGTATACCTGTGCACAATGATGATAGATGTAATTATACAACAGGGCATGGGTAAAGAAGGAGAAATGTATTTTAAAATTCAAAAAGAGAAGGGTTAACGGTATCCCCAACATCCCTTGTGTGAAGACGCTAGGTGTAATGAAACTGAATACGGACACCAGAACGCATATACAGGAAATAACGCGGAACCGTCGTAACTAATTCAGGGGAATAAACACAGATTTTACCAATCTAAGTTTACTATACAATCATGCGGTTCGTTCCGGCTAGTGATTTCATATTTATTACATATCATTTGCATATCTTTCATTAACCGGGTATACAATCATGCGGTTCCTTCCAATAAGTGAGTTTATATCTATTGTATATCAATTGCATATCTTTCATTAACCGGATAGACAATCATGCGGTTCCTTCCGGCTAGTGATTTCATATTTATTGTATATCTTTCATTGCCTGGATAGATACCTGTACAATGTAATCATGCGGTTCGTTTCGGTTAGTGATTTTCATCCATGTGAAGCGCTTTTGGACGCACATATCCTGTGTGAATAGAGCGCTATATAAATGTGGTATAATAATAATAATAATAATAATAAATAATAATAATAATAATAATAATAATAATAATAATAATAATAATGATAATAATAATTATAATAATAATTAAATAATAATAATAATAATAATGATGATTTCTTTAACCCTTTCCCTGTTGAATATACATGCTAGACATAATGGCTATTTATCAGCGGGAGTTTTGCAGTTGCATATGTACACATAGAATTTAAGTATTAGTATTGCCTGTAGATTCAGATCTATTATAATTCCACAAGCAAACAAAGTAGACTCCTGTATGATCCGTCTGATGTGGGTCTGCTATGTTTGCTGGGGAGCGAAATTGCGTCATATGACGCAGCTGCAACATTTGTATCTTCTTTTATTCAGAAAACTTGTTTTTCTTCTCTTTCTTTCAAATTAACGTTCAGCTGGTCAAACATGTTAGATCCTGATGAGGTACCGAGTTACGTCAAACTCTTTACAAAGGTCGTCACTATTTCATCTCGTTTATTACAGTTAAAGAAGTTTGGCACCCCGCCCTCGCTATGCCACGAACATGTTGTTTTATTTTAAATTTAGGTGAGTCAGCAATCCTTTTCCAAACTTACATTTGTTCTGGAAATCCAAAAGCAGAAACGGCACAAATATTCATCGCTATTCGCGCGGTAATCGTGTAAATTAGAAGCTTGTCACGTTTCCGTAAGTACCATTAAGTATAACGAGTCGATAGACATTTAACTATTTCAATGCTGAAATTTCAAATGGGCTAGTCCAAAGCTCAAGCAGGTGAAGCTTACATGTACCGTGGCTATTCAGGGATTGTTTTAAAGAAAAGTACAACATGACTAATAGTGCATACATGTACATGTAGCCTGATGAGAGGGTTTTGTAAGAGTCCTCTCATCTGGATGTACACTGTTTGCAAAGGACATTAGTGACGCGTTTCCAGCACTGAAAGAGCTTATTGTAATTCAATTCTGTCACGTCGCTGTACTGAATAGTGCAAAACAGCCTGGCCAGTTTTACAGTAAAACCTCTCTATAACGGCCACTAAATTGTTTTAATTATTTGACATGTATGGCAGGTGGCCGCTTAAAGCAAGGTGAAAGTAAAACAGAACGCTCCTATAGGAACGTTCTGTTTTACTTTCACATTGCTTTAAGCAGCCACCTGCCTTTAACACATAATACTTGATGTAACTTAGTGGCCGTTATAGAGAGGTTTTACTTCTGACTTTTACGACAGACTCCTGTATTATAGATATTACATACTCAAACAATATATTAACTTGCGGCGTGACACTGAGTACCTCGGCATCTCATCAGGATCCACGCTGTTTGACACTCGATCAATAGTTTCTCAAAAGCTTGATCGAATCAAAATTAGGGAACATTTGAAGAGACATTTTTTTTGCCAAAGCAGGGCAATGGTCAGCATCTCTTTATTTAATCGTTTACTCCATAAACGGTCCTGTCTACGCCTATGCAGACGGAGTAGACCCAGATCACGGGGCTCCTGTATGAGTCGTCAGATCAGGTTCTGCTCTGTTTGCTAATGATATTACATATACATGATTCTACAGTTTCTGCCAAGGCAAAAACGTGCTATGATCATGTGTTATAATAACACTTAACCCTTTCACCGCCGCAGTCGCATAAATGCACCACGACAAATAGTGCAGTCCCAGATCAGACGCCGTCTTTTCAAGGCGGCGTCTGATCAGGGACTACACTATTTGCCTCAATCTCTATATCTATATATGTGCTTTATGTCTTTGAAATTTGCATTTACTTATCTCATTTCCTTATTTTACTGAATGATTTAACAAACTTCGATAGAAGACGACAATTAGAAATTTGGCACCGAAAGGGTTAATCCTTTACTCCATAAACATGCCTGTCTACGCATATGCAAACATAGTAGACCTAGATCACGGGGGCTTCTGTATGAGCCGTCTGATCAGCTTCTGCTCCGTTTGCTAAAGATACGTACAGCATAATACATGATTCTACAGTTTCTGCCAAGGCCAAAACCTGCTGTGTCCATGTGTTATAATAGCATTTAATCTAATTAAAAAGGATGGTGTCATTATTTCTTTTTGGATATTCATGGAGTAAACGGTTAATTAATGTACAGTAGAACCCCGCTAATGCGACCACTTAATGAATAAACATTGGTGCAGGTGATTGCTTAATGCAGGACAAAATTAATGCAGAAAGCTCCTCTAGGAGCTTTCTGCATTACTTTTGTCCTGCATTAAGCCATCACCTGCATCTAATGCCCAGAATTATACCTATTTTATGTGGTCGCATTAGCGGAACTTTACTGTAGTAGTTCCATTACGTCCGAGATACATGTGCATGCGTCAATATGGCTAACATGTTTCCCTTTTACATGTAACTGTTTAAACACATCTATTGATTCATGAATGATCATTATTCTGTCGGATCGTAAGTTTCGTTACATTAGCTTGATCTGATCAATAATTTACACTAAGAGTTTGTTCAACATGTACTTGCAATGTATTAATACAGACATGTATTCCATTTGAAAAAAAAGTTTCGAATTGAGTCCAGTTCTTTTTATCTACAAACATCACTGCAAAATATAAACCATAAGCATTAAAAACGGACATTAAACTTAGTATCAAAACCGGTATTTAAGACAGGTGGCGGCTTAATGAAGGCTGAAAATAATGCAGAAAGCTCCTAAAAGAACTTTCTGTATGAATTACACCCTGAACTAAGCAGCCGCCTGTCTAAAAGACCTAAGAATATTCTTTAATAAATTTCCGGTATAGAGAGGCTCTATTGCGCATCACTTTCTAGCTGTCATTGAATAAATACATTGACATATCTCATGCATAAACAAATATAATTGCACATGATGTATAACGACAGAAACAACCTTTGATACTTGAAATGAACACATTTGCATATAGCAGAATTTAAATGATTACATTGTGAGATTTGTTTCGTATTTTGAAATCATGGTGTGGCAACCTCTTCAAAAATTATTGATCATCTATTGCAGTTCTGGTTTGTTTGTCAATTTAATATTTCACATAAACGAAAACGACAACGACCTTCTTAGTACATACAGTAGAACCCCTCTAATGCGACCACTTAATAAATACACATGGTTGTCTTTATAAGCAGGTGGTTGCTTAATGCAGGGCAAAAGTAATGCAGAAAGCTCCTCTAGGAGCTTTCTTCATTACTTTTGTCCTGCATTAAGCTACCACCTGCATCTAGCACCCAGAATTATACCTCTTGTAGGTGGTCGCATTAGCGGGGTTTTACTGTACATACAGAACCTGTCTTAGCGGCCATCAATCAGAGGTCTAAGTATGGGTCTGTAAAGCAGGTGCTTGCTTAATGCAAGTCAAATGTAATGCAGAAAGTTTCCATATGAGCTTTCTGCATTACTTTTGCCAAGTATTAAGCAACCATCTGATTTTTAAGACTAATATGTTTAATAAATGAATGGCCGCTTAAGACAGGTTCTACTTAAATTACCTTTCACAAAAGATTGAAACTAAAGTCTGTTCTTTATAATGAATTGTTCTTTAATATAATGAAATTATGTTTGAATATAATGTTTAATAAATAAAATATGTTCTTCAGATACAAGGAACCCGCCTAGAAACAAATTCCCGTACACCATACGACACCACAAACCCTGACCAATCAGATGCTTGAGAATGAACTCCGATTCAAGCCAAGACCAGTTCCGTTTTAACCCTTTCACCGCCACAGTCGAGTAAATCCACCACGACAAATAGTGCAGTCCAAGATCAGACGCCGCCTTTTCAAGGCGGCGTCTGATCAGGGACTTCACTATTTGTCTCAATCTCCAGTTCTATATATGTGCTTTATTCCTTTGCAATTTGCATTTATTTATCTCATTTCCTTATTTTACTGTATGATTTAACAAAGTTGGATTGCAGACGACAATTAGAAATTTGGCGCCGAAAGGGTTAATCATCTGCAAGCTATTGTTGGCACTGGACAATGACCGTGTAAGAGTCATTTCCTCGAGTCTGCACTGTTAGTCTAGGACTCCAATCCCATTTGACACATGACTGACAGCGGGGTTCATTATCCATGTTAACACACTGTACTATCAAACGACGTCTGGAAATTTCATACAAAATGAATAACCATTATGTCAACAGCAGTAGGCTTAACGAGTGTTTTGGTCACGTTTTGTATTGAGTATTGCATTTTTTACCCACTTTATATTGTCAGTACTGCATCTCGTGTGCTGCTACACCACTCACACATCGCTACTGTTTGTTGAAGTACTTTCGTAACAAGTTCCGTAGGTTGTCGAATGCATATATTTGACCGACAGGAAAGTAATTATAAGGATTAACCCTTTCCCTGCTATATGTTTATTCCGAGTTTCAATATCTACTGAATATTCATGGACATAATAAAGTAAAACCCCTCTAGTGCGACCACTTAATGAGTAAACATGGATGTCTTTATAAGCAGGTGGTTGCTTAATGCAGGACAAAAGTAATACAGAAAGCTCCTCCAGGAGCTTTCTGCATTACTTTTGTCCTGCATTAAGCTACCAGCTACCAGATTTATACATGTACCTCTTTTAGGTGGTTGCATTAGCAGTGTGTTACTGTAGTTATAATGAAATATGGAAGGTGGGGCATTGTAGCTATTTTAGAAAGTAAAGAAACAATTATAAAATTCCATTAACAAACAGAGCAGACCCTGATCAGACGGATCCTACACGAGCCATCTGATCTGGATCTACACTGTTTGCAAATTCGTGAAACAGCATGTTTATTAAGGAAATGGATAATACGACTGGTAGCCCTTACCTGGCAGTAAAAATAATACCTGCTCAACTTTGGATCTGGTCCCGAGATTATACATCTGATTGATTACATTCTGAGCTTGCTCAGAATCTGGCCAATCAGATACTTGAGAATGACCTCAGACTCAGACTCAGACGTTTAATAACCTTGGACCCTGGTGCTACTTTGAATACTGATTTTATCAATCTTTTGAGACACTATTGACAGAGTGTCAAACAGCTTTAAACCTGTCGAGACGGCAAATGTCAGACAGGTCGTCGAACAAGGGCTAGAACACAAGCCCAATGCATTGTGCAAAATACACTACGATATTACTATATAGTCCGCTTTCAAAATAAGACCGTGTAATATTCATGATGTCATTACATGAATATTTATGGAGTAAAGGGTTAATACGTTTCGAGCACACACTCTGAATATTTAATAGCCCAGTACGTAACGGTGCATTCTCCGACCTGAGACACGTTCGTTGTTTTCGGTCATTGTCTTATGTGCTGTCGCTCTCCATTATAAACCAGCCGAATAAACACGGAGTTTGGTCCTCGGACGCATTAAAGCACGTTTATTCCGTGCACGTTAGCCGGTTTTGTTTGCACAGCTATTGTCAGTATGTAATGTATCAAATGAAATGTCCTTCACATCCGAGGGTTCTACAACGATATGCTCGATTTGATTTGTAACGACAATTTTACACTCGAAATAGCCTGTGTATCCACTATTCAAATCGAGACATGTTTGATTCTACACTATGAGTCTGGTTTCCACACTGTTTGTATTTGACAAGCACTTAACAAAGGTACATTCAGAAGCACATTTGAATAGTGTCTGTGTGATCATTTGTGCATGTACGGATGTTTCGTATGTGTTGTTTGTACACTTTAGTATGCGATAATTTATTCAGAACATTATGTTTTGTAAATATGGAGTTTCTGTTCAACTGTGTATTTGAGTCTTCTGGACTAATTACTCCTGATGGACTGTGTACACGTGAAAAGGTAAGTTACATTGTTCTTTCTTTGCATGTGCATGGTAGAGAAATATGGACACAATTATTAGCCGTTAGGTCTGACATGTCGTTTTTATTTATAGATTACCTGTATATTGGGATTAGACCACTATTGCATTCTGTGAGCTCAGCATTGCACCGACTATTTCAACTTATACTATTTAATTTAATCACTACAATGTATAGGCAATCGGACTTCGAGTCTAACCAGCTGCACGAGCTTCACGAGAATTTCCCTCGTCTATTTAAGATTCAAGATTCAAGATTCAAGATTCTTTATTCAATTTCCAGTAACTTGAACTACATGTTCCTCGTTACACTCAACAGATATACATATTCCAATATAATGGTCACTCGAACACACGCTCTGATAGCATACGCAAAAACACATATACACCCCCCCCACACACACACACACACACACACGCACATACAATGCACACGCAGACGTGTACACAATGATAAATCATATTCAATTATAATTCTTTCAAAAATTACGAATAGGAGGTTGAACCCTTATAAATATATAAGAAGATATGAAACGATATCTAGTATATATAAATAACCTTCTCACTCTCTCTCTCTCTCTATAATATATACATATACATGTATATAAACACTTTACAATCCCATGTCAAATCAATCAAGATAGTTTAACGCAGCGTTCCGCATAGTGAACGCCTCATTAACATATTTTGATAGATTTTGTATAGTTTTGAAATTATTTGACTTCATCAATTCTACATATTTATACGCACTTGGTTTTTGGTAATAGCAACGTTTTATATACTTCTTTCTCAATTCAACATAAAGACTACATACCAAAACATGTGTGTAACAAAATACACAATACCTTTCCTCTCTATCAGTTCTGCCATCACCGTAACGCCCCGATTCTATTCTTAGATTATGGGATGATAATCTTAGTTTAGCTAAACTATACATATATTTTCTTGGTAATATAGTAAGATAATGCTCGTGCTCGAAATTTTCTTTGAAAAATTTGTATGTATATAGAACTTTAGACTCTTGAATAGAAGCATACCAAGATTGTTTGAATACATCTACCACTCTAGCTTTAAAAACAACATGAAACTTACTTAACTCCACCACATCATGGCTTAGCCAAATATAGGAAAACCCGTAATCATCCAAAAGTTTTTTAACATCACTTAGCCAATTATACTTACCCTTATTAAAATCACTAACCATTTCGCTCAGCAATGTCTGCATGATAATATTATTACTTTGAACAAGTTTACACCAATATTTAACAACTCTACTGTACCTATTGATGTACAATGGTAGCCTTCCTAACTCCCCGTAAACGCACATGTTACGTGTAGTTGCTCTAACACCTAAAAGCCTTTTACAAAATTTCAGATGCAGGTTCTCCAACTGTTTACTTTTTGTGCAACCCCACACTTCACAGGAATAATTCAAAATGGATCCTACGAAAACATCAAAAAGCTGACAAAATGTTTTAGGTTTAAAGCAATACTTTTTAACGTTAACTACTAATGTATTTAAAGCTTTCAATCCTTTACCAGTTAATGTACTAATATAGTTATTAAATGCACCAGTATAACTAAAAACAACACCTAAATAATTGAAATCATCTACAATATGAATAGTTTGACCTTTATACGTCCAACAATATTCCGCCGGAACCCTGCCTCTGTTTCTGAAAACCATTATCTTTGTTTTCTCCACATTCACTTCTAATCCCCATTTATCACAATAAACTCCTAATTTATCTAGACTGTGTTGCAATTCTCTTGGATCTGACCCTAATATTACCATATCATCAGCAAATAAAAGTAAAATCAAATTAATATCATTAAGGGTCAAGCCGCTACTTATTCTGTCTGTAAGAAACAGCTCAAGGTCATTAAGGAAAAGGGCAAACATTATCGGGGATATTACCTCCCCTTGTTTTAAGCCAATAGCACATTCGTAGAAAAAAAGCCTTTTGTATAGAATGGAAGAGCTTGGTACAAACCAAATATAACAAAAACGACAGTTTTGCTTCCTTTGTGTTTTGGACATGATAGTTTGCATAATCCATTGGTATCGGTTAACCCATTCCCTCATAGGCTATTTTTAGATATAACCTCTTTGATTAAATCTACCGAAAAGGAGCATTAACTAGAGAAAAGGGAAAATATAGAATGTTGTAGTTTGAAACAATTGTGATAAATAGAGCATTTGCTCCTATAGGAGCAAATGCTCTATTTATCACAATGGTTTCAAGAAGTGATTTTTACAGAGTCGTCAAAAGTCGTCAATATGAGGGAATGGGTTAAGTGGGGGGAATGCTTGGTTGTTTCCGTGGCTTGTTGTACCGCTGGTGCATGTTCTGGTTGTCGATGTGTTTAATATATTGCAATGTATTATTAGTTACATAGTCATGTAGTGACCGGGTACGGGGTGATACCTGGTTATACGCCCACCTAATAAAGGTGGTCGTTTATTGTCGTGGCCCTGTCCGTCCGTCCGTTCGTTCGTTCGTTCGTTCGTCCGTCAACATTTTGTTTGTCCGCTGTTTTCTGGGAAAACTATTTGACAGATATTAATGAAACTTCACACAAATGTTTAATGCATCAAGATCTGAAGCTGAGTTGATTCTGGGGTTCATTTGATTTTTCATTTCAGAGTTATGGCCCTTGTCCTTAAAAAATATGCAAATAGTTTGTCCGCTGTTTTCTGGGAAAACCATTTGAGAAATATTAATGAAACTTCACACAAATGTTTAATGCATAAAGATCTGAAGCTGAGTCGATTCTGAGGTTCATTTGATTTGTCTTTTCGGAGTTATGGCCGTTTTACTTAAAAAATAATGCAAATACATGCAAATAGTTTGTCCGCTGTTTTCTGGGAAAACTATTTGAGAGATATTCATGAAACTTCACACAAATGTTTAATGCATCAAGATCTGAAGCTGAGTTGATTCTGATGTTCATTTGATTTTTCGTTTCAGAGTTATGGCCCTTGTCCTTAAAAAATATGCAAACAGTTTGTCCGCTGTTTTCTGGGAAAACTATTAAGATAAATTAATGAAACTTCACACAAATGTTTAATGTATCAAGATCTGAAGCTGAGTCAATTCTACGGTTCATTTGGTTTGTATTTTCGGAGTTATGGCCCTTGTATTTAAAAAATAATGCAAATACATGCAAATAGTTTGTCTGCTGTTTTCTGGGAAAACTATTTGACAGATATTAATGAAACTTCACACAAATGTTTAATGCATCAAGATCTGAAACTTAATTGATTCTGAGGATCATTTGATAGTTCGTTTCAGAGTTATGGCCCTTGTCCTTAAAAAATAATGCAAATACATGCAAATAGATTGTCCGCTGTTTTCCGGGAATACTGTTTGAGAGATATTAATGAAACTTCATGCAAATGTTAAATGCATCAAGATCTGAAGCTGAGTCGATTCTGAGGTTTTTTTGATTTGTCGTTTCGGAATTATGGCCCTTTTACTTAAAAAATAATGCAAATACATGCAAATAGTTTGTCCGCTGTTTTCTGGGAAAACTATTTGAGAGATATTAATGAAACTTCACACAAATGTTTAATGCATCAAGATCTGAAGCTGAGTTGATTCTGAGATTCATTTGATTTTTCGTTTCAGAGTTATGGCCCTTGTCCTTAAAAAATATGCAAATAGTTTGTCCACTGTTTTCTTGGAAAACTATTTGAGAGATATTAATGAAACTTCACAAAAATGTTTAATGCATCAAGATCTGATGCTGAGTCGATTTTGAGGTTTATTTGATTTGTCGTTATTATGGCCCTTTTTCTTATAAAATACTGCAAATATATGCATATAGTTTGTCCGCTGTTTTCTGCCAAAACTGTTTTCAGATATTAGTGAAACTTCATACACATGTTTAATGCATCAAGACCTGAAGCTAAGTCGATTCTGAGGATCATTTGATTTGTTGTTTCGGAGTCATGGCCCTTGCACTTAAAAAAAATGCAAATCTATGCAAATATGAGGATGGCCATAACTTTTTCATTTGAAATTATATTTACTTCAATTTTTTTATATGGTTAAACCTTAATATGAATTTTCACATATATTGCAGGGGTTTTAATATTTCATTTAATATATTCTAAAGTCATGGTCCTTGAACTTTGTGTGTTCGTTGCTTTGTTTGTCGGTCAACTTTTAGTTTGTCTGTTGTTTTCTGGGAAAACTATTAACATGATATAAATGAAACTGAACACAAATGTATTAAGCAACAAAATTTGAAGCTGAGTTTATTTTGAGGTTCATTCAGTTTGTCTTTACAGAGTTATGGCCGTTGCACTTTACAAAAATCTGCAAAAATGAGGATTATCTGTAAAAAATTTATTTAATAAGATA
The DNA here is from genome assembly GCA_963576725.1 of Azorinus chamasolen. Taxonomy (NCBI): domain Eukaryota; kingdom Metazoa; phylum Mollusca; class Bivalvia; order Cardiida; family Solecurtidae; genus Azorinus; species Azorinus chamasolen. The sequence goes on from OY755248.1 coordinate 56,858,839, forward strand.
TTCACTTCATTTTTTAAAAAAATAGTATCACCTTAATATGGAAATCAAGATCTGAAGCACAGATTAGAAATTTCGGGTGTAATATTTACTAACCAGGTATCATCCCGTACCCGGTCACTACATGACTACGTAACGAATTTACCCCAACGATGACCTGTCACTATTATTTTATCAGTGCTCAGTTGCTTCTTTTTCTCAATCTCGTCTGCGTCTAAGGAAGCAAAGCGTTAACAAACTAACGGCAACTCTTACCATAACTGTGCCGTGCCTATTTGGTCCAACATCAATTCGGCACAGTCCAATCGAGCTAACCAAAATTATAACGGAACAAAAATCCGTTATGTATTTAACTTTAAAACAAAATCTTATTTACTCAGTAACCGTTTGCTGACAAAATACCGTGCAGTAATTACCTCAAATGTGGGCTCTACTTTGGCAGGGGAAGTAACCTAGCTACTGACCGTTTATTGGATTTCTACTGACTGTGTATTGAATTTCTAGCGACAGTGTATAAGTTTTACTCTTCGATCACGTGACAGAATTCAACCAATCACACACACGGATTTCACCCACAAATTATCAGAGTGGGGTAAATGGAATTTCGTAGTAGATAAGGTGACCACCCTTAATCGGCTGGATAAGCAATCGCCATCTTAGTTATCGGGTTACCCCTCTTAAATTATTTGAATATTGGCCAAAAACGGGATTGTGCTTGTTTTTTTACTTTTCGGGGAAAGACAATGTCAAGGTCCAAGGTTATGAAGCTTCTGAGTCTGAGATCATTCTCAAGTATCTGATTGGTCAGATTCTGAGCAAGCTCAAACTCAGATCGAGGCCTGATCAGTAAGATAAGGGAGTTTTTTAATAACTTTGCTTGGTCCAAGATCATTTCAGTGTATTTATAATGCTGTAAGTGCGGCAACTTTTGCGCCAAGGCAATATTTACTACCTTTCATGAATTTGCTGATTGTTCTCAAGGATCAGTACATTCTTCGTTCGTTTTCTCAATGGTACATATATTTTCTTTCCATAATTCCAACATTTAGAAGACATAATTATATGCCCAAATTGCACTTATCGGGGTTATTTCCACCTGTACCGATCTGTGAGAATGGCCTACATAACAAAAGAGTGAGTCAGTGAGTTGGGTTTTAGGTCCGACCAACAGTATATCAGTTATTAGCAGACGGCACCCGCTTGAGACAAGTTATAGTGCTGTCTCACTGGAATGCCCCTATCGCGGGCACATGGCAAGGGCACCCCACCCAGTTACATTATCCTGACACCGAGCCGACCAGTCCTAGAACTCGTAAACAAACAACTAACTTCCATAAGCAAACAGAGCAGACCCATCAAACGGCTCCTACATTTGTGTACATGAATCATCCGATCTGGGTATACCCTAGTTGCAAAGGCGTGAACACGCGTTTATATGAATGCAAGGGTTCAAAGACCATATCAGAGAGTCAAATAGTTTGCACCATGATAAGGCACCGAGTTACTCGGCATCTCATCTGGATTCCAAACTGTTTACAAAGGTCATCACGGGTTCATCCTGTAGATCGTACATGTTTGTACTCAACACTCAAATTCATGATTTCGTGATTTCTAACGATAAACGTTGCTGTTTCTGACATATTGCTGGAAAAAAAAGCTTCCGTTAAGTATAATGGAGCATGAACTTTATTGTTAGAGTTAACCCTTCGCTTGCTATTCACGTCAATATACCTACCTGTAAATAGTGAAGACACAGATGAGACAGCTCCTGCCGGCAGCTGTCTCATCAGCGTCTGCACTATTTATAAATTGATTGTGCAACCAGTGCACTCCACAGCAGTGATTGCACAGCGAAATACGTGTACACAGTGAAGATATATGTAATTATACAACAGGGCATGTGTAAAGAAGAACTTTTTTTTAAAATTCAGCAAGAGAAGGGTTATGATCAAAGGCAGTATCTATTTGTCCGTATTAGTTACTTTCAAATCAAAACACTTAACACGCATTATCGCTGTGTACCATGTTCGGAAGTGAATGACCTTGCTTCCGTTTAGTGTATCATGACTTATGACTAGTTAATACCGGTTTAGATGTACTTTGTATTCTAAAACGTGGAAAAGCACTCTACCGCCTTATAAAACGTCATTTATTGTGACACGGGTCCCTGAACTCTCTGGCTGCCATTTTGTCGTCTGCTACAATTTTCATTCTTTATTTTTCTTCTATTTTGTTTTAAAAGTATACTCACACTAACAAACAGTTTGGATTCTGATGTGACGCCTAGTTAGTCGGCGTATCGTCTAGATCTAAACTGTTTGCATAGGTAATCACAGATGCGGCATTGGCAGCGAAAGAAATGGTTAACCTTAGACTTACAACCTGGACATGCGTAGTTATCTATACGCAAACAATTTTGAAGTAGAATATAAGGCGTTGATTAACCCATTCCGTCATAGGCTAATTTTAGATCCACCCTCTTTGAATAAATCTACCGAAAAGGAGCAATAACTAGAGAAAAGGGAAGACATAGATTTCTGTAGTTTGAAACCATTGTGATAAATAGAGCATTTGCTCCTATAGGTGATTTTTACAGAGGCGTATAAAGGAGTATTTTCGGAGGAAAGTGTTAACATTTTCGCTGCGATGGGCGAAACTGTGATTATCTTTGCAAATAGTTTTGATCCAGATGAGACGCCGAGTAACTCGGCACCTCATAAGGATTCTAACTGTTTGATGCTGCGATTTTATTTCTTGAAAGAAAGCAAGAACATTGTAGCAGACCACAAATTTTGCAGACAATATTACGCGGCAAAGAATGGGTCAACCATGACAGCATGAATTCAGTTTTGTAGATTAATTAAATATACATTATGTATGAAAACGACATTAAAGGAAAAGTGTGTACGCAAATATTGCTTACACACCAAGGGTAAAAATTGGGTTGCACTTGGAAACTATATACTTCATTGAGAAATAGTGCCATCATGAATATCTATTTGCTAAACCTTTATAATGGGATATGTGCAGATGATGATACAGTAAAACCTCTCTTAACCGGCAGTTAAATTTTGTATGAATATCGGTCTTGGAGACAGGTGGCAGCTTAATGCAGGGTGATAGTCATACAGAAAGCTAGAGGAGCTTTCTGCATGACTTTCACCCTGCATTAAACAGCCACCTGCCTAAACGTATCTAAATTATTATCTACTAGAATTCCGGTTAAGAGAGGTTATACTGTATTGGTAGTGGTAGAAACTGTACAGTGGTTGATAGGCAGTTAGAGGTCAAGAAAAGATGCGTAAAATGAAATATGTATAAGAATAACTTCTTTATATCTCCTCCAAACCTATGTTGTGACCACTCTTTAGAATCGGCTCGAAGAGACGATTCTAAAGTGTGGTCACAACATAGGATTTGGTGAAGAAATGACGATTTTTATGTCTGTTTACGCATCGTTATCTGTAGCACTGGCAGCTGAGAATACAACAGTCTTCACCATTCCTATAACATGCACTGGATACATAATCCATCAAGGAGAATTTTGGGCAGTGACCAAAAAAATGAACACACTGGATAGTAATCGAACTGCAACGCTGCTTTGATATGCAATGAATTACAATTAATTATTAGAGTCATAAAGCGCCTGGTATTAAACCCTATAAATGCAGGGAACGAGTTGACTGTTATTTACAAGCAGCCTATACCCAGAACAGAGGGATCCTAGAGGAGCACTTTGATCAGGGTAATTATTTTTGTCATCCAAAATCCTCAAACAAATCATTCCTTTTTATACTGCAGCATTTCACATTCATTGCTTGATCGTCTCGCTGTCTCCACGCCTATATGACTATCAAGTTGTATCATTGCTGTATCATTTCCAACTGAGTAATCAAATTATGAGCCCAGTGAATTTCAGTATCAAAGTTAAATGCACATGTCTATTTCTGGGCCGGTAATTTGCTCATTTCTCAATGAAAGCCACTCAATTTGCATAGATATAGCATTTACTTTTCAATCGATATTGATCATATTGTCTTATTTCTAAATGCACAGTTTTGAAATATTGTTTTCATACACATATCCTTTCATTTGAATGTGATCCCATATTTATTTCTTAACCCTTTTCTCCTTACCTACGTTTTTACACGATTATGCACGATTATACAAACAGAGCAGACCCAGACCAGAAGCCGTCTGATCAGGGTCTGCTCTGTTTACTTATGTAATAATAAAGATCTGATCCTACAGTATCTGCCATGGCCAAACGTATCGTTATAAATGACCACCTAATTAATATCCATGGCGTCATTGAGTCTTTCATGAATAATGATAGAATAAAGGGTTAAACGTTCCAGTACTTCCAACAAGTTTGCAGATATAATATCGCACTCAGATCTCAACGTTATTCCAAAAGCAACAGGATCATATTCTGATCAGAAGGCTCCCTTAGGAGCCATCTTATCTGGATCGAAACGGCTGGCAAAGGCGGCAAATAGGGTGTTTTTTTTAAAAAAAAAATATGCGAAGACGCAAATCAACGAGATGTGTGTAGTGATATATTTATTTCCGGCCGCGACAGACCAAAAGGCGTTAAAAGTTGGTACTAGTAGCTCCCTTGTCTACGCTCGACAATAAAGGTGTAGTTCTAGGACTGGTCGGCCCGGTGTCAGGGTAATGTGACTGGGTGGGGTGCCCTTGCCATGTACCTGCGGCAGGGGTATTCCAGTGAGGCAGCACTATAACTTGTCTCATGCGGGTGCCGTCTGCAAATAACTGAAATACTGTTGGTCGGACGTAAAACCCAACTCACTCACTCTTTCGAAGTGTTCTATAGTAGTAATAAATGGAAACTAAGACTTAACACTCTCACCTCAATCAGTATCATGCCAAAATAGTGTCTGCTAAAACTCTTGACATGTTAAGTTTTTCTACTTACTTCTGATTAGTATAAGCGTTTGAGAAACATTTGACCGTGTGTCAAACAGCCTGGATCCTGATGAGACGCCGCGTTACTCGGCGTCTCATCTGGATCCAACCTATTTGCAAATGCGAGTCATGTCGAGCGTCACAAGAGAAAGTTTAAAACTCTGTTTCTAGAATTTGCATACCTCTATAATAGATTGAGTTTGAAGTTAAATCACTTTGTTTAAGTGAGTACTTTTTATCTTCCAATTCTCATCCGTTTTAATCTATTATCTACTTTGTCATTTACCCCACCAATCTCTATATGACCGAGGGAAATCATCGACTTAACACTTTTCCATATACAATAGCCATATTAAGTCAATAAAGATAATACACGTCACGCTAAGAATCAATTTATAACGCTTTCAGTAGCTCCCTTAAAAGTTTCAAATAAACACGAAAGACAAATTTGATACTGAATCGACCTGACTCATATTTGCAAACAGCTTGGATCCAGATGAGACACGGAGTAACACAGGTTCCAAGCTGTTTGACATTCGGTTAAAAGTTTCTCAAAAGATTCATCGAATCGAAAGTAGTCTAAATTGCACCTTATCCTTTGAGAATATATCGAGGGCTTGGTGCAAAACTATTCTAACTCCGTCACTTTGTGAAGGAGTTAGAATAGTTTTGCACCAAGCCCTCGATATTAGGTTTTCACTGCAGAATAACGGATAACCTTTCTGTTATATCTTAGTTGATTTATCTTTATCTACTTTATATTATGATGTAATATCGACATACACCGTCAAGAAATGTTTTTATATCTGTAGGGCTTCGTATTTTCAAACACCGTTACCAGATGTCCAGATAAGATGCGTAAATTAACCCTTTCCTCCATAAATACGCCTTTCTACGCCTCTGTAAAAGTAATATTTTGAAACCATTTTGATAAATATAGCATTTGCTCCTATTTTGCTCACAACGGTTTCAAACTGCATAATTCTAATTTTTCCATTTCTCTAGTAAGTGCTCCTTTTGGGTAGATTTATTCAAAGAGGTTGGATCTAAAAATAGCCTATATAGGGGAAAGGGTTAAAACATTTTCAATAATAACTTTATTCCTCTGTCAACCCCTATGCTGTGACCAGAGACTCGAAGAGACGATTCTAAAGAGTGTTTGGTCGGGAAATGACGGTTTTAGTATTTGAGTAGGCACATTTGTCTGTTGCTCTGAAGCGTTACGGTGTTTGGTGAAACATCGCCTCCTCAGTCCTCCTCTTTGCTAATTGATGCACTTGTTAGTAATATAAGTAATAATTACATCATGAATGTAAATTTTATTAGCTGAATATTTATAATATCATTTGTACACTGGATCAGCACATCTTCTTTGTACAGCCACATGCATGTATTAACCCTTTCCCTGTTCAATATCCATGTAAGAAATAATGTCAGCATGGATATTCATTGGCTGTTTTTTAATGTTAACTTTTCAAGGGAATGTTTCGCTTCGACAAAAAAATAGAATCAAATCTTTATCAAAATAGGAGCCGTCTGATCTGGATCTATTCTGTTTGCCAATACGTGTGAAAGGCGTTGATATGAGGGAACGTGTTTAACTATAGTACAGGTGCCTTAATCCTTACACTGGCTGAGAAAAATGAAATCGGTCCATATTTTGATCTGATACGTTTTGACTTCTTTAGATTCGCATACAACTTTTGTGAAACTGTTGACCGAGTGTCAACCAGTTTGGGTCCTGATGAGACACTGAGATGCTCGGTGTGTGATCTACTAATAGGAGTGGGTGTTTCTCAAACGACAGCTAACGAATTTTCGCTGAAATACAGTAGAATACGTCTAATTATGGGTCTGTAAGGAAGGTGGTAGCTAAATACAGGTCAAACGTAATGCAAAACTTTCCTATCGGAGCTTTCTGCATTACCTTTTCCCTGCATTAAGCAACGATCTGTTGTTTTTTATGACATCTGTGTTCAATAAAGGAATGATTGCTTAAGACAGGTTCAACTAGAACTGTAAGCCACAGGCCAACGAATACCCCCCCCCCCCCCCCCCCCCCACCTGGCTGCTAAATGTCAGAACGTTTGCCAAATATTGTCAAGTCCAAAAAGGGAGATAAATCTGTTAAAATCTATAGAAGTTTTATGGCTGCTGCCAGACAATGTTATGCAATAAGTTCAAGCAGCTTTGTTTATTTTTGTGAAGTGTCAGCTCAAATGTTCTAAACAAATACATTTTGTAGGTACCTTTTCAGAAAAACATTAAGTTCAAGGACCATACATGTAACTCTGACAAAAAATATTCAACCAGACCGATATTCGAACTTAAGCTGTAACTCATCTAGATTTAGCTTTATGTCAAATATAAACTTAATATCTCCAACCACTTCCAAAGAAAGACTTGAAAATTGAAAATTTGATAAAAAATTAAAGTTCAAGGGCCATAACTCTGGCAAAAATTATTCAACCAGACTGAGATTGGGAATTAAGCTGTAAATCATCTAGATTTAGCTTTATGCCAAGAATAAAGTTAATATCTCCAACCACTTCCAGAAAAAGTCTGGAAAATTCAAAATTTGAAGAAAATAAATAAAGTTCAAGGGCAATAACTCTAGAAATAATTATTCAACTGGACTGAAATTAGAACATAAGCTGTAACTTATCTAGGTTTAGCTTTGTACTAAATATAGAGTTTATATCTGCAGTCACTTCCATAAGCACAGGGTTATATGGTCATATGGCTATACATGAACTTTCAACAAAATTGAAGCAAAACTGTAGAAGAAAAAGGCCGGACAAAATTGTGTCCACGGACGGACAGACGGACGGACAGACAGACGGACAACCTGATTCCAGTATACCCCCCAAACTTCGTTGTGGGGGGTATAACTATATTTCTTTTACTCGAATGTGTATGTATTACCGGTGATGGCACCATTTTTTCTTGTTTTTGAGCAAGTTGACACGTCATACCACATAATTACAACACGCGCAATTAGAGTTGGAACATGTCGAGAAATAACGGCGTAAACGTGTCAATGTAATTAATGTTTCACATGGTGTCACGTAATTAAAACACGTGCACCTGGGTTCGGTGTGCTATAAAACTGTTCAACGATAAAAAGGCAGTGGGTTACCGTATACAGTGAAAACTCGATACATCGAAATTTAACCCTTCGCTTGCTGAATATTAACCCTTCGCTTGCTGAATTATAACCCTTCGCTTGCTGAATTTTAAAACACATTTCTCCTTCTTTACCCATGCCCTGTTGTATAATTACATATATGTTCACTGTGTACAGGTATTTCGCTGTGTAATCACTGCTGTGGAGTGCACTGATTGCACAATCAACTTGTAAATAGTGCAGACCCTGATGAGACAGCTCCTGCAGGAGCTGTCTCATCTGGGTCTTCACTATTTACAGGTAGGTATATTGACGTGAATAGCAAGCGAAGGGTTAAAATGCATGTCTCCTTCTTTACCCATGCCCTGTTGTATAATTACATATATCAAAGTGTTTTGATTTGAAAGTAACTAATACGGACAAATAGATACTTCCTTTGATCTTGACCTTCTCTTGCTGAATTTTTAAAAAAAAGTTCTTCTTTACCCATGCTCTGTTGTATAATTACATATATCTTCACTGTGTACACGTATTTCGCTGTGCAATCACTGCTGTGGAGTGCACTGGTTGCACAATCAACTTGTAAATAGTGCAGACCCTGATGAGACAGCTCCTGCAGGTCTACACTATTTACAGGTAGGTATATTGACGTGAATAGCAAGCAAATGGTTAAGTAATGAATAATTAATGACTTTTAGGCAAGTGGCTGCTTAATGCAGGGTGAATGTTATGCAGAAAGCTCCTAGATCCTAGATGAGCTTTCTACATGACTTACATCCTGCATTTAGCGGCCACCTGTCTTAAAGACCGACAATGACACGTTTGTTCGAATTATTGGGGTTTTCTTTATTTCTTGGATCGGGGTATATGCTGATTCCAGTGGGAAAAGACAATTACGCAACCCTTTCCCTCTTCTGTATTTATTCTTAATTTCAGTACCTAGTGAATATTCTGGAACAGAATAGTTATAATGAAATATTGAAGGTAGAACATTATAGCCATTTGAAAAAGAAAAGAAACAGATCTCTCAAAGTTCACTAGCAAACAGAGCTGACCCAGATCAGACGGCTCCTATAGGAGCCGTCTGATCCGGGTCTACTCTGTTTGCAAATGTGTGAAAACACGTTTGTATGAAGGTAAGGGTAAACTAATTTCCGATTCAATCTAATTTTGGAGGAACTATTGATTAGGTGTCAAACTGCATGGACCTGAGAGCTACTTGGCATCTCATCCGTATCCATGCTGTTTGCACATGCGAGTCAAGTTGCAGATACATGTAGTAAGATAACGATTTACACGCCAACCAGTACAGCATTGAACATATAGGGTACGTTTCTAGTAAGTTCGCTGATTTATATCCATACTGTTTGCGATACATGTACCTATATGGTCATTTCTTGGTTGGCTGGCCGCATGTTTTCCTTTCCTGTAAATACGTGTTTTATGTTTGAAACAAGTTTTTACCTATACCCATCAGATAATAATAATTTGGAATTGTTCAATTCTTGCTGCTGTTAACAAACTCAATTACAGTAAAATCCCTCTAATGTGACCACCATAAAGGGGCATAACTCACAGTGGCATAGGCAGGTGGTAGCTTAATGCAGGACGAAAGTTATGCAGAAAGCTCCTATAGGAACTTTCTGCATACATGTAACTTTCGTCCTGCATTAAGCAACCACCTGCTTATGAAAACAGCCATGTTTGTTCAGTAAGTGGTCGCATTAGAGGGTTTGTTCTGTACTTAAGATACGAGTAAATAATTACACTCGAATATTCGGCATACCTTTCATGAAAGCAAAGTATGTAATCAAAGTCATTGTTATTAAAACCAAAATAATAAAGCGGTATTCTCTCATTAATGCTTGTGGAGACTACATGCTGCAATGAGGGGATGACTGGACTGTGTAACAACATGCCATGAAAGAGTGTTCACAGTATAAAATCAATTTCAAACTGCGGTAAGTGAATGTACATAAACAACTTTAAGCGCAAGTGTTTGCATCATGCAGGATGAGCTCAGGAAAGTAATCCAAAAAGTTCTTAGATGAGCTGTATGCACAACGTTTGTCCTGCATTATGCAACCACGTGCCTTTAAGACCCAGAATTAGATGGTCGCATTAGAGCAGATTTACTGTACATATAGGAGCGTTCTATTTTACTTTCACATTGCTTTAAGTGGCCACCTGCCCTAAATACCAAATAATTAACACAAATTAGTGTCCGTTATAGAGAGTTTTTACTGTACTTAGCAAGATTTTAAAGGAAAATCAAACGCCTGCATGCAATACTTCTTCAAATTTGCCAGCTGTCACTGATCGTCTTGATTATGATTATGTCATTTCTTAGAAATGCCAAATTAAAGTTGCAAGAACAAACTTAATTATAGTTTTAACTTTTTACTCCATAAAATGCATTTTAACGCCTTTGAATCAGAGTACAACTATATCAGACGGGTCCTGTAGGAGCCATCTGATCAGGGTCTGGGTCCATGCTTATAAAACTCTTAGTTGAGTCTGAGTACGTTCTCAAGCTTTTGATTGGTCAGATTTGAGCCTCTGGCTCAAATCTGACCAATCAAAAGCTTGAGAACTCAAATCTGACCAATCAAAAGCTTTAGAACGAAACTCAGACTCAACTAAAAGCTTTATAAGCATGAACCCAGCTCTGTTTACTTGTAACATAGTATAGATATCATTCTACATTCCATGTATATGACCAAAGTTTCCTGTGCTCATGTACTATTATATAAAGTAATCTAATCGGTGTTCATTATGTTATTATTTCTTACGCGAATATTTCTGGAGTACATGTAAAGAGTTAATCTAAGCTTTTAACTGACAAAAAGATGATTACACATAAGTGTGGTTTATTACATCAATTACATTTACACAATGACTACATAAGAAACAAGCAGTTCCACCAACACGAGTTGATAAAATAAATCTCCTCTTAACCGGAATTACAATAAATAACATTAAACCCTTCGCTTGCTGAATTTTAAAATACATTTCTCCTTCTTTACCCATGCCCTGTTGTATAATTACATATGCCTTCACTGTACAAGTATTTCGCTGTGCAATCCCTGCTGTGGAGTGCATTGGTTGCACAATCAATTTGTAAATAGTGCAGACCATGATGAGATGCAGGAGCTGTCTCATCTGGGTCTTCACTATTTACAGGTATGTATATTGACGTGAATAGCAAGCGAAGGGTTAATACAATAAACCTTCTCTCGAACCGGAATTACAATAAATAACAATGTAGGTCTTATTGGCAGGTCGCTACCTAATACAGGGTGAACGTCACGCAGAAAACTTTCTACATGACTTAAACAGCATTAAGTTGCCATCTGTCTGAATGTCCGGCGATATTCTTGCGTTGGATTTGTCCGAAATTATTATAAATCATGCCATGTCAATGATTCTGACGTCAGTATAACTGTGAATTAACTTTGTATCAAAAAACTTATTTAGAAAGTTAAACACTCATATACCAGTCTCCCAGTTGGTTTGCGACAGGTCGTAGTTTCTACCCGGATGTTCTTCTGTGCACAGAATAATGCAATTAGATCCATGCAATTAGATCTGGGGTCTCCCTGCGCCTATAATCAACTGCACGTCTTGATATGACTGAAATACTGTTAAAGCGACTTAACCATATTAAAAGCTGTAGTTAGAAATAATAGGTCAATGAATGTAGTTTGGGGTTGTTTACCAATCGAACGAACCTTGGAATTATTCAACAGAAAAGGCTTATTGTGACACTTGATCAAAGAATTGTGTTTTCTCACATACCTTCTCTTATCTCCGAGTTAGAACAACGGGTTAAGATTTCCTTATCTGTAACACGTGTAAGATCACTTTAGAACATATGACGTCATACGTCATGTCTATGACGTCAAACCATGGAAACCGATGTTTACATGTCATTTAAACGGCGAAAATGCACTTTTTTGATATTTGAGAAAAAGAATCTGATGCTCGTTGTCTTTTATGATCACATGTTCCTAAACTCACCAAGAAAATGTTATTAAGCTCGCCAAGGCTCGCTTAATGACATTTTCTAAGGCTCGTTTAGGAACATGTGATCTTAAAAGACAACTCGCAACAGATCCTCTATATCTAATATTGTATTACTTTGGGAGTAGCCAGCAATACGCACTTAGGCACGGGCTTAACATCAATATGAAAGGTGAAGATATTAGTATAGTCAAAATGGAACAAAATGCGAAGGCTATTGGGGTAGATTTTGATAAAAGTTGTGTCTTGTCATGTAAGTTTTAACCCATTCCCTCATATTGGCGCGTGCCTTTTGATGCCTTTGCTTTAAAGGTCATCTCTTGAAACCATTGTGATAAACAGAGCATTACCTTTGTTGTATTTATTACAGTGGTTTCAAAACTACACAGTTCAAATTTTCCGGGTAAGTATGCCCTCGGACCCCTATAGCCACGGCGCGTATATTACATTTGGATTCAGCTACCTACCCCTGGGCCCGTTTTTCACTAACATTTATTTTGAACTCAGTCACAGTCTCAGACACAGACTTAAACACAGTCTTTGGACACAGGCAGTTTTCTGAACAGGATATCTTGAGTCTGATCTTGAGACTTAAGTCTGAATTTGAGACTTAGGGATGTTAGTGAATACGGGCACTGATTACTAGCCATTGTAACGAACAGTCTCAATTCAACTATTTGTTATCGGATTTCGTCTTCGATGTGTTGGTTCACCTTCGTTTTGACGGTATATTCCCGTAGCCTAGTGAACTAAGCTTGAAGTTTCAGAATAATATAATTAGTCTTTTTGTGCCAGAAAACACGTACACATTATTGCTCCTTCGCGTGACATGGCCGTTTTTGTTTAATTATATTATAACGAGGCATGATATAATTTGTGCAATGCATTTTAGTTATGTCACACATGTTCTTAAGGTATGCAATTAGTGCATCTTTTCTGAAGAAATTAGCTAGATCGAGATTCATCGAACATTGCATAAATATTTATTTGCTACGCACTGTGAGCACTAACCTATGATTTAGTTCCAAGCTGCAGTAAACGTTTTTAATGAGTTTGATTTTTAAGGTCATTGGCATTGTGGTTATTTACGATAGAACTTTAATACGGATGAAGGAAGACATCGGCGTGATCTCCATTGCATTACAACTAAATCAGACGTTCTAATTAGGATAAATATCGTAATGAACATGTCGCAGCTTAATGCAGGGTGAATGGAACTTTTCTGTATGACTTTCGTCCCGCCTTAAGCAGCCACCTGCCTAAACAGTCAAACTTGTTTATTTCTAAATTTCCGGTTTAGAGGGACTTCATTTTTATACACCCGTCTTTCAGACGGGACGTATTATGTCGTTGCACTGTCCGTCCGTCCGTCCGTGAACCTTTGCCTGTCCGCCTGCTAACTCAAACAAATGCAATCCAATCCTTTTCAAATGTTGTCAGCATGTGTATTACCACAATGTCTCAGTCAAGTTCGACAACCAGCAATATTGCTCCAGACACTCCAGAATTATCTCCCCTTACTTTATGAATTTCCGTGCATGTGTGCTTGTCCGCATTCTAACTCAAAGACATGTAACCCATTCCTTTTCAAATTTTGTCAGCAAGTGTATTACCATAGTGTCTAAGTCAAGTTTGATAATCAGCAAAATTGCCCCAGACACTCCAGAATTATCATCCCGTACTTTATGAATTTTCGTTAAATTGTGCTTGTTCACTCTCTAAATCAAACAAATACATAAGAATTACTATGCTAGTAGTTTGGAAGTTCAGCTGTATTTTGGTGAGTTAGAAAAGTTGTTAAATGCGAGCCTTGGCGAGCATTTAACTACTTTTCTGACGAGCCAAAATACAGCTGAACTTCCAAACTACTAGCATAGTAATTCTTTTATCATGCAACTCCAAGAAAAAAAGGAGAAAATGAAGAAAAAGAAAGATTGCTAAAGCGGTTTCGTCCCCTGAATGAAAATACATGCAAGTACGTATTACGTGACGTCATGTTGGCATGCAGTGACGTCATCGACTTTTACAACATAAACAAACTTGATTTAATCCGTTTATATGGACAAATAGTTGAGACAAAGGTGAGCAAATATGTTAATTTGATGTTTATGTTTAATAATGCCTTTTTCCTCCTTCTGTTTTCCTCCTATTGGCTGAACAAAACTTGCATTCCAGTGGGGTCAGTACACATGCACTATACCTCACAAAATACAGCGTCGACGTGGAAAATATTATGCTAGTAGGAAGTGACTGTATTTCGTGACGTTGCATGATAAAATGCAATCCTTTTCAAAATTTGTCAACATGTATATTACTACATGTATAATGTCTCAGTTATGTTCGAAAACCAGCAAGACTGTGCCAGAGACTCCTGAATTATTCCCCTTACTTTATGAATTTCGGTGATTGTTTGCTTGTTTGCTCTCTAACTCAAACAAATGTAATCTGGTCCTTTTCAAAGTTGGTCAGCATGTAAATTATCATATAGTGTCTCAGTCTATTTCAATAGATAGCAAGATTGCCATTGACACTCCGCAATTATCTCCCTTTACTTTATGCCACCTATATGGAGTAATGGCCTTTCAACTGCCAGACATTTGACGGGCGTATATTGTGACATTTTGGCACTCTTGTTCAAACATGTGTCTCTATACGAAACGAATACCTTACACCTAACTACAGTTATTGAGAGTCATTGATTTGTATTATAACGTTTAATTTCTGATCTGAGTTACTGCATCTCACTATATGTATCCATGTTAGTTATTTACTGTTGTATTGCAATAATATACCCATAAACTGAAGTCATTGGACAACGTGAGACATTACAATGTGATCTAGATTCATTGGCCAGGTTATGGTCAACGTAGAATTTATATACATGCAAAGGTAAACAGAAAGAAACATATCTTTAATATTCAGATTGGGGTATTGATTTCAAAAGTTGGTACATTATTAGTTATGCAGTTCTTTTCCATGACGATTTATTCCCGGCTGAAGAAAATCATGTTGCCCAAGCCGTTAGCCCTAACGGCTCGGGCAACATGATTTTCCTCAGCCGGGAATAAATCGTCATGTACCCTGGGAAAGAACTGTATAACAAATTTATTATACTGCAAATTTTTACGGTTCGGATAATTTATGTAAATCCATTTTGGCATGCTGAATCACTAAACACGCAAATTCCCCTAAAAGTGCCCCAACACATTATTTCTACCCGAAGGTATCCGAAGTGGTGTGTACTGTATTTCATCGGCGTTCGTGTTATTATAAATGGCTGGACGATATATAATAACTCCTCTAAAACTGTTTCATTTGTCATTTCAAACAATGATGCTTTTTAATTTATTTCTACATTTTTTTCTTTACATATCAATAGTTGTCTATTATGAATTTTGCTATTGTTTAACCGAGTCGAGAAGTCGGTCTTTTGGTTTCTGACCATAATATGAGGGGCCTGCCATGGGGAATTTCTATGTAACCTGTCAGCTCACAGGGTACATGGACTCACGTACACGGCTAGTTAACCAATTAGACGTGAGGATTTTACTCTGCAGTATAATAATAACGTTTCTTCCGGTGCCCGTGACCTGACTTAGATTTGTAAACAGTCTGGATCCAAATGAGACGCCGATGTACTCGAGGTTTTTATCAGGAGCTATGATGTTGAACACTCAACAATTTATTAAAAGCTTCTCCGAATCTTAAGGAGTCACCTTGAAAAAGATATGGGTCCATGCTTATAAAGCTTTTTAGTTGAGCCTGAGTTTGTTCCAGACAAAGGCTCAAATCTGACAATCAAAACCTTGTTTGTTCCAGACAAAGGCTCAAATCTGACAATCAAAACCTTGAGAACGAACTTAGACTCAACTAAAACAGTTTATAAGCATGGGTACTAAATTTGAGCAGACATTTTTTTACAGTGGGATAATTGTTAACGATGATATCCACGTTAGTTATTAGTAATGTTGGGAATTCAACCCAAACATTTTACTCGATCATTGGCACATGTTCGCCATAACTCATGATTCATCGATTAAAAATCATGATTGAATTCTAATATAGCGAGCTTATTTGAGTTTTGGTAAAGGCCAAATGTGGGATGAAGGTTTGCAATCCATCTATATCCAGACCAGTCTCTACGTCTAAAACACGACATGTGATAAAGGGTAAACTGTCTTTTAAATCTTTGATTACAGAATTATTCTGTTCATTTAGAACACTGTGACAAACAATGTGTAAAACCTTAATCAGATGTTGGCCTTGTCTGGCTTTTACTGTTTGCTAAATGGTAGGGTCTCCATAAGGTTATATATAAATCGTCTACGATGACCTGTCCTTCGCCGATCATCGAAACTTCCGAGACGTGATCGCCGAGTACTGCGATTAATCGGCACATCACTAGTAAACCCCATATAAAGCGACCTATTAACCATTTTACCACCGATGTCGCAAACATACACCACGACAAATAGTGCAGCCTCAGATGAGATGCCACCTTTTCAAGGCGGCGTCTGAACTGTGACTTCACTTTTTGTCTCAAGTCTATTTCTATATCTGTGTTTTATTCCTTTGAAAGTTGCATTTATTTATCTTTGTACCTGATCGTACCGAATGATTGAACAAAATTGGATTGCAGACGACAATTAGAAATTTGACGCCGAAAGCGTTAATGAGTATACATAGGTGTTTTAGAAGCAGTAATGGTTGTTTAACCATTTCCCTGTTTATTGTATTTGTCAGAAATAATGACATGATGAATATTTAGTAGCTGCTGACATTGTAATGACACATGTACACAGGATATATTAGGTATTGATAGAAACTGTAGAGTCAGACCCATTACATATCATAAGCAAACAGAACAGATCAAGATAAGACGGCTCCTATAGGAGCCGTCTTATCTATGTCTATTCTGTTTGGAAAGACGTGAAACGGCTTCTGTAGTACTGTCGGCAATACACCCTAGACAAAATGGTGATGACCACACATCTGATAAGTCTCAGGGAGATAGGATCTTACTCCAAGCATCACCATGTTGTCTCGGAAATATAGCCACTTCTGCGACAACCCTATAAAATTTAATGCCTAGCGACGATGTAGGTTTTGGCTTAGTGCCCGACAGTAAAATTCAGCAGCAAATTGTGTGTGCAATTGTAAATGTCTAGGAAAGGAATTCTTCTGGACATTTTTAGTTTTTATTATCTAACTTAGCTTAAGCAACAGAATTGTTCCCTGGAATGAGGAAAAACTGGGTCAATTGAAGAGGGTCACTAGGAATGGGTTAGCTTTATACAGCTTCAGTAGAACCCATCTTAACCCATTACCTCGTAGGCTATTTTTAGATACATTTTTTAATAAACCTACCGAAAAGGAGCATTGACTAGAGAAAAGCAAAACGTTATAATTTTGTAGTTTGAAACCATTGTGATAACTAGAGCATTTGTTCATATAGGAGCAAATGCTCTATTTGTCACAATGGTTTCACAAAGTGACTTTTACAGAGTCGTCAAAAGTCGTCAATATGAGGGAATGTGCTAAGCAATCATTCATTTATTGAACATAGGAGTCATACAAATCAAGTGGTTGCATAATGCAGATCAAATGTAATACACAAAGCTCCTGTAGGAGCTTTCTGCATTACTTTTGACCTGCATTGAACTACTACCTGTTTTATACTGTATAACAAAAGAATATTTTGTCAGAATCCAATATATACAGGAACAACACATTACAAGGAAATGTTAATACAGGATGAAAGTCAGACAGTAATCTCCTTGTATGAGCTTTCTATATAATATTCGTCTTACAATAAGCACCAGTTGCATTAGAACTGTTATTGGTGGTCGATTAAGCTGGAATTTGCTATTCTCCGAAACCATGCAAGTTTGTTATCGATATATATCAACGTTTAAATAACGGCCACTAAATTACATCAATTAATTTGTGTTAAAGGCAGGTGGCTGCTTAAAGCAATGGGAAGGTGAAACAGAACGCTCCTATAGAAAATGCTTTAAGCAGCCACCTGCTCTAAATACCAACTAATTAACACAATTTAGTGTCCGTTATAGAGAGGTTTTACTGTATATCAATGTTTATATATCTGTTTGGTATCTTCATGGTGTAGTGACAATAAAACAATTAGACCCAAGTGGATACATAGTTAAACAAATATGGCGATTAACCCTTTTATATGCGGGAACATCTATATCAGTCATATGCAAACAGTTAAGAGCCAGACCTATAGGAGCGCTCTGATAAAGGTATGCAATGTTTGCCATAAAACTCATATTCTGAAGTAAAGGGTATTGTTTTGGTGGTCTGATCCATTAATATTCATAGAGGAGTCCAATGTTATAAGCCAGTATACAATGGGATAACCATTTCCCTGTTCTGTGTTTGTCTCAAAGTCAACACCTACTGAATATTCATGGCCAAATAGTCATTATGGAATATGGAAGGTTAAATATTGCAGCAACTTTAGAAAGTAAAGAAACAGACCTACCAAATTACATTAACAAACAGAGCAGACCCTGATCAGACTGCTCCTATAGGAGCCGTCTGATCTTTGTCTACTCTGTTTGCAAATACGTGAAAACATGCTTATATGAGGTAAAGGGTTAATTAAAGTTTTCGTTACTGTTACTATGAAGATAAGTTGTAAGTTCTTTTTAATTCTGGACCGTATGCCAATATTAATTAACTGATTCTGTTCCATCAGGAAAATAGTTTAATGACTATACGAGCATGTGACATAATCAGAAACTCCTCCTAATACAAAAAACAAGATTTGTCTTTGAGAAAGCGTGCTGGTTCTACTTTACGGCACTACGACACAAACGGACAATTCAACGTTAATTAAGAAGAATGGTGATTATGATGCTGTTAATTATGATTACAAGGTTGCGACGTGACTTAATTTTAGAAATAACAACCCATCACATGGGTTTAATTTAATTCAATCCACTGCTATGGTGTAACAGGTTGTTTGATTCTAGTCGTTAAGTTTAGAGATAAGAGTGTTTAGGAAGTACAGTAGAACCCCTCTAATGCGATCACTTAATGAATAAAGACGGGTGTCTTTATAAGCAGGTGGTTGCTTAATGCAGGGACAAAGTAATGCAGAAAGCATGTATTACTTTTGCCCTGCATTAAGCTACCACCTGCATCTAGCACCCATAATTATACCTCTTTTAGGTGATCGCATTAGCGGGGTTTTACTGTATACCCAGATTTATATACTTAAAACATAAGTAACAATGGAATGTCCGTATACATGTACATACATGCAGCTGTTATATTCGCTCCACTCCACACACACATAACACTGTCCGTTGGTTAATTAAGAAATGAATGACGTGCTTCCGGTGTTCATGAGGTTATGCAACGCATAGCTTTACGGGCAAAGTTAGTGAAGCCCGAAGGGCTTCACGTGAATCTTTGCTCGTAAAGCTATGCGTTGCATAACCCATGAACACCGGGAGCACGTCATTTATTTCTTATATTTATATTCCATTGTATTTCTTATACTTAAGAAATGAATGACGTGCTTCCGGTGTTCATGAGGTTATGCAACTTTCTTTTTAGAATAAGGTTATATAAGGACGTTGCAGGGCGAATGTAAATATGATCATATGTCTGTTGTATGTGTGGTTGTAATTCTGATCGTTTAATCTTTCAATATACTCCCTCAAATACGTCACGCAAAACCTTCATTTATTTTATCCAGAGAAGATACCTAAATGAAAACATCTATTTCACGATTAATTCCTTTACATCTCAACCAAACGCTATGATTGGAAGAACAAATAAATAAATGAATGAATGAATAAATACATATGAATGAATGAATTAATTAATTAATGAATTAATAAATAAATATTAATTAATAAATAAACAAAATGAATAAATGAATGATTTTTTTTCTTTCTAGTACGTAAGTTCCAGACTGCATAAGGCTTCCTTTAAGACCTAGAATTAGACGCCATTGGGTCGTTTTAGTGAGATTTGACCTATAAGATTAAAGTAGTATTCATTTATACATTTCATCATTACAGTAATGTCTCGCTAATGCGACTACTTAAATCATGAACATATGAGTAGTTAAAACAAACTGTTACTTAACCCTTTCCCTCATATAAGCATGTTTTCACACATCTGCAAACAGAGTAGACCTTGATCAGATGGCTCCTATAGGAGCCATCTGATCAGAGTCTGCTCTGTTTGTTAATGGACTTTTATAGATCTGTTTCTATACTTTCTAAAGTGGCTACGATGTTCCACCTTCCATCTTTCATTATAGCTATTTTGTCCATGGATATACAGTAGGTAATGAAATTTATAATAAACATAGAACAGGGAAAGGGTTAATACCGGGCAAAAGTAATGTAGAAAGCTCATATAAGAGCGTTGTGCATAATTAAGCTACCGTCTGTTTTAAAATGCAGTTTTATAAATCCTTTTAGACGTCGTATTATCCATTTTTCACTGTATAATTAATATGTTTGCTACAAGAGCCAAGCAAATATA
This sequence comes from Azorinus chamasolen, assembly GCA_963576725.1. Taxonomy (NCBI): domain Eukaryota; kingdom Metazoa; phylum Mollusca; class Bivalvia; order Cardiida; family Solecurtidae; genus Azorinus; species Azorinus chamasolen. The sequence continues at coordinate 56,879,444 of OY755248.1, forward strand.
ATAATGCATAATTATTATCTTAGGAGTGCAATCTAATTGCTATAATACTGTTGGTAAAACTCGCCCTTTACAATCACACAGGTCAATAGTTAGTACAATAAGTTATTGTACTAACTATTGACCTGTGTGATTATTATAACCCTTTACGTCATAAATATTCGTGTAAGACATAATGACATCATGAATGCTATGGTCATTGTTTTTATGGCACGTGAACACACGAAAGCTTAGTTATGGCAAAAACTGTACATGAACAGATACGTATTACGTCATATGCAAACAGAACCGACTCTGGACAGACAATTCGTTTTGGAAATGCCCGGTCTGGACCTTCTCTGTTTGCAAAGACGTTAAAACGGTGTGTAAATGTTCGTTCTATCACAACCAAAATGGTATTTACCTGCTGACGGACACCGTCAGCAGGTAAATACCACATTGGTTGTGATAGGAAGAATGTTTACACATTGTATTTACCAACCAGATGAACACGTTCAAGGTCGTTAAAACGGGTATATTTGAAGTGAAATGCTACATTAAAACAAGAAATATTGGTCTCACATTGACTGCAATAAGTATGCTAGATCATACTGTATAAGATATAGCATTACAAGAGCATGTTCTCTTCTCTTGGGAAATCAAACGGTAGTTTTATCTATCACTATGAGATGCGTTCTTGGCAAAACTGGTGTCTGTTAAAGATTATATCTAAGGATACATAATAGTGTGTTTGTTTTTTTCATTAGAGCTAAACAATACAGTGAAATATTGTTTCGTGTTTATTCGTAAATGTTTGCTTATTTCTATGCTTTAATCCTTTAGTTCATGAATATTCAGCTTAGAACTAATGAAATCATGAAAATTAATTATCTCCATTTTTATATTGACACATGAATGCAGAATGTTTTGCAATATCAGAAATTATAGACTCATGTCTATATTATTTCACAAGCAAACATATTAGACCCTGATCAGATGGCTCCTATAGGAGCTGATACATGTATGTGTCTACTCTGTTTGCAAAGGTGTGAAATCGCGTATTTATGAAGTAAAGGGTTAATTGGATTGCATCCTTTGGTCGGTGACATAATAGAATTGTTAGCATTTGAATGTAGCATTGCAGGAACTTGTGCATTTCAAAATGTTCTTAAAATGATGGTTTGCTAAATACATCGCTTTTGTGTGTGTTATGTCATAACAATCTATCAGGAATGGAACAAATAGATGAGATTGTTTTCAGACCCGTTATTTGATGTTTATGAAATATGTAGTCAGTCGTCATTTGACATTATAATAGATGGAGATGTATTTGGTGAAACTGGTTATAAAATCACATGCATTCCGTTTAATTCAACATGAATATAAAGCGCAATTAAACACTGATTATTTATGTAACATGGCCTTACAGTATCTCTTTCAGAATACTTGATAAGTGATACATGTGTAATATTTTGGTTGGTCGAAGCTTTAGTAAAGCATACTTAAGATCTTGTTGGGCAGTAGGTTGCTTATTGCAAGTGTAACATTTGGCAACAATCTCTTGCATGGCTATCACTCTGAATTAACCCTTCTCTTGCTGAATTTTAAAACAGATTTCTCCTTCTTTACCCACGTCCTATTGTATAATTACATATATCTTTACTGTGTACAAGTATTTCGCTGTGCAATCACTACTGTGGAGTGCACTGGTTGCACGATCAACTTGTAAATAGTGCAGACCCTGGTGAGACAGCTCCTGCAGGAGCTGTCTCATCTGGGTCTTCACTCTTTACAGGTAGGTATATTGACGTGAATAGCAAGCGATGGGTTAAGATGCCACCTGTCTTAAAGCCAGGCATAGATAAATAAATTCGCATCGGTAAATACTAGCTATTGATAATATATTTATGAAGACATATGCAGTTTTGCATCGTGCTGGTTTTAATGTGTACATATATTAAGACGGGTTCTCTAGGCAATTGCACAGTTATCCATTTTATCAAATGAAATATGAAAGGAAATAACAATCGTTCTTACTGCCACGAAATTGGATTTCTGTCTAATATTTATGAAGATCGTGCTGCACAAATACGTCTTAAACCTTAATGTGCGGGAATCGAGCTCATAAAACATTTGCAAACAGTGTATACCCTTAGACCAGGCGTCCACTAAGACGCCGAATGGTTCCCGAATGTGGATATCGCATATTCTGGATGATTCGGCATGACTTCGGGATGTTCGGGAACCCTTCCGCATCATTCCTGAACCCTTCGGGAACCCTTCTGGGTGATTCGGGGACTGATTGGGATCGAAAAAGATTCGGTTTTAAAATTTGGACGCCGAATCTTTTATTCGGGACCTTCTGGAACCATTCGAAACGTTCGGGAACCCTTCGCAGTGGCTTCGGGGTCATTCTGCAAGGCTTTGGGATCTCCTATCCACCCGAGCGGTTCCAGAATGAAGCCGAATCGATACAGAATGCTTCCCGAAGGCTTCCCGAATGCTTCTCGAAGACGCGGAAGGGTTCTCGAATCCACGCGGAAGACATGCCGAATGTATTATGAACGATTCATATACTTAATATCAGGCTTAACTTATAAGGGGTATTACACTTACATATAGAGAAGATAAGTGAACTAATTTTATCTTAGCATAGTCCTTACAGACGTTCTGTTATATTTTTTAAACAGAAAATAACAATTTGTGCATGAAATGTCTAATTAAACCCTAAATGAATTTGGTAAAATTATTTAGTCTGTTACAAATTCTGAAATATATTTTTGATTTAGATCACCCTCATGTATTATCAAATACAATACGTATTCTTAAAATGACAATTAAGCAAACGTCTTACAATTTGGTTTTACAAAATAAACACTAATTTACGAAAATTTATACTCTGGTATAATTTTTAGCTCCACTTTTTCAAAAAGTGGAGCTATTGTCATGACCCTTTCGTCGGCGTCGGCGTCGGCGTTGGTTAACCTTTTTGTTATACGCCCACCTAATAAAGGTGGTCGTATATTGGCGTGGCCCTGTCCGTCCGTCCGTTCGTCCGTTCGTTCGTCCGTCAACATTTTGTTTGTCCGCAGTTTTCTCGGAAAACAGTTTGACAGATATTAATGAAACTTCACACAAATGTTTATTGTATCAAGATCTGAAGCTGAGTTGATTCTGAGGTTCATTTGATTTTTCGTTTCAGAGTTATGGCCCTTGTCCTTAAAAAATGCAAATAGTTTTTCCGCTGTTTTCTGGGAAAACTATTTGAGAGATATAATTGAAACTTCACACAAATGTTTAATGCATCAAGATCCGAAGCTGAGTCGATTCTGAGGTTCATTTGATTTGTCGTTTCGGGGTTATGGCCCTTTTACTTAAATAATAATGTAAATACATGCAAATAGTTTGTCCGCTGTTTTCTGGGAAAACTATTTGAGAGATATTAATGAAACTTCACACAATTGTTTAATGCATCAAAATCTGAAGCTGAGTTGATTCTGAAGATCATTTGATTTTTCATTTCAGAGTTATGGCCCATGTCCTTAAAAAATAATGCAAATACATGCAAATAGTTTTCGCTGTTTTCTGGGAAAACTATTTGAGAGATATTAATGAAACTTCACACAAATGTTTAATGCATCAAGATCTGAAGCTGAGTCGATTCCGAGGTTCATTTGATTTTTCGTTTCAGAGTTATGTCCCTTTTACTTAAAAATAATGCAAATATATGCATATAGTTTGTCCGCTGTTTTCTGGGAAAACTGTTTGACAGATATTAATGAAACTTCACACACATGTTTAATGCATCAAGACCTGAAGCTAAGTCAATTCTGAGGTTCAATTGATTTGTCGTTTCGGAGTTATGGCCCTTGCACTTAAAAGAAATAATGCAAATCTATGCAAATATATATGAGGATGACCATAACTTTTTCATTTGAAATGATATTTACTTCAATTTTTTATATGGTTAAACCTTAATATGAATTTTCACATATATTGCAGGGTTTTTGGTAAGTCATTTTATTCTAAAGTTATGGTCCTTGAACTTTGTGTGTTCGTTGCTTTGTTTGTCGGTCAGCTTTTAGTTTGTCTCTTGTTTTCTGGGAAAACTATTTAAATGATATAAATGAAACTTAAAAGAAATGTTTTAAGCAACAAAATCTGAAGCTGAGTGTGTTTTGAGGTTCATTCAGTTTGTCTTTACAGAGTTATGGCCGTTGCAATTTTTTCAAAAATCTGCAAATATGAGGATATTTTTTATTTAACTTTTTTATTTAATAAGATATTCACTTCAATTTTTTAAAAATAGTATCACCTTAATATGGAAATAAAGTTCTGAAGCACAGGTTAGAAAATGTCAACACTTATAAGGCATGTTGAATCAGAGAAAGTTTGCAAGTGGGCGTATTATGTACCGTATGCGGTACTCTTGTTAAGGTCCTTTTCTCAGAAACTATCAAAGATATTTGGTTCATATTTGGTATGTATGTTTACTATCACACGGGGAACCCATTTTACAAGGGTAGGTAACCCTAAAATTAATTTTGCCTTAGTTATGCCCCTTTTTCGACTTAGAATTTCCATTGTTGGTTAAGTTTTATGTTCAGGTCCATGTCTCAGAAACTGTCAAATATATTTGGTTCATCTTTGGTATACGTATTAACTATCACAAGGGGAACCCATTTCACAAGGGTAGGTAACCCTAAAATTAATTTTGCATAGTTATGCCCCTTTTTCGACTTAGAATTTTCATTGTTGGTTAAGTTTTATGTTCAGGTCCATGTCTCAGAAACTGGCCAAGATATTTGGTTTATCTTTGGTATACATATTAACTATTACCAGGGGGACCCATTTCACAAGGGTAGGTAACCCTAAAATTAATTTTGCTGTTGTTATCTCCCCTTTCTGACTTAGAGTTCCACTACACTATCCAGCACTAAAGAAAGTGGAGCGCGTTGTCTGCGGACAGCTCTTGTTAAGTAACAGGCTTAGCTAAGATATTACTTATTATATAATAATAAGAATGTTCATGAAACTGGGGCCTGAATAGTCTCAGAATATACATGTATATCTGAAAAAGAACGGTCGTCAGATTGCCGAAAGGATTTCGAGATATAAAATACAATATACAAGAAACTTTACTTATAGTCGGATGTTACAAAACATCTTATTTTACATGAGCTAGAAATTGTTTACCGACTAAAACAATAGCTTTTTAACAAAATACATTCCATTACTAACTACCTATGGATAAAATGCATGTATAAAGTACATGAATAGCTATAAAATATAACACATCTCAGTTTTGCTACCTATTATAAATAGCTTAAAATGACATGCATATCATCAATCCCTCATACTCGTAATTGGTTTGTTGTTTTGTGACGAAAACGAAATAAAACACATAAGAGGGAAGCATTTATATGTAGATGTAATATATGTGTGAGCGTACGTGTGTGTGTGCCCTTCCAAAGTACTTGCTAAGAGTGTATTTGAGCCCCACCCAACAGGGTCTACAGAGTTTGTATTAATATTAATATATAGATGTGCGTGTGTCCTTTACAAGTAGTATATTTGCAAAGAGTGTACTTGTCTTTTGCAAACAGTGGATACATGTATTCTGAGAAAGGGGTTCGTGTTTGACCCACCCAAACAATGTCCATAGAGTTTATTTAACATATCTATAGCTATACTAGATATATGTCAATATTTATTTACATCAATTCTCATGTACACACTTACTTATTTTGTAGTATAAGGCTGTGTCCATATAGTATGGATATGTGTAAGTGGATCTATTCTTGTACTATACAAGCCTAAGAACTATCTTTAGATGCAAATTAAGATATGAAATGGAAATAAGACATACATGAGTAATAGTCATTAAGAACTGACATAGGAAATGAATCTTTCTCGATTAAGTATGAGAGGTTTTTAAGCAATCCCCAGTCACATATATTGAAATATTACGACATCATGCATGGAGAGGAGGATACGGTAATACATACAGTTTAAAAAAGGGTACTAATATAAAGCAAGCATAAGACGGCTCATCTTGACGTAAAGGAACTGTCAGTATTTATTATGTTAGGAGCCGGAGACAACCCCGCTCCATCCGAATGAATCTAATCTAGATATAGGGGGAAGCATCTTTTCCACTCCAACGAGACATCTTTTCCACTCCAAAACACAAAAATGCGACATCGTTATATACCCACTCTCAATTCAACAACCCTTCGGCCTTATTTCTGCAACGATTCGGCATCCCTTGGGCATGTTCTGCAATGGTTCCGCAACCTTTCCGCACGATCGGAAACCATTCGGGAAGCATCCGGGGGTAATTCTCAAGGATTCGGCCTGATTCTGCATCACTTCGGCGTCTGATCCGCAACGCTTCGTCAGCCACTTCCCAAATACTTACGGAATGCATGCCGAATGACCTTGAATACAAAGCTGATCCAGAATGGTTCCCGAATCGAGCAAAAGTTATTCTGCAACCATTCGGCAATGCTTCGGCGCTGTAGTGGACGCCAGGCTTTACCAAAGGGCTCATACGGGAGCCTTTGAACAGGGTCTACACCGTTTGTAATGTACAAATCATATTCTGCAGTGATACATTTTGATACAACTGTTTAGTTAATCTTTTGAAAAAAGGAGTCAGGAGTGATATTAAGGTAAACACTGAAATAACGACGTCTACTAAATTCTCATATGTTATACATTGTCTTTAATCTTTAATCTGCTGATTGACTAACTGGTTCCTCCTTTTCTGAATATCTATTAACTCATTTTCTCATAGGCTATGTTTAGATCCAACCTTTTTGAATTAATCTACCGAAAAGGAGTATTAACTAGAGAAAAGGATTCTTTTTAGAATTTTGTAATTTGAAACCATTGTGATAAATAGAGCATTTGCTCCATGCTATATTTATCACATTGTTTCACAATGTGAATTTTATAGAGGCGCAAATATGCGTCACTAGGGGGCAATATGTTAAGCAAAATGTTGTATCAAAAATTGTCTCTGAAGGAGATGGTTATCATGACAAACATTGCAGATCCTGACCAAAGGTGTCCTTCAGGAGCCCTTTAATCTGGATGTACACTGTTTGCAAAGGTCTTACTCAGTTCCCACATATTACGGGTTAATTCTGATCCATTCAGGTTGATGACTGAATGTTAAACAGACAAATACCTTTCGACGTTTATTCAACTCTGCATTATCTGATTTCTCACCTGGGACCATGCTTATAAAAAGTTTAGTTGAGTCTGAGTTCGTTCTCAAATTTTTGATTGGTCAGATTGAGCCTTTGGCTCAAATCTGACTAATCAAAAGCAAAAGAACTCAAATCTGACCAATCAAAAGCTTGCAAACGAACTCAGATTCACCTAAAAAGCTTTATAAGCATGGACCCAGACCCTACTGAGTCTGAGTTCATTCTCAAGTACCTGATTGATCTGATATTTAGCGCGCTCAAATTCTGACCAATCAGTTGCATGAGAATGAACTCAGATGTACAACATCCGGGCCTGCACCAAACCATTTGTAAAAACAAACCAGGTCGCGCTCTAAATGGTCAGGATTAGCTAATGATGATAAATTTGCAGACTCGTAATTCTTATCTGTGTTGCGTTACGGTGGCTTCATCATGAATAACATGTATCACGTTTAGTGGCTTCCCGTGATTCTTGCAGTCTGTCAATGTCACGTGCAATCAATTACTGCTTATTCCTTTGAACGCGGAAAACGAACGTACTGTGAACAGTGTCTGTCATTCAAAATCCTTAGCTAATTAATGTCTTTCATACCGAATGCGTCTTATATCTAAACTTTGATGGACCACTTTGATTATTATATTGAGCATTCAAAGTGTAAAAGGGCAATGGTATTTAGTGTACACTGAATCTTAGTACATCCTATAGGAGCCATCTGATTAGGGTCTGCTCTGTTTGCTTATGATATAATATGGTTATTATTCTGCAGTTTCAGTTGCCTTGGCCATAAATTCCTGTCTCCCTGTGCTATTATAGCAATTAATCTAATTAATATGCATGATAGCATTATGTCTTGCATGACTGTTCATGGAGTAAAGAGTTAATGAATTATGCATTTTAGAAGAACATATAAGGCAATGGTGTTGGTACATGAAATATTAGAAGCTGAAAGAGTAAATAATATTCTTACCTTGAAAACGGCACGACTCAGTCGCTTCTACGTATTTTTGTCACATTTCTCGAATTTCCGAGTTCGTTTAGAAGCGGCATTTACGGGTGTGCAATTTGTTGTTCAACCGTTATTCGTACAAAACCATTATTTATACAAAATCCCATAAACTACCTTAGAACAATAAAAGTCCCTCTTAACCGGAATTTTAGTAAAGAAGAATTTAGATTGTATAGGCAGGTGACTGCTTAATGCAGGGTGATAGTCATTTAGAAAACTCCAAAAGGAACTTTCTTTATTACTTCCACCGTGTATTCAGCTGTCACATGTCTGAAATGCCGACATGTTGATACTAATTTAACCCATTCCCTCATATTGACGACTTTTGACGACTCTGTAAAAGTCACTTTGTGAAACCATTGTGATAAATAGAGCATTTGCTCCTATAGGAGCAAATGCTCTATTTATCACAATGGTTTCAAACTACAAAAATTCTAAAACTTTCCTTTTCTCCAGTCAGTGCTCCTTTTTGGCAGATTCATTGAAAGAGATTGTATTTAAAAATAGCCTATGAGGTAATGGGTTAAACGACCGGGTTAGAAGGTGTTTACTGAATTAACCCTATCCTTGTTGCATATTCATGTAAAATAACGATATCATGAATATTTATGAGCTGATTTTTTTTATAAGTGCACATTAATATTTGGTACTGTTAGAAATTGAAGGGTCAGATATCCTACAGGAGTTGTCTGATCCGCTGGGTCTATTCTGTTTGCAAAAGGCGTGCAAATCATTTATTTGAAGGAAATGGTTGGTATGCCAAATGATGCTGTTTTCATATACACAGGAACATACGGTTGGTTTTAGAATATGCATTTTGAGAGGAAGCTATAGATATATAGATAACACGGGCTTAGAATTTAAACCATTTCGGTGCCAAATTTCTAATTGTCGTCTGCAATCCAATTTTGTTAGATCATTCTGTACAATAAGGAAAAGGGATAAATAAATGCAGATTTCAAAGGAATAAAACACAGATATAGTAATAGAGATTGAGACAAAAGTGAAGTATCTGATCAGACGCCACCTGGAATAGGCGGCGTCTGATCTGGAACTGCACTATTTGTCGAGGTGCATTTATACGACATTGGCGGTGAAAGGGTTAAGCTCAAAGACCAGGAACTCATATATCTCGTAGACATTGATGGTTATTAGCCCAGACTGGAAGAGATTGACCCCCACGTACGACATGGCACAGATAGAATTATGAGACAACATGCTTGCAGTCCATTTGCATTAATGGTATTCGGAAGTAGGCCAAATAACGACCTATCCCGTGGGAGTTATTTCAAAGAGATTAACAAGTTAAGCTATTGTACAATGTTCAGTCCATATCCTGTTGCAAAAAAACAACAACTGATGTATGCTCAAAATCCGAACTGGTGTGCAGTTTTACTTAGTTTGTGTTCGTTCAAGCTGTTGAGAAAACCGATATATTGCATGAGTTTCAGTTAGCTTGGATAAAAATAAAACGTCATGTTTCAGAAGCGTCTCAAATGGATCAAAGAACCTACCTGCAAATATTGCGTCAGGTGGGATTAAGCTGAGTAGTGCTTAATGGCTTGATAATCTCATCTCAATTTTGACTTACCATCCTTTTATAAATCATGACCATTCTCTTTTCATCTGAAGCAATATTCGTAACGAAAATTTTAATAAGTGTTGTTACACAATTGCATATACAGTTGAGTCTCGATAAAGTGACCACCCTATTTATGAATATAAGAGACTGTAAGAACATGCGGTTCCTTAATGCAGGCTAAGGTGATACAGAAAGCTCCTATGGGAGCTTTCTGTATCGTTTTTGTCCTGCTTTAAGCTACCGTCTGTTTTAAAAATCAAGAATTAGAATTGTTTTGAGTGGTCGTATTAGCAAGATTTTACTGTTTTTGTCACCTGTGACAATAAATGCAGATATAGATTTGTTATATATTGACGGCAGCAAATAACTTGTCTGACGTCAATACATACCAGACTTTTGCCGGTGTATTTTGTCCGCCAGTCATGATAAGGATAAAACAATGACTGGCGCAATGACAATGGGGATGATAATATTGTTGCTCTTCGTAATGATAAACATACTGATAAACATACTGATAACGGTGCTTGTGATGGCGGTTATCAACAGGATGGGCATAGTAATGTAAAACCTGTCTTTCACTGTTCAGTATTAAACATATGACCTCATGAATATTTATTAGCTGAAGTTGTATAACATAAACTTTTTAAGGAAATATTTTGCTTTTATATGGTGCCTGTAGGGACTGTCTTTTCTGGGTGTACTCTGTTTGAGAATGCGTAAAAATGTGTTTATATGAAGGGAAGAGTTAGGCGACCATTATAAGAGGTCTAGTTCTAGGTCTGTAAGACAGTTGGTAGCTTAATGCAGCTAGAGAATAATGCATAAAAGCTCTTATTGGAGGTTTCTGTTTTTATTTCGCCCTGTGTTAAACAAACACTTTTAACTCATTCCCTCCTAGACTATTTTTAGACCCAACCTTTTGGAATAAATCTACCGAAAAGGAGCATTACTTTTACTAGAAAAATGGAAAAAATGAATTTTTTTTAGTTTGGAAACCATTGTGATAAATAGAACATTTGCTCCTATGGAGCAAATGCTCTATTTATCACATTGGTTTGAAAATGTGACTTTACAGATGCGCCAAAATGCGTCACTAGGAAGGAATGTGTTAAGGACTCCCATGGTAACAAATGAATGACCACATAAGACGCCAAATAAACCGATGTCTCATCAGGATCCAACCGGTTTGACAATACAGTAAAACCCCTCTAATGCGACCACTAAAAAGGGCATAGTTCTCGTCGGCAGAGGCAGGTGCATAACTTTTGTCCTGCATTAAGCAACCACCTGCATATAAAGGCAGACATGTTTATTCAAGAAGTGGTCGCATTAGAGGGGTTCTACTGTAGTTCCTGAAAAAAATGGTTCGAATCGGAAGTAGTTACAACTGAACCAGATCCAATTGTGAACAGATAATATGTTTTGACAGTTGATAAAGGGTTTATACTAACTATAACGCTACACAGTATAGGACTTCGGTATATGTGTTGTTTGCGTGTCTGTCCGCCTGTCTCAGGCGCAATTCATGTCACGTTTCCTTCTCATTTGTAATCGGCTTGCCTGTGTCAGACTCGTTTATATACATAATTTTATACAACAGTCTCGCTGTTAAAGCGACTTCATAACTGATTAGAGTCACGGTATGTATAGTATGTATTAACAATTTGTACAGGCTTTGCTGTACGAGCCGAATTTTATGGCGATTCGGTTGAGTGTTTGACTGGAAAGGTCGAGGTTTCGAATTCGACCCCACACCCAGTGGGTATATTTCCTCACAACGAAACCCCGGTTACATTTGGCACCCAGTGTGGGACCGTTACTGTTGGTGCTCCTTACCCAATTGTTCTCCGTACCCACAGAAATTCGAGACGAATTTCAACTTGATTGGGGAGTATGTCATGGGTGTAGTTTACATGTATCAACCTTCTTATACAACCTTTTGTAGTATAGTGGTAGATTACAACAACAACGATTCTGCGGTTGATACTTTTATTCATAGCTTACGACACATGAGACCTTACCGCGTATCTAGACTTAAATTAACCCCACGACCTTCGAGACCCAGTGCGATCTTCCTTAAAACTATCTAAGCTAGATTTTAGAGCTCTTTATTTACTTGTTAATGAATTTGGAAATCTTAACAAAATTGTATAATCTACCTTTAGTTGATTTGAGTCGATATGCGCCCATATGGTCATTTTCTTAAATCTAGTCTAACCGTTAGCCAGCCGCAAACGCTCATATTTACAACGCCAAAAGCGTATATATCACACTATACAAACCGACCTTTATGGCGATGTGGTAGAGTCTTTGAATGGGAATTTCGAGTTCGGTCCCCGCATCTGACGGGTATATTTTCTCTCAGAAAAACACCGGTTAATTAAGCAAATGTTTATTTAAAAGCATTTGTTAGCTTAATGCTTGGCAAGTGTAATGCAGCAATATCCACCTGTCGAGAATTATACAACCGCCTGTTTAACCCTTTACTCCATAAATACGCCTTTCTAAGCCATAGTAAACAGGGTAGACCTGTAGAAGCTGTCTGGTCAAGGTCTGCTCTATTCATAACGTCATTATTTCTTACATGAATATTCATGGAGGAAGGGTTTAAACCAGAATAAGATTTCTTTGCAGGACGTACTAGAGGGACTACAATGTAAATCCATTGTTCCCTCGGTATTATTCAATATGACAAAATTAAACATTGATAATACATTATATATTATAGATTTGTGTTTCTCGGTTACATTCACAATACTCTTCCGTGGCAGAACGTAGATTTCTTTCAGCACATCAAATGAAATAATCTTCTAGCTGTTTCTGCACAAATAAAATATAGAAACACTGCCGGTACATCAGAAATTGATAATTTACAACTTGCTTGCGTGCTGATAACCCGTTACCTGTTATATATCAATTCCAAATTTCAATACCTACTGAGTAGTCATGGACAAAAGTTATTATGAAATATGGAATGAGGAACATTGTAGCCATTTTAAAAAGTAAAGAAACAGGTCTAGCTAATTTCATTAGCAAACAGAGCAGACCGTAACCAACCGGCTCATATAGGGACCGTCTTATCCAGGTATACCCTGTTTGCAAATGCCTGAAAAGATGTTTACATGTAGGAAAGAGTTCAACTCCTTTGGCGCCAAATAATGTTCGCCAGCAAACAATGTTATCTATTTTTACCCTTTAATCCATGAATATTCTGGTAAATAATAATAATAATATGAATATTAATTACATTAACACTTCGCTTGCTGAATTTTAAAATACATTTCTCCTTCTTTACCCATGCCCTGTTGTATAATTACATATATCTTCACTGTGTACAAGTATTTCGCTGTGCAATCACTGCTGTGGAGTGCACTGGTTGCACAATCAACTTGTAAATAGTGCAGACCCTGATGAGACAGCTCCTGCAGGAGCTGTCTCATCTGGGTCTTCACTATTTACAGGTAGGTATATTGACGTGAATAGCAAGCGAAGGGTTAATTGTTATAAAAGCAAATAGACACAGGCCTGTTCGGTCGTAGCAGCAACAGTAGACTTATATCTGTATTATATCATAAGCGAACAGGACAGACCCTGATCATACGGCCCCTACTCTTATCGCAAAGACGTAGATAGGCGTATCTATGGAGTAATGGGCTAAGTTTCAATTAAATGAACGTTCCTTCAATCCCTTTCCCTCATATAAACGTGTTTTCACGCATTTGCAAACAGAGTAGACCCAGATCAGACGGCTCCTAGAGGAGCCGTCTGATCAAGGTCTGCTCTGTTTGCTAATGGGATGTCAAAGATATGTTTCTTTACTTTTTAAAATAGATGCAATGTTACACCTTCTATACTTCACTATACAGTAAAAACTTTCTATAACGGCCACTAAATTACATCAATTATTTTGTGCTATAGGCAGGTAGCTGCTTAAAGCAAGGTGAAAGCAAAACAGAACGCTCCGACATGAGCGTTCTGTATTACTTTCACCTTGCTTTAAGCAGCCACCCGCCCCAAATACCAACTAATTAACACAATTTATTGGCCGTTATAGAGAGGTTTTACTGTATCTATATTATGGATGAATATTCAGTAGGTATTGAAATTTGGACTATCCATAGAACAGGGAAAGGGTTAACGTAAGTACTGGTCATGGTCGATTGCCGGATAACACGGCGTCTTATCTCGAGCAAAACGGTTTGCAAAGGCAATCACGTATTCGCCCGTTGTACATGTAATGCAGCAAGTCCTGTGACTGTCACTTTCCGGCGACTTCGGTGAAAACTTCTACAAGAGTTGCTTGGTCTGTTTGTACTCTGTTTCCGAAGGTGTTTCTGAAAATCTATGTAGTATCTATCAAGTAAGAGAGTAAGACGTGAGCTACGACACATGGTATAATGTAATATTAACTTTAACAATGCATGCGGGAAACGAGTCACTAATATACTTTGCAAACAGTGTAGACCCAGATGAGAGGGCTCCTAGAGGGGCCCTCTCACCAGGGTCTGCACTGTTTGTCATGATACACCTTTTCTTTAGAAAATCCTTTAATATTCACCGTAAACTTGACCTGTTTGAATTTTGGAACAGTCCATTTGAAAATTCAGCATTGTAAGGGTTAAATACATCATCTTACAATCAGAAACAACAATGTGATTGGTTGAAACCAAGCCTTGATCCGTGTATATCGCCACTTCAGGAGGTTGTGAAATATGTAAAACCCCACTTTACTACATCAGAAAATCAATAGACAATTAGGCAGATGGTTTATGCAATATAATGTAATCTACATGAGTGGTCTTGTGATTCCAATCGGTACGAGGAATAGGATTACATGTATATGAATTATCATTACATTGATTGGTTATTCCAGTTTGATAATTCAGGGTGGACAGAGTTAAATATTCAACATATAAAGGGGTTAATATAATAAATTTAGATGTCAAGATAAAATACGTTAATTAAAACATTTTCAAGACTAACTTCTTTATTTCTACTCCAAATCCTATATTGTGACCACTCTTTAGAATCGTCTCTTTGAGACGATTCTAAAGAGTGGCCACAGCATAGGGTTTGGTGGAGAAATGACGATTTTAGTATTTGAGTACGCACATTTGTCTGTTGCTCTGTAATAATTGAATTATCTGATATTTATTTTTACCCATGCCCTGTTGTATAATTACATATATCTTCACTGTGCACAAGTATTTCGCTGTGCAATCACTGCTGTGGAGTGCACTGGTTGCACAATCAACTTGTAAATAGTGCAGACCCTGATGAGACATCTGGGTCTTCACTATTTACAGGTAGGTATATTGACGTGAATAGCAAGCGAAGGGTTAATTAATAATTTCCGGTTTAGAGGGGCTTTACTGTACTCCTCTTGTCTACACATGTGTATGATTATTTTATTAGTACTAAACTGTAGGAAAGAAAGTAGGCAATGTCACACAAGTCATCAGAACTTCATTGAGTAGGTCTGGCCATTAGTTGGGAAGTCAATGTAATTGTGATTCTGATTGGCATTGCAAGAATCCCCCTCACGGACCTGTGCGGGAAGACGTCAATAGGTCTGTTTATTAGGGAATCTGTGTACCAATTACCAAATAAAGCACAGACAGTGGTATCATACTGATACGATAAAGGTTCACACAGTTCGTTTCTTACCGCTAAATGTGGTCAACAAATTCATTTCCACACCGCTACATGTGCTTCACAGAGTCAGTTCCATACTGCTAAATGCGATTCCGTGAGGCAATTCCATACCGCTACATGTGGTTCGCTGAGTCATTTCTATACCGCTACATATGGTTCACAGTCAGTTCTATGCCGCTACATGTGGTTCACAGCGTTAGTTCCATGCCGCTACATGTGGATCACAGAGTTAGTTCCATACCGCTACTTGTGATTCACATGGTCAGTTCCATGCCGCTACATAGGGTTCACACGGTCAATTCCATGCCGCTACCTATGGTTCACCGAAACCGTTCGTTAACGCTACATGTGGTTCACAGAGTCAGTTCCATTTGTGGTGTGCGGTGGTCTATTGGTAGCGCGCTTGACTATCAGTCCGAAGGTCCGGGGTTCAAATCCCGGTCCCTCCCGAAATTTTCAGAGACGCTTTTCAGTGTCTCCCACCCGCACCACCTCTCCACCCAGGGGTTAAAATGTGTACATGTGGGGGTCACTCGCCGGTACTGCGGCTGCATGATTGCTCCATATGTTAGCAGTGCTCAATACTGTAGGCCAATGACTCAATGACCAGGGGAGTAAATGTACAGTTGATTGAGCGGTCCTTCGGACTGAAAGTAGACTATAACTAGGTATACATGTACATGTATATGGTTAATATAATCAGTACCATGCCGTTACAAATGGTTCACAGAGTTAGTTCCATATCGCTGCATATGGTTCATAGAGTACGTTTGATACCGCTACATTGGTTTGCAATTTGCAAGAAGTGGGACTGTATACTTAGACGGACTCCGGTTAATTCAAAACATTATATACATGCAAAGGTGCTCGACGCATGCTTGGACTCACCCATGGAAACGAACCCCCCCCCCCCCAAAAAAAAAAAAATAATATAAAAAAAAAAAAAAAAAAAAAAAAAAAAAAAAAAAAAAATTGTTATCGAAGTATGTTAAACTAGCCTAAAACTATCTATTTGAACCTTCAACCACTCCGAAAAACAAGAAAAACACGACCCGGAAAAAAATTCCTATCGGGTCTATAATTATATGTATTGAAAGGTACCTAACTACGACAGATCAGCTGCGGAAAATACAACAGTCATGTTTTTCAAAGTCTTACAGCAAAGCCAATTCAACACCGATTTCTATCAGTTTGGTCTTGATCCGTTCCAAATTCCATATGCTAAGCGGCACAATTAGTGCTTTCCTTAAATATTGCTCCGTCTTGTCGCTGTAAGACCGCGAATTTGAAAATACGCTAGAGCGAAACGATGTGACTCCCGCCAGGATGCATATACGTATATAGGGGGATCTGTATTCGTTAATCTTTTCAACAAAAACGCGAATTATGGTTAAACACTATCTAAAAACATTAAACTCGCCGCAATTAAAACGGTGCTTACTATTTCCAGTCAGCTACGAGGCGCCAGTTTTCTTTCTCCAACTTTCCTTTTGAACGGATGCGACCATTTTGCTGTGACCCGGCTCATAAACTATTCGATATGCAAATTGACTACTACTTCCGGGCCACAGCGATTTGGCCACCTCCGTTCAAAACGAAAATAGGAGAAAGAAAATTGGCGTCTCATAGCAGACTACAAATAGC
The DNA here is from genome assembly GCA_963576725.1 of Azorinus chamasolen. NCBI lineage: Eukaryota > Metazoa > Mollusca > Bivalvia > Cardiida > Solecurtidae > Azorinus > Azorinus chamasolen. Next base: position 56,896,525 of record OY755248.1, read on the forward strand.
CAGCACCGTTTTAACTGCGGTAAGTTGAATGTTTTTCGAATGTGTTTCAGCATAATTCGCATTTTTGCTGAAAAGTTTAACGAATACAGATCCCCCTATATACTTCTATGCATCCTGGCGGGAGTCACATCGTTTCGCTCTAGCGTATTTTCAAATTCGCGGTCTTGCAGCGACAGGACGGGACAATATTTAAGGAAAGCACTAACTATGCCGCTTAGCATATGGAATTTGGAACGGATCAAGACCAAAATGATTAAAATCGGTGTTGAATTGGCTTTGCTGTAAGACTTTGAAAAACATGACTGTTGTATTTTCCGCAGCTGATCTGTCGTAGTTAGATACCTTTCAATACATATATAGACCCGATAGGAATTTTTTTCCGGGTCGTGTTTTTCTCGTTTTTCGGAGTGGTTTAAGGTTCAAATAGATAGTTTTAGGCCAGTTGAACATACTTCGATCACAATTTTTTTTTTTTTTTTTTTTTTTTTGGGGGGGGGGGGGGGGGGGTCCATGGATGAGTCCAAGCATGCGTCGGGCACCTTTGTATACATGCATATACTAATATCTGCAAAATATTGAGCCAGTTTAAGCATAGTTTTCATACTTGCACCATGAAAAGTATATTTACCTTAACCCTTTACCTGATAGAGAGGACTTCTGAAATCTCTAAAACAGAGTAGACCCTGACCAGACAGCCTCTCTAGGAGTCCTCTGATCATGATCTACTATATTAGCTTATTTACTTACAGAATAAGTATTACATTTCTACATGTCCTGCCATGGTAAAGAATACTTCGTTCATGTACCGTCATAAATATTAAGTTAATAGATGTTCAATACTGCCATTACAGTAAAACCTCTCTATAACGGCCACTAAATTACATAAAGTAGTTTGTGATAAAGGCAGGTGGCTATTTAAAGCAAGGTGAAAGTTAAACAGAACGCTCCCATAGGAGCGTTCTGTTTTACTTTCACCTTGCTTTAAGCAGCCGCCTGCCCTAAATACAAACTAATTAACACAATTCAATGGCCGTGGTAGAAAGGTTTTACTGTATGTCTTAAAAGATGGTTATATATCAGGTAGAGGGTTGTGAATAGTTGATCCACAATTCATGTTTCATGTGTTCTGTTTCATGTGACACATTTACTGTAGAATTTTTTAAGGGAGAGGGTCGTAACTAATGTTGGTCGAACTTGTTGCCCGACCCTTTTTCATGAAATGATATATAAAATAAAATATGTTTATACAATGCTATGCTACATTGTTTCACAAGGTCAGTTCACTAATTAAACTGTACTATATTTTAGAAAATATTAATCAACATATTGCTTGTTACACAAAGTCAGCGGTGCATTAAATTATGTGTTGTAGAAAAGTGTATACTTTCATAGGTCATTTTGAACAGACAAGAGATGTACTGTTTACTCTATAACAATTCAAGACGATAGTTGGTGCGCAATTGGTGGCATTCTTATACATGTATATATAAATGTTGACAGCACGGATTGCTACTGCAATATCTATCAGCAAAGTTTAACCCTTTACGCCATAAACACAGTTGAACTTAGATACCTCGAACTCGGATAACTCGAACTTCGGGATCACTCGAGCAAAAAGACCAGTCCTTCCAAAACTAACACTACAGAAATGCTCTAAAAATTATCGCTACAGATATCTAGAAACACATGTGGCAGCCTATTACAGACCTAAAGTAATGTTGAAAGCTCCTACAGGAGCTTTCAGCATTAATTTAGACCTGTATTAAGCTGTGTTCTTGACAAATCGTTCAGATGAGAAATCGGATGACTCGAACATCTGTTATCTCGAACTAATTTGTACGGTCATTTGCAGTTCGACTTATTGAAGTCTTTCTACGCCTTTGCAAACAGAGTGGACCAAGATCAGGCGGCTACTATAGGAGCCGTCTGATCAGGGTATGCTCTGTTTGCCTATGATATAATATAGATTTGATTCAACAGTTGATTCCCAAACGTCATGTGTGCAATTATAACCATAGTATCTAATTAATATTTGCGATGTAATTATTGCTTATATGAATATTCATGGAATAAAGGGTCAACAATGTTCCAATTATTTGTGGCACGATAGGCTAGTGTCATAAATTTAAACGGTGTATTTTTCAATGCACCTTTTATGAGCAAAACAAAGACCACAAGAACGTATAGTACTGCTCTTTACATTAAATTAACCCTTTAATTGCTGGAAACGGATGTACTATCATTTGCGAACAGTGTAGACCCAGATTAGAGGGTTCCTAGAGGAGCCCGCTGGTCAGGACTGCACTGTTTGTCATTCAAAATATTCTGGCAAAGTTTACCCTTTTATACTGTATGGACTTTTCCAATAAATACAGTACACACCCTCTAATGCGACCACCAAAAAGGGGCATAATTCACGGTGGCAAATGCATGTGGTAGCTTAATGCAGGACGACAGTTATGCAGAAATCTCCTATAGGAGCTTTCTGCATAACTATCGTCCTGCATTAAGCTACCACCTGCTTATGAAGACAGCTATGTTTGTTCATTAAGTGGTCGCATTAGAGGGTTTTTACTGTACTGGTAAACATTCTTTGTTAAGTCTAATTGTACATGTTATATAAGCCTAAACAATGCAGGTCCTGCTCTTTTTAACCCCTTCCGTGCCACAATGACGGGTTTATGATATGACTTGTAAACAGTTTGGATCCAGACGAGACGCCGAGTAACTCGGCGTCTCATCAGGATCCAAACTGTTTGACACCCTGTTTACTGTTTTATAAATAAAATGGAACAAATGCACACACTTACACTAAAAATAAACGAAAATATGCCCAGCAGACGACAATGCTGGCATCGAAAGGGTTAAACGCTGAAAATTGATTACGAACGACTGAGACACAGTCCTTCGTAGTTGCCTGTCTTTACGTAACTGACTGTCTTGTACTCTAAATATGGAAAAATAGTGAAACAGGGAGAGCCACATACGAAATGACACCGCACCAAACACCATCAAACAAGAAACGGTATAACCACAAGACAAAACATAACAGGACGCATATCAAGACGAAAAATATTAAACATTAAGCATATTAAACAACAAAGTTGACCATATGCCGGAAGCAGGAGTACCGCCTTGGCACGGTCAGTAACCAAAATCAGCTACTGGGGGGCTTAAACCTGGTTTACGGGTACCCAACCTCGCCCTTATCACACTTTCACCAAAGTCAAAATGTAAATAAAATTCACCCTCCAGACAACTTCACAACATGAATAACGATGTCTGCCAAAATGAAATGATTTTAAAATAAACGCTAGAGGTAAACAAGCGAGGTCATAATTTAAATGACGTCATAAATTAAAAGTACGGGGAAATATATGAAACACTTCTACACCGACATTTAATAAAAAATAACATATTTAGCACATAATTAGATAAACGCATCAACGGAAGCATTTAGACTTTCTAAACCGCTGATGACGTTTATAAATACATGTAACAGTGGAATGTTTTAAGCATACGTTATTATGTACAATAGCAGTGCATTGTAAGGTTACTTTTTTAATCAACTAAAAGTGCGCTTCCATTTTGAAAACCTACACATCGGAGTTTTATTTCCCAAAATTGCTTCATAAATTACATTTACGAAACATCTAAGGATGCAAAAGCATGACTATTACCACAAGAAATTTCATTGTAGGAATATAACCATCCATTTTTACTTTTTACTTTTCGTCTCGGCTAGAAGATCTGAGGAGGAAAATCGTAGTTAATAATATAGAAAAAAAGCTAGTTTCGCGCCAAATTTTCCCTTGCGTTTTTGGCCGAGACAAATATTAAAGAGTCAGATATTGATATACAGATAATTATAAAAACAAAGTTAACCCTTTCGGCACCAAATTTCTAAGTGTTGTCTGCAAACCAGTTTTGTTAAATTATTCGGTGTAAAAAGGAAATGAAATAAATAAAAGCAAAATTCAAAGGAATAAAGCACAGATATAGAAATACAGTTTTAGACAAAAAGTGATGTCCCTGATCAGACGCCGCCTTGAAACGGCGGCGTCTGATCTGGGACTGCACTATGTGTCGTCGTGCATTTATGCCACACTGGCAGTGAAAGGGTTAAAGTAATATTTTGGGACGAGTGTGCGTTTTAGTGAATATAAATAAATCATACATTTTGCAACACGGAACTCAAGTGTCTGTTTTAACGCTTTTACTCCAATACTTCTGAAGAAACCCCATTCGGATATTATTTTGGAAGCCATCCATTTTTAATGTTGAGGAGGCATAGCAAACACTATATAAGCTGGTACATGTACAAGCCAGTGACATGGATGATTTTAGCAAACAGTGCAGACCCTGATCAAAGGGCTCCTTCAGGAATCCAATGATCTTGATCTACACTGTTTGCTTTGTGCTTTTGAGGGACAATGGGCACACATGGGTTAAGTAAAATGGTCTGCAAAGTTGTAAAGTGTTTGTGATAGTTCAACAGGCAACGCGTCGCTGTTTCACTGAGCACTAGCATCACTTTGATAAATAGTGCAGACCCTGATGAGACAGCTACTGCAGGAGCTGTCTCATCTGGATCTTCACTATTTATTTACAGATATGTATATTGACGTGAATAGCAAGCGAAGGGTTAAAACAGATTGTAGCTTAGTGCCGGACAAAAGTTAAGCATACAGCTCCCATAGGAGCTGTCTGCATTACTTTTGCCATGTGCACTAAGCAAGTACCTACTTTACTGACTCCCATGTAAATAAAGTATGTGGCCGCAGTATTAGTGACACTGTTTTATCAGTGTAGTTAATATAGCACATCGAGGGATCGGTGAGTGGCGTGTGATCTTTCTGCGAATACATTGGCCCAACTGTTTGACAAAATAAACTGACTAGCAAAACGACAAAGAGGAAATTCTGAATATGAAAAACAGAAAATTGCAGATTCGGCTTTATTGAGTCTTTTCATGGGCAGTTATTGAAATTGCAATACTACTCAGCCGTTAGAACAGCATTCAGTCGTATTCAAATTTCTTAACTAAAAGCATTGGAACTGGTTATAAAGAAGAATCAGAAAAAGATAAAAAGCAACAAAACGTGCTTCCGTCACTGACTACGGATACTAACTAAATTTACAGATGGTAATAAAGTCAAGTAATATTGATTTCAACCTTTCCCTGTTGGTTATTCATGTAAGAAATAATGCCATCGTCAATATTTATTATAGTACCTCGACATACATTTTAGTAAAGAAGAATTGAAAACGTTTCAGGCAGGTGGCTGCTTAATGCAGGGTAATGGTCATGCAGAATGATCCTCTAGACTCGTACCTTCTACATAAACCTCTCGTTTTCAGGAGCGAAATAGCCAACCGTTCCAGGACTGATCCAAGAATGTTTTGCAAATGGCATTGCTCAATATACAGGGACACCATTATGCAGTTTCCCTTATAAAATTAACCCTTTTTCTCGTGAATATTCCTGTGAGAAATAATGAACAAATGAATATTAACTCGTTGAAATTTATAATGGCACGAGGGAATATTTTACCATGGCACAAGCTGTGAAACTAGATCTATATTAACCATTTCCCTGTTCTGTATCTAGGCCAAATTTCAATACCTACTGAATATTCATTAACAAAATAGTTAAAAAGAAATATGGAAGGTGGAACATTGTAGACATTTTAGAAAGTAAAGAAACATCTATCAAATTCTATTAGCAAACAGAGCAGACCCTGATCAGACGGCTCCTCTAGGAGCCGTCTGATCTGGGTCTACTCTGTTTGCAAATACGTGAAAACACGTTTATATGAGGGAAAGGGTTAATTCATAAGCAAACAGAGCAGACTCTCATGAGACGTTTTTGACAGATGTCTTATCTAGGTCTTCTTTATTTGCAAAGGCGACAGAAGTCGTTTCCATAAGGGAATGGGTTACGCATCGCCTTCCTGACATTTCAATCATTTTGGATCAGTAATTCGGTGTCTGATCATGATCCCATCTGTGTGACACTCAGTCCGGAATTTCTCTATATCTTGAACGAATTGAAAGAATTGATTAAGGAGTAGGTCATTGGTTTTAGATATCCAGAGCAACAGATAAATGTGCGTACTCACAAACTAAAATCGTCATTTCTCAACCAACCCCGAGGTTATGACCACCCTTTAGAATCGTCTCGAAGAGACAATTCTAAAGAATGGGGATTGATTGAGACGTACAGGCGATTGTTTTCGAAACTGTTGTAATTTACGCATCTTATCTGGACGTCTAGATGTCATTAACATTTGTCAGCATGGTAGATATTTGTTTGCTATGATTCAGTAACTATTTGACGATAAGGAATTAATTTGTTTCTTACTGAATATGAATATTTTATCACATGGATATTGTGTTTGAATCATTACTTCTTATCCGGCCGATCACACCTAGACAGACTTGTGCAATGCTCTTTAATCCAGATAAGACGACCAGTAAACCAACCTCTTATCAGGACACAATCTGTTTGACACTGGGTCAATAGTGTTATATTAAGCCTTCGCTTGCTATTCACGTCAATATACCTATCTTTAAATAGTGAAGACCCAGATGAGACAGCTCCTGCAGGAGCTGTCTCATCAGGGTCTGCACTATTTACAGGTTGATTGTGCAACCAGTGCACTCCACAGCAGTGATTGCACAGTGATATACTTGTACACAGTGAATATGTATGTAATTATACAACAGGGCATAGGTAAAGAAGGAGAAATGCATTTTAAAATTCAGCAAGCGAAAGGTTAAGGTTCAATGTTTTTGAAATAAGTACAAAATGCAGTAGAGTATTGTTTAAGGAGACATTATTTGTTAGGATTAAGGTTAATGCCATGTGCTTCCTGCGATTGCAAGCTTCTTATCAATTGTAAAAGTAAGGTTCAGTTCCTGTTACTTAACAGCGATTGCCAACGTAATTAGTTACTTTAACATGTAGGCTGCTGTAAACACCGGCGCCTATTAAAACATTGATCTGGAACACTTGTTTCTGTCAATTCGTTCAAGGATTTTGGAAACCTCTGCTTGGGTGTCAAACACACGTAGCTTTGATCCTGGCGAAATGTCGAATTAATCGGCGTCTCATATGAGTCCAACCTGTGTGCATGTGGCACGTGGTAGGATGGGGGTTTATGATTTAGAAACACTAATTATTATGTTGCGTTTGAGATGTTGGACGCCACGAACTGAAAATTTAATGAGCCTAGACCTGGTGATGACAGTCATTCTCTTTTGAGTTTGTTTGATAGTCTTTAAAATGAAAATGAAATGAGATACATTCCAACACTGTTTTTATTGTAGACTGCAACACTTGTCAATCTGTTGCAATTTTCCTTAACTTTCTACCCCAAAATCATAATCAAAGTAACATCGAGGTTGTTTCCCGATAAGTAGCCGAGAGACTCGGCGTCTCATCTGGATCCAAACTTATTGCATAAGTGATCTCCGATGCAACATTAGCAGCGAAAGAATTAACCCATTCCCTCATATTGACGAATGTTGACGACTCTGTAAAAGTCATTTTGTGAAACCATTGTGATAAATAGAGCATTAGCTTCTATAGAAACCATTGTGATAAATAGAGCATTTGCTCCTATAGGAGCAAATGCTCTATTTATCACAATGGTTTCAAACTACAACATTCTAAAAAATTTCCTTTTCTCTAGTTAATGCTCCTTCTCGGTAGATTTATTCAAAGAGGTTGTATTCTAAAATAGCCTATCAGGTAATGCGTTGAGGAAAATTGTATTTGCAAACACACCTTTATTATAGCAATCAACGTAATTAGAATGCAAAAACAACGTAATTGGAATGCAAAAACAACGTAATTAGAATGCAAAAACATTATTTTCATAAGCAAAATGATAATTAGTATTCATATTTCTACATTGATTAACAAATATGCACTTTTTTACGTCTTTTCAGACCATGTGGACCAGGATCAGACGGCTCATATAGGAGCTGTCTGATCAGGGTCTGTCATGTGTGCTAGTGGAATTACAAAGATGTGATTCAACAGTTTCTGTTAACCTGAAGGTAACAAAAAGCCTCTGTTTGTGTAATATTTTAACCCTTTCACCGCCAATGTCGCAAAAATGCACCACGACAAATAGTGCAGTCCCAGATCAGACGCCGCCTTGAAAAGGCGGCGTCTGATCAGGGACTTCACTTTTTGTCTGAATATCTAGTTCTTGATCTGTGATTTATTCCTTTGAATTCTGTATTCATTTATCTCATTTCCTTATTTTACCGAATGATTTAACAAAATTGGGTTGAATACGACATTAAGAAATTTGGCACCGAAAGAGTTAAAAAAGACTTCCAATTAATATTCATGTTGTCATTATTGCATACATTGCTATTTGTGTTGAACAGATAAAGGGTTAAGTTTATTTATTGATTTGTGATAATGGTACTCTATTAGTTTCTACATAAAACTAAATAAACGTTTATCTTGCGATGTGTAGGAAACCAGTCTGGTAGTTCGTACTTCAGCAAGATCAAACGTTTTTCGAACCCCAATCGTTAATCAAATGAACGTGCTTGGAATCGTTTTTGTATCATTATTTATTCATTTTAGATGTCTTTACCAAATATCTCTTAGCACATGTCCTACTTTGGATTGCTTAAGGTAGGTCAAAATTGAAAGTAAACGACCTACTCATACTGTTAAACGTGTTTACCGACCTGCTAATGTCTATGAATTTCGTTCAAACTACACCGTGCTGAAAGTATCGACGAACTGTCCTTACGTTATACATTATCAAACAAATATAAAGTACATGTGTATACTGTATTTGAATATGTAAAACAAATAACAAAGAACTACTAAGAATCTTCAATTAAGTTTCTTACGCAAATTCATACCGACACTTGAGTATTTTCTGCATACTTCAGTACAGAGGTCCAGATAAGATGCGTAAATTTAAACATGTTCAAGAATAGCTGCTTTATTTCTCCACCAAACCCTATAATGTGATCACTCTTTAGAATCGTCTCTTCGAGACGATTCTAAAGAGTGGTCACGGTATATGGTTTGGTGGAGAAATGAGGATTTTAGTATTTGGGTACGCACCTTAATCTGTAACTCTGAGTAGTATAACAAAAGGTCGGTAAGAGAGCATGTTATGGCCTGAGGTACTATAAACGGGATCGGGGAGAATAAATTAAAGCATCTTCAAATATTGAGATAATGATTTTGGCCGTAATTAAGGAAATTATTATAGAGACATAAGCCCGGTTGGGACCATTCGGTGCGCCGACTGATAAACCTGTCATATATGATACATTGATGTTATATCAACCTTTTATCAGACACCTTATTATTATGTTTCTAAACAGGATGGTGAGAGGGCAAAAACTTTTCCATCTTGCATATTCAGCATATGAAAGGTCAAAGTGAAGATTTGGAGACCACAGCCCTAGTTCCAATGCTGATTATAAAGTATAGAGTATTAGTTGTGTGACACTATGGTCTCAAGATCAACATAAGGCAGAATTCAGATACATTGACGACACCAGTGTAATCAAAGCTTTTTATGCTGATTGAACAAATCGCGCTTGCATTATTAACGATTATGACGTTGAAATGTGCTATTGGCCGATATTCATTGAATGTTTGAGGAGGAAACGGATAGCAATTACAGGTTTGCACGGAATCCTAGGCTGCCACTTTGACAATGAATCTGGCGAAATATGTACAGTAGAACCTGTCTTAGGTAACCATCAAAAGATGTCTAATTATAGGTCTGTAAGGTAGGTGGTAGCTTAATACAGGTCAAAAGTAATGCAGAACGCTTCTGTTTTCTGCATTGCTTTAGTCCCGTATTAAGCAACCATCTGCTTTGTAAGATTCGTGTGTTATTATTAATAAAAGATCGCTTAATTGAGTATCTTCTGTTTTGTTCTAGAGATTCTATATACTAGTATAGGCGCATATTGCAAACAGGGCACTGATGTATAAACATTGAATTGTTTCAGTTTATTAACTAATTGGACTACATACGAGTATCAGACTTTTATTACACAGTAGTAAATATCGATAGTTACATGTATTGACTTACCTTTTGTTCTTCAATTCGACATACATGTATGCCCATATTATGTTAAGTTCTGGAAGTAGGTGATCCTTCGAAAGCAAAACGAGAAAATTGCAGACTCGGTTTTATTCAGTCTATTCATGAGCAGTTATGAAAAGTGCAAAACTACTCACCTTATTTAATTCTAGTCCAGACCATTTCATTTTTACTCGAATGACTTGTTAAACATCGCGACCGTACTTAACGGTCATTTGTATGCGGTCGTACATGTATGCGGCCGTACATAGCGGTTATTTGCATGCAGCTGCATTATAACGGTTCACTGTAAGCGGCAATGCATGATGATTCCTTGTATTCAGCCGTGTATAATGATTTTTGTTAGCGGTCGTATATACTGATTCGCTGATTCCGGTCGCATATACCGAATCGTTGTATGCGATCATATATCATTTTAAAAGTACAAGTAGCATTGCGAAAAGAGAACATTGCGGAGTATATCCATTTGGAGTTATTAAAATTGCAGTACTACTCACACCCGTAGCACCGGTTTTAAGCGGTATTCAATTTTCACATTGTCTAAAAGAATATAGAATTTGATGAATCCGATGGACAAGAGCATATCACAGCATTGCAAATGAAGTACGGGCGACATTTTACGGCCGCCACTCGAACACTTAGCGCCTGTTATTGTAAAGTGCATAAATTTGAAGGTAGGAGATCCTTCCAAAGGAAAAGTAGCAATGCAGAGCAAACTGCAGACTCGGGTTTTTGTCTGTTCATGAGGTGTTATTAAATGTGCAACACTACTCACGTCCTCTAGCACCGGCATAAGCGGTATTCGGTTCTCAAACTATAATCATTGAATTTGTATGCGGACGTATTATATGTCACTTCGTATATGTCACTCTGTATGCGGCCGTATATAACTGTTCTTTCTGTGCGATCGTATATACATGTATAAGGATTCGTTATTTGCGGACGTATAAAAGTGTTCCTTGTATGCCATCGTACATAAGAGTTCGCTGTAAGCGCTTGTATATAATATTGATTTGTATGCGGCCGTATATAACGTGTTGTGTTTTGTATACGGCCATGTTCTTTGTATGCTGCCGTATGTAACGGGTCTTTGTATGCGGACAAACATAGCTATTCGCTGTATTCTGCCGTATGTATCGGTTCTTTGTGTGCGGCCATTTTTAACTATTCGTTGTATGCGACTGAATAAACGTTTTTTTTACCCGGTCGTATATCATTTTATCACGTAATATGCCGTGTGGGAGTGCCGAAATAGTGTGCCGTAAATCGCGGAAATGAACTAGTGCGTTTTTATGCGAATGAGCAGTTTGAATCACGTTGTACTACGCTGTAAACAATGGCTGAAACAGCCGTCAGATATAATCTGTTTCACTATCCATGGCACTTTTAAGGGTCACATGATAAAAACGAATCTTACACTCGTGTTCATTACAAATTGTTTTCATGAAACTCGTTTACTATAATGAATATTACATTCGCCAAAGATCGTGTGATATTTTTAAAATGTATAGTAAACTCGTTTCATAAAAACAATTTGTAATGAACACGAATGCAAGATCCTCTGTATCCAACATGATAATTGTTGCTGCATCTAATATGAAGCCGCGTCACTGAATCAGACATGAACACCACGGTGCATATAGCGGCTAATGTTTTACTAAGTCCAAAACGCCTTACCATCAAATGTTCACGACACATAACTGTCCATTGGATTCTGCTTATATTCAAACAATTAAATTCTGCTAAAACGCCGACCTGTTACAATATTATCTATGTCAGATTCGTTCAAACTTTTTATGAAACAATTATGACAGATGTTCAAACAGTTTGGACCCTGATTAAACGCTTATGTAAATGGTAGTTAGGTTGTCCTTCATGTGAGAATGGATTATGCAACAATGTCATTTTAATCTGAGTAACTTGTCGATGACAGAATGCATCACCGACACTGTTTATGAATAACGCGTTGTATTTGAATTCAGAGTGTGAAACATTAATTTAACTCTGTTGCTGCTTATGTCGCATCTGTGACAATTTATGCAAACAGTTTGGATACAGATGAGTCGCCTAGTAACTCAGCCTTTCCTTTAGGTTTCAAACTGTTTGTTACTGTGGTGATGTTTTTGAAAGAAATGGGAAGGGGGAAGGAACATTGTAGCATACGACATATTTGCAGACAAAAAATATTTGGCAGGGAAAGAGTGTTATTAATGTCATGTACATTAAACTAAATGTAATATTGGTCTGAAGATTATATTAATACCATAACGCCCTTGGGTTTTGAATATATATCAATATTACACCTGATACAGAATAGCAGAGTATTCAGCACTCCATCTGCGTCACAACCCTACACCAGCACTATGGTAGAAACGCTGTATATTATTGTAACGTACACCACCGGCAATCCCTGGCGGTCACCCTACCATCCAGTAACCGCGCAATTTGTTGCTTAACTTTGCAACATTTCCAAGAACTTAAACCATGCCACCAAAGAGCTTGCAAGATGAGTTTATAATGCTCATATACCTTACCTCCTTGCTATTGCATTGCTTTCCCCTCCGAGCAATCTCAACCCGATATTTAGTCTGGGAAAATATAACAACACTGAGAATGAAGTACGGGCGACCTTTTACGACCTGCTGTTGTGAAGTACATAAGTTCTGAAAGTAGGAGTCTGTTCATAAGCAGTTATGAAAAGTACCAAATTACTCACCTTAGTTAATACTATAGGTCAGACCATTTTATTTTTACTCTTCTCGAATGACTTGTTTAATATCGCGAAGGTTTAATATTATCTAGAAAAACAGGTCAACATATGCGTTGTATGCGGCCGTACATAACGATCCTTTGTATGCGGCCGTACGTAACGATCCTTTGTATGAGGCCGTGCATGTATGCGATCGTATATAGAGGTTCTTGCATGCAGCTGCATTATAACGGTTCATTGTAAGCAAAATATATGACGATTTCTTGTATCCAGCCGTATATAATGATTCTTTATAAACGGTCGTATATACTGATTCGTTGATTCTGGTCGCATATACCATATCGTTGTATGCGGTCATATATAATTTCAAAAGTAAAAGTAGCAATGCGAAAGTAGATCATTGCGGATTCGGCGTTATTGAGTCTATTCATTGGTAGTTATTAAAATTGCAACACTACTCACACCCCTATAAGCACTGGTTTTAAGCGGTATTTAAATTGATTATTCCGAAGGACAATATTATATTACAGTATTACAAATACGTAATATGCGACGTTGTATGCGACCGTATATAAGTGTTCGATGTATGCGACCGTATATAAGTGTTCGATGTATGCGACCGTATATAAGTGTTCGATGTATGCGACCGTATATAAGTGTTCGTTGTATGCGACTGTATATAATGATTCGTTATTTTCAGTTGTATATAAGTGTTCGTTATTTTCGGTCGTATATAAGTGTCCGTATATATGCGACCGTATATAAGTGTTCCTTACGCTCGTATATATTTCTTTGTGTGCGGCCGTATATAACGGTTTTTTTTGCATACGGCCGTAAGTAAAGAGTCCCTGTATGCCGCCGAATATAACAGGTCTTTTCATGCAGACAAATATAGCAATTTTTTGTATGCTGTCGTACAAAAGGATTATTTGTATGCGGCTGTATACAGTAAAAACCCTCTAATGCGACCACCAAACAAGGGTGTAATTCACAGTGGCAAAGGCAGGTGGCAGCTTAATGCAGGACGATAGTTATTCAGTAAGCTCCTATAGGAGCTTTCTGTATAACTGTCGTCCTGCATTAAGCAACCACCTGCTTATGAAGACAGCCATGTTTGTTCATTAAGTGATCGCAATAGAGGGGGATTTACTGTATATCTATTCGTTAATGCGACTGAATAATAGGTTTAAACCTTGTTTTATCCAGTCGTATAATATTATAAAATATGATAACCGTTGTTGACAGTAATATGAAGCCGCGCGACTGAATCAGAAACGAACAACACGATACATATAGCGGCTAATGTGTTACTCACACCAAAACGCCTAACCATGTAATGTTTATGACAAATAACTCTACAGTGTCTTCTTCTTCTATTCAAAGGATTAAATTCTGCTAAAACGCTGGTCTGTTACATTATTACCTGTATCCGATTCGTTCACAGTTTGGACCCTTAGTAAACGCTCATATAAATGCTGGTGAGGTTGCCTTTTATATGGAGCATGCAACAACGTCATTTTAGTCTGAGCAAAATGTCGGTGACAGAATGTATCATCTTCACCGTTTATCAATAACGCATTGCATTTGATTTCCTTATTAATTCACGAGTGCCAAACATTAATTTAACCCTTATGCTGCCAATGTCGCATCTGTGATTACCTATGCAAACAGTTTGGATCCAAATGAGACGACGATTAATTCGGCCGTTCTTTTCAGACTCCAAACTGTTTGTTACTGTGGTGATTAAGTGTGTAATTAAGAGTGTAATTAATGCCATGTACATTCAACTAAATTTAACATTGGTCTGAAGATAATACCACAACGCCCTCGGGTTTTGAATATGTATCAGTATCATACATGATATAAAATAGCAGAGTATTCAGCACTCCATCTGCGTCACAACCCTACACCAGCACTATGATAGAAATGCTGTATGATAGTGTAACGTACACCATCGGCAATCCCTGGCGGTCACCCTACCAACCAGTAACCGCACAATTTGTTGCTTAACTTTGCAACATTTCAAAGAACTTAAACCATGCCACCAAAGAGATTGCAAGAAGAGTTTATAATGCTCATATACCTTACCACCTTGCTATTGCATTACTTTCCTCTCCGAGCAATCTCAATCCGATATTTAGTCTGGGAAATAACTGTGGGAAAGGCCATTCCAGTTCGGCAATTCTTCACCCCATCGCAGCCATCAATTCTAACGACGTGCACCATCGGCAGTCCTTGGTGGTCACCCATCCAGCCAGTAACCGCGCAGTTTGTTGCTTAGCTTAGCAACATTTCCAAAGTTTAACACACTTACACACTTTCCTCTCCGATCAATCTCAATCCGATATTTAGTCTGGGAAATAACTGTGGGAAAGGCCATTCCAGTTCGGCAATTCTTCACCCCATCGCAGCCATCAATTCTAACGACGTGCACCATCGGCAATCCTTGGTGGTCACCCATCCAGCCAGTAACCGCGCAGTTTGTTGCTTAGCTTAGCAACATTTCCAAAGTTTAACACACTTACACCATGTTGCCAAAGAGCTAGCTCCCCGGCAAGGAGATTTGTAATGCTTATATACACATGACCACGTTGCTATTACTATATTTAACCCTTCTCTTGCTGAATTTTAAAACACATTTCTCCTTCTTTACCCATGTCCTGTTGTATAAATACATATATCTTCACTGTGTACAAGTATTTTGCTGTGCAATCACTGCCGTGGAGTACACTGGTTGCATAATCAACTTGTAAATAGTGCAAACCCTGATGAGACAGCTCCTGCAGGAGCTGTCTCATCTGGGTCTTCACTATTTACAGGTAGGTATATTGACGTGAATAGCAAGCGAAGGGTTAAAACGCTTTGTAGTTTATTGATGATAGCCGTACCTTTAAAAGTTCGTAGTGTAAATTATCCCTTCTAAACCATTTAATTAGGTTAGAAAACTAATGGTAATTTTGAGCGACCTGGAATAAAGACAACCATGTCAGTCTAAATGCGGACACATTAATGTTACATTGCTTTACAAGTGGATATTAATTACATTATCGACACCTGAACCATGTACAGAAATGCCCCTCTAAACCGGAATTCTAGTAGAGCAGATATTAAATACTCTCAGGAAGGTCGCTGCTTAATGCAGGATGAAAGTCATGCAGAAAGCTCATAGATCAGCTTTCTGCATGACTTTCACCCTGCATTAAGCTGCCACTTGTCTCCAAGAGCGATATTTATACGAAATTTAAGACCCGGTTTAGAGATGCTTTTACTGTATAAATGTCTGACATTTTAATCACAACTTTATTCTGCGACGACTTGACATGTTCGCGATCATTAGCAATGTATTCACCTTTAATCTGCTGAATGATTAAAGCTGGTTCCTCTTTTTCTGAATATAATTGAACAAAAAATGTATCAAAATCACCACTGAAGAAAATAGTACTACAGTAAAACCTCTCTATAACGGTCACTAAATTACATCAAATGTTTTGTGTTAAAGGCAGATGGCTGTTTAAAGCAAGGTGAAAGTAAAACAGAACGCTCCTATAGGAGCGTTCTGTTTTACTTTCACCTTGCTTTAAGCAGCCACTTGTCCTAAATACTAACTAATTAACACAATTTAGTGGTCATTATAGAGAGGTTTTACTGTATGACAAACAATGCAGACCTCGATCAAAGGATTCCCTCGAAGGTTTTATATACTCGGTTTCTCGCACATTTAGGGTTGGTTAATCGTCAGCATTCTACTGGCGAATTTCTGATAACCTTGGGAAACAGTTTGAATCCAGATCTCATCAGATCCAAACTGGTTGGTTCTATAGCACTGTTTGTTGGAAAGAATAAGAAGAATTATGGAATTTTGATTCGAAGCAGACGACAAATGTGCTGAAGGTAAACAGCATCAACAGACCAATCAATTACATGATAAGATTTGCACTATGGGAAAGGATTTCGAACAAAACGACCTATGAAAGACATTTCACATTTCAAGACATTCTATTGGGTTGCACCTATCCGTACGTCCGTACGTACGTCCGTACGTACATCTAAAATAATTTGTCCGGACTTCATCTTAGAAAGTATTTGTCCAATCCACATCAAACTTTACACACATGTTTGTGGCCATTATATCTTGTTCAAGTTTCATAGCCATGTAAAATCGTTTCAGTCGTTTAGGAGTTGCGGCCTTTTATTTTCAAAAAATGACTTTAAAAATAGCCCTTACTCTCTGTGACAAACAGTCTGAAGTGGGGGCATCAGTGTCCTGTGGACACATTTCTTGTTTGTTTCGTCCTGCATAAAGCAACCATCTATGTTTAAAGGTATCCGTGTTTATTCGCAATTTTGTACAATTTTACAATGTCAATTCTCTGGAACAAAATGACGAAAATACTGTGGTGCTGAATAAAAGAATGAAGAAAGTTCGGTGATTGTTTAATGGCGAACACTTTCGTCAAATATTTCTTGGCTGGTGTAAGCTGGAATCATTTCAGATTTGGTCTGAAGCATAATCATAGTCAGTTGTACTGTGTCTCCCCTTTTCAGATCTGTCGTTCATCTACCTGAATTTTTATGATTGTTAAATAACAAAACATTTCGTAAAAGATTTATTGGCTTGTGTATGCTGGAATGATTTGATATTTGGTCTGACGCATTATCATAGTAAGTTGTAACGTGTCTCCTCTTTTTATGCCCCCAGATCAGATCCGGGGGGGATATTGTTTTTGCACTGTCAGTCTGTCTGTTTGTCTGTTTGAGGACAACTTTAACATTGGTCATAACTTTTCAGCCAGTAAAGATAGAGACTTAAGATTTGGCATGTATATGTACCTCATAAAGCCGCACATTTTGAGGGGGTTACATGTTAAGGTCAAGGTCATCCTTTAAGGTCAGGGGTCAAATATATAGGTCCAATCACCGACTTTAACATTGGCCATAACTTTTGAATCAGTAGAGATAGAGACTTGATATTTGACATGCATGTGTATCTCATAAAGCTGCACATTTTAAGGGGTGACATGTTAAGGTCAAGGTCATCCTTTAGGGTCAAAGGTCAAATTGGCCGGGTCATAGTGTTTCACAAACACATCTCGTTAGGTCTGTATTTCTTC
Organism: Azorinus chamasolen; assembly: GCA_963576725.1. NCBI lineage: Eukaryota > Metazoa > Mollusca > Bivalvia > Cardiida > Solecurtidae > Azorinus > Azorinus chamasolen. The sequence goes on from OY755248.1 coordinate 56,914,452, forward strand.
TACTTCTTGTTTGATAATACTCTAATTGAATGTGTTGTTGTTTAATGACAAAATAGTTCATCAAAGATTAACCCTTTCGGCGCCAAATTTCTAATTGTCGTCTGCAGTCCAAGTTTGTTAAATTATTCAGTAAAATAAGGAAGAGAGTTCATAAATGCAAATTTCGAAGGAATAAAGCACATATATAGAAATAGAAATTGAGACAAATAGTGAAGTCCCTGATCAGACGCCGCCTTGAAAAGGCGGTGTCTGCTAGGGGACTGCACTATTTGTCGTGGTGCATTTATGCGACGGCGGCGGTGAAAGGGTTAATGACAAAATAGTTCATAAAGATTAATTGACTTCTGTATGCTGGAATGATTTGATATTTGGTTTGAAGCATAATCATAGTGAGTTGTACCGTGTCTCTCCTTTTCAGGTATGTCATTCATCTACTTCCTTCCTGTTTGCCGAGACTTTCATTGATTTTAGTGAGTGTTTAATTTTTGTTTATGGTCATACTCTTAGCTATTTGTATTAGTAGTATACAGTGCCCCCTCTCTACAACGACACCCTTTGGGATACGAAGATTGTAGGTGTTGTTCAGAGGGAGTTGTTATAGGGAGGGAAAATCAAACATAATTAGCTTGTTCGCAGATCCCCAGATAAGGTGTATTTCGAGAACTAAAACCGTTATGCCTCTATCAAACCCTATGTTGTGACCACATTTTAGAATCGTCACAAAGTGACGATTCTAAAGAGTGGTCACAACATAGGGTTTGATGGAGGCATGAAGAAAATACGATAGAAAAAAAGTTGTTTCTGGAGCCTTGTTGTTTCGGAAACAGTGGCATGCGTTGTTGTAAGGAGGGAATCGTTATTGAGAGGGCCGTTGTAGGGAGGGAGCACTGTATACAGAATTATCAAATTGTTACCTTAAAGTAAATTGTTGTGTTGCAGAGAGGACATATAGAGATCATTATCCGTCTTGCGTCGCCGTCCATATTGATAGAAATAATCTTGCACGAGGCAGACATGCAAACCTTAATTCAATTAATTTTAAATGCAATTTAGAAAAATCTGACGGGGGCATTCGTGTCCTATGGACACAATTTCTTTTATGTTAGTAAACTTTGCAAAAACGAGTTTGTAATAATGATTGTAAACACTTGTAACCCTTCGCTTGCTTCTCCTTCTTTACCTATGCCCTGTTGTATAATTACATATAGCTTCACTGTGTACACGTATTTCGCTGTGCAATCACTGCTGTGGAGTGCACTGATTGCGTAATCAACTTGTAAATAGTACAGACCCTGATGAGACAGCTCCAGCAGGAGCTGTCTCATCTGGGTCTTCACTATTTACAGGTAGGTATATTGACGTGAATAGCAATCGAAGAGTTAATACAATCGCCGATCACCTCGTCAGTATCCAAACGATGTGACACTCGTTTTGTGTTGTTTCAGAAGTGGAAGACATATTCTTTAGAATTGATGTGGATGGTGTTATTACCGACGATATTTGGCTATGAAAGTCAAAAGCTAACAGTATGTTATTGGTGTCTTACAGTAACCATTAAAAGGAGCTGTAAGTATGGATCTTTTCGGCAGTTTAATGCAGGAGACTATGGAAACTATCTGTATTGCTTTTGTCCTGCATTAAGCTATTACCTGCTTTTAATATTTCCGTGTTTTCGCTTTTCGCAATTCTGCTTTCCAGGGATCTCCTACTTTCAGAATGTATGTACTTCACAACAGCAATTGTTAAAAACTCGTTAGGCGGCCGTAAAATGCCACGCCGTTCTTCATTCTCAGTGTTGTTATATTTTCTAGCCCTTCAAGATCATAAATTTCAATGTTTTTAATTATGAAAAATGAAGACCGCTTAAGCCGGTGCTAGGGATGTGAGTAGTGTTACACTTTAAATAACTACTCATGGACAGATTTAATAAAAACGAATCTGCAATTTTCTCTTTTCTCATTTCTGCCTTTGCTTTCTTTCGAAGTATCTCCTACTTTCAGAATTTAAAAAAACCCATACTTGTCTGTAAAGGTATGTTTTACTGTGATTCCCCAACAGTGGTCTGATCAAAAGCACTGCAAATAGCAGAGGAGAGCATGCCAACATTTCGTAAACCCTGCTATAAGCGACTATTAACATTTTAAGACCAGTAACAGCTCACGTCAAGGCATTAGTATTATGCATAAACTCACTCGTTTTGCCCTGTTTAAAACAACCACGTACTGTTTAAGATCCCCCTTGTTAGTCCCCCACCGGACACGGAGGGGAGCTATAGACTTGCACTGAGTCCGTCTTTCAGTCTATCGTTTAGTCCGGACTTTTGTCCGGACGATTTCTCCGCAACCACTTAGATTAAGGTTTCCAAATTTCTTGTGTGGGTGCATCATGGAAAGGATGAGTGTGGCATACTACAGTGGTGTCTCTGTGGCCTTGACATTGATTTTAGGGTTAGTAAAAATGTGTCTAGAAATTTGTCCTGATAATATATCCTCAACCCCTTGGGCTAGAATTTCAAAATTTATTGAGATTGTGGAGTTACGCGTACTCTGTGACATTGACATTGATCGTGACCTCAGTTTTAGTTAAACTTGTTCTAGATTTGTCGAGATGATATATTCGCAGTTTTCCAAATGTATTGTGTGAGTGGATCTTGGGTGGGGGAAGTGTTGGATACTAATTTGGTGTCTCGGTGACCTTGACCTTGACTGTTTGTCCGGATGATATATCCTCAACCCTTTTATATGGGTTTTTTAAATGTAATATGGGGTTGCATCTGAGAAAAAGGATATGTCACACACTGCAGTTTTTGTATCCTTGACCATGACCGTGATCTCAATTTTAGTAAAACATTGTCTGAAATGTATACAAATGGTAAATATATCCCTACGCTCTTGAGTCAGTATCTCTTGTGTAGATACATCGTGGCAAGGTAACGTGTCACGTACTACGTCGTCTCTAACGACATTGACACTGACAGTGATATTAAGTTTATTAAAAGTTCGTCAAAAATGTCTGCAGTATCGGAATGCTAGGTACAGTCTCCGGCCGGGAACGACGGATTGCGTGACCATACAGAGCTTCTGTTTCAAGTGTCTTAAATGTTATTTGATCCGGAGTTTTATTGAATGGTAATGGCCAGGTTAAGTCTCTCGCATCGGCGATTAATTCGGATTTTATTGCACACGCATTCAACCATGAACTGTTCATTCCATAAAGTGAAGTATCAGACAACCTGTATTCACTACTTAGATGCAATCCTACAGTGCTCCCATCCGCCATTTCTTCTTTTAGATGAATACGTTCACTTTCGACGTTGGGTCCAAGGTTACGCTCCTGTAGTGGCAACTGTGTTAGGGTACTGGCACGGCATATGAGAGGCAATGGGTTCATGTCCCAGTCGGGCCAAAAATTGTTACGTTACGATGTAAACTATATTGTCAACTACGGATAACATGACGGCGCATGCCTATTGCCATGGTTTGCTGGCATGAACTAAAACAACTTAAATGTCATAAATGACAATTTAAAGAGTCTTCACAACATAGTGTTTGGTAAAATAAAGGAACTGTTCTTGTTTGGATTTATGCATCTCATCTGGGCGTCATATATATGAATGCAAGACAACAACATTTGAATTTCAATACAGTTTTACTGTGGTTTTTGTGACACCATTGTACACAACGCTATCACAACAATAAACAATGTCCATACAAAGCTTGAGCACAACTGTCGTATAATAATCAAGTATGAAATATAGATGTCTGATAATGTTAGGAATCTGAATTGTTTATTATTTGGATTTTTTGTGCAAACAGGGCAAAAGCTAAAGTGCGTATTCAAATAATAAAACAGTCATTTCTCGACCAAACCCTTACGAAATCCGCAAGGAGTGCCAAGGAAACGGTTAAAATACACATAAACTAAAAGGGGTTATTCTTGAGTACATTCGCAATTCTGATTCATTTTGGTACCCATGAGAAACAGTCTAGTGGTGCACGGTAGACCCTACTGGGTCCCTAGAGTGGTAGGTTGTAAACACTCGTTAGAATCGCCCCGAAGAGACAATTCTAAAGACTGGTCATGACATAGGACCGAATGAGAAATGAAAGAGCTATTCTTGAAAATGTGTTTATATACGCATCTTATCTGTTATATGTACCTCTTTGATTACTACGTGTTTATCCCTTTAGAAGGACTATACAACGAATGCATTAATACTAAATATATAAATATAATATATATTTACAGTAAATCCTCTCTAACGGCTACTAAATTGTGTTAATTAGTTAAATTATTGCACGTGGCTGCTTAAAGCAAGCTCCTATAGGAGCGTTCTGTTTAACTTTCACCTTGCTTTATGCAGTCACCTGCCTTTAACACAAACTACTTGGTGTAATTTAGTGGCCGTTATAGAGAGGTTTTACTGTACCTCCATGACTACTACGTGTTTATCCCTTTAGAAGAACCATACAACGAATGCATTAACTGAATATACAAATATAATATATATTTATAGCACTTACACTTATAATGAACCGGCATTAGCAAACAGTGCAGACCCAGACCAGAGAATCATAGATCAGTACTCTGATCAGGGTTCTCAGTGTTTACCATTCAAAGTCATCTAGAAAGTTTAAGCCTTAATACTGAATGGATTCTAGTTAACCCATTCCCTCATATTGACGACTTTTGACGACTCCGTAAAAGTTACTTTGTGAAACCATTGTGATAAATAGAGCATTTGCTCCTATAGGAGCAAATGCTTTATTTATCACAATGGTTTCAAACTATGATATTCTAACATTTTCCTTTTCTCTAGTTAATGCTCCTTTTCGGTAGATTTATTCAAAGAGGTTGTATCTACAAATAGCCTATGATGTAATGGGTTAAGACGTGTACCATACGACTATTCAGCATTTAACGGGCTTCTCGTGATATTCGTTTAGACAGTAACTCAGATAATCGTCTAATTCTCATTTGTAACGCAACGTAGACTCTACTTTGACGCCACCCGTAAATTATTAATACTAGTACATAAGAGGGTCGTTTCACAAGTGTTTGTAACTTGCAATGAAGGAGTTAAATAGGACAGCTCATTTGCATGTCTCTCAAAGGTCAACCTTTATATGTGAGGCGCACACCTTATCAATCAGCCCTCGTAGGTTTCGCGGTGGTTGATATCTGAACGTTTCAGGCACGAATAGCTTGAGCTTGATTTAAAGTGTTTAACGTTCAACACGTTAACCCATTACCTCATAAGCTATTTTTAGATCCTACCTCTGAATAAATCTACCGAAAAGGGGCATTTACTACACAAAAGGAAATTTTTAGAAGTGTGTAGTTGGGAAATCATTGTGATAAATAGAGCATTTGCTCCCATGGAGCAAATGCTGTATTCATTACAATGGTTTCAAAAAGTGACTTTTACATAGGCGTCAAAATGCGTCAATATGAGAGGATGGGTTAAATCTGGCAACCGTTGTTGTGAGCACTTTTTGCTTCGCATGTACACGCTTCTACAAAGGTAAGGCCACTTTCAGTATTAACCAATTTCAATCGCATTGCCTGATAGAGGCCTTAATCCTTTACTCCGTAAATACACCTTTGAATGCATTTGCAAACAGAGCAGATTCGGATCAGAACGGCTCCAATAGAAACCGTCTGGTCAGGACATGCTCTGTTGCTAATGAAATAATAAAGATATGATTCTACAGTTTCTGCAATAAATAAATATTACTTTTTCGTATGCCGTATTAAAATGCATTTTCATGATGAAATTATTTCTGACATGATTTTTCATAGAGAAAAGGGTTAAGTATAAGAATCAATATTTCGACTTGATTGTTATATTATATTACAGACATAGCAATTACGACTGTTTTGGAATAGTATTGGCATAATAAACTATGTACTAGGTAGTTAAGTGCTTTTAGCAGAATTTGTTAACTTTGAATTAAGTACAATAAAGCCATCTAAACCGGAATTCTAGTAGAGTAGAATCTAGATATGTTGAGGCACATGACTGCTTAATGCAGGGTGAAAGTCATACAGAAAGGTCCTATATGAGCTTTCTGCATGACATTCGATGTGATAAGTATTGGAAATTGAATACCGCTTCAGCCGGTAGGGGGCGTGCATAGTGTTGCACCTTAAATAACTGCTCATGAACAGACACATTAAAACTGAATCTCAAATTTTCCCTTTTTACGTTGCTGTTTTTGCTTTCGAGGGATCTCTCACTTTCATTTTTTTCCTGCAATAAGTTGCCACCTGTTGACCGGAATTTATGCTAAATTAAATGTCCGGCTTAAAGGAGTTTTACTCTACTTATTTAATAGTTTGCGCATGTCTGTGTTTTGAGCACTGTTCTTACACGTCCGATATTGCTGTCCCTGGGTCGGCAGCCATGGTTGTGTGGATACATACAGGTAACTCTTCTGACGATGTCGAAGCATGGCTATAGCTATTACGATGTGCCATGTTTCCTGTCTGTGAGTAGGTGTTGGTTTGATTTTGACCTGAGCGTGAACGCAATGACGACATGTATTTTGATTTCTCTCTGTTCTTTAACTTGATGCTAATTTCTTCCTTTGCAACATGATTCGCTATTATCACACTGGTTTCACCCGAGTTTGACCTTTTGAAACATATAAGCGCTTTCTGTAAATCAAAACGAGATGATGGTTTACGGTTTCGATTTTCGTTCCGGAAGCGTTGTTTATATCTTGGTTCAGAAATGAACAATGAGCATACCGTTCTCAAATGACTTTTGCGGAACGTAAATAAACCGTACAGTATTGGATTAAGTGCAGAGTGGAGCATGAAAATTACTTGCGACACGGCTAATTCGTTTCTTAATTGAACCGAATATTGACTATAGATCCTGATCAAACATATAATAAAATAAGGTGTAAGGCATACAAGATATGCAATTATGACCGACAAAGTCATAAACACTACTTTTCTCCTGGCGGATGATATTGCGCTTCTTTTCATTGACATCCGAGGAGAGCATGCGTTCACTCTGTACGATGAAAGAGTCGATCTCTCACTTTGCTGCCCTCGGTTCCAAATCGCCATTGCTATTGCAGTGTAACAATATAGCATTATCCCTGCCGGGAGCAATAATATATAAAATGTTAGAAATGTAAAATAAAACTTTCTCTGCCACTCATGACTGTACCCCGAACTTTTACAAATATATATATATGCTTCTTTCTGTGCATCGTAGTCTTCTACTTGGACAAAAATAAATATCTGAGGCACTGCAAACAAAAACGCCATTATCCATGCCGTGACTACTTTTGATTTAATCTTTGGTCTTTGTTTGAGCGATTGGAGCGGTCGAACAATCACCTGGTACCTGTCGATGCTCATTCCGGTCAGAAGAAATGTTGTGCTTGACAATGTCACTACTTGGAGATACAACAAGCACTTGCAAAAAAATGCTCCGAGGACCCATTGTTTGAACACAACTTCCAACAGCTCTGTTGTCATTGTTATAAAGGCAACCGTTAAATCGGCTATCCCGAGATTGACAATAAACACATTTACTCGTTTTCTTCGTCGGCTTTGTTTGTGCACAATTAGAACAATGAGAACCATATTTCCAATTATAGTTGCAATCATTACTAAAAGAACTGGGGCTATCTTACTTAAGGCTTCTGTACTCCATATCACACTTCCACTGTTTTTATTTGATGAAGATGTAATGGATTCATTCTGGTGGATGTTGCTGTAATTAACTTGTTGGTCTTCATTTAAAATCCCTGCCATGGTCATGGCTGGCAATTAGGTATTGTATCCTGTAAAAAAAAAGACATACGTATGTCAGTATGGAATGCCTGTCATGACATGCTACATGCCAGTGGTATTATTCTATAGTAACAGTCATACAGGCAGGTGGTTGCTAATTGCAGAACGAAAGTTATGCAGAAAGCTCCTTCATGAGCTTTCTGCATTACTTTCGTCCTGCATTAAACATCCACCTGCTTTTAAGACAGCTATGTTTATTCATGAAGTTGTCACATTGGAGCTTTAGTAGATAGAACATACGGCGACACAAAATATGTAAACATATCATTCAAGAGCCAGTCTTAAACGTTGTTAAACATGAATAGGTATACGCTATACATGTATATTGTTTGCAGCTGGGAATTTCTGCCACTACAAATTTCTAAGGACTCATTGGAATCTAATCACTGGTACATTATTCGTACCGGTATATTTTGGAATTATATCTCAGTCGTTGCGATGCTGATGTCCTGCATGGTTATGAATTCATCAGCATTATAACTCAACACGAGCTAATTTATAAAAATCATTTATCTGCCATTAATCATAAATAATCCTGAAAAAACAATAATGCTTTTCTGAATATTATTTGGATTATATTTTATAATTGCATACGAAACAAAGAAGTGTTTGCCCATGGCAGAATATATATGATTTATTTTATAAGCATACAGCACAGACCTTGATCAGATGGCTCCTACAGGATACCTCTAATCTGGGTCTACTGCTTTTTGCAAAGGCGCGAAATGGCGTCTCATAATATGAAGTACATGTAATTATATTTCAAATATAATCAGGTTTAAATAAAAGTAATGGTGCATAAGCAACGTTGCTCGACATAACTTCTATAACTGAGGAACTTTATTGGATCAATAGATCATGCCCACCGATGTGCAGTAATACGTGTTCCTGTCAATACATCGAGTAGAGTATGTAAGGAGGTGAAGGAGATGAAGTAAATTGGCTGTTTGCAAATGAACCTTTCTAAACGAAAGCAAACCTTTAGACTATATAACCCTTTCCCTGTTAAATAATGATGTAAGAAACAACGACATCATCAATATTTATTGGCTGCATTTGAATAATGGCATATGTATACAGTTAAACCTCTCTATAACGGCCACTAATTTGCATCAATTAGTTTGTGTTAACGGCAGGTGGCTGCTTAAAGAAAGGTGAAAGTAAAACGGAACGCTCCCATAGGAGCGTTCTGTTTTACTTTCACCTTGCTTTAAGCGGCCGCCTGTCCCAAATACCAAATAATTAACACAACATATGGTGGCCGTTATAGAGAGGTTTTACTGTACTGGATTGTTCTCTTATTTGTAGAAACCGAAGAATCAGATTTTTTTGTAATTGCATAGTCAAACAGAACAGACCCTGATCAGACAGCTCTTATAGAAAGCTCCCAGGGGAGAATATTTTGTGCAACCTCCATTATCATTATTATGCAAACTCTTATCTGTCTTAAAAACACAGAAATTGATACCTATTTGCGTATTCGAATGAGTGGAGTTTTACTTATCTATTTAACCATTTCGGCGCCAGATTTCCAATTGTCGTCTGCAAACCATTTTTGTTAAATCATTCAGTAAAATAAGGAAATGAGATAGATAAATAAATGCAAATTTCAGAGGAATAAAGCACAGACGTGGAAATAGAGATTGAGACAAAAAGTGAAGTCCCTAATCAGACGCCGCCTTGAAAAGGCGGTGTCTGATCTGGGACTGCACTATTTGTCGTGGTGCATTAATCGGCGGTGAAAGGGTTAATATTAAAACTCTTGAATTGTTATCCATTTATTACCTGCAGGAAGGCATTTATCACAATATTAATGTTAGCCATTTTGAACCACCTGAAGTGATATTTAAACAGTGTTTAAACCGGGCTCTGCAAACGATAAAGAGCAAAGTGGCCATGCTTGGTCTGAACAGGGTCAACACTGCCAGGCATTCTTTCCTACGTACTATTTGTGAATGGTCCATTTCAGTATTTTTCATGCATTCCTTTTGTATTTGGTCACATTGTAGCATATTCAATTAATTTAAAAGCACTATTACGGTGTAGAGTAAAAAACCGCTAAACCAGAATTCTGATTTAGATACCTTTAGGCAGGTGGCTGCTTAATGCCCGGCATGACTTTCACCCTGCATTAAGCTGCCACCTGAATCCAAGATGGATATCTATACTAAAAATGACGTCCGGCTTAGAGCGGATTTACTTTATTTTGAAACAGTATTGCTTATTTCTAAAATACTTTCTCAGCTGCGTCTTTAATGTAATTGTGCGCTTATCCAGAAATCATGAAAATAAAAAGCTTCATAACTGAATGATAGCTTAAAGCAGGACACACATTATGTAGAAAGCTCCTTCAAGAACTTCCGTCCTGCATTAAGCATCCACCTCTTTTAAAATATATCCATGCGAAGTTATAAATAATCGGTTCAGAGGGGTTTTACTTGATATAGACTCCATCTTATATTTGAACATGTTGAAATGGCGCTCCTATATAATCATATTAATGAGATTGCCAACGCCCACCAATCAAGGCACCTTGAGTGATGCTTATGAACATGTATTAAGCGATTCCCTCGTGGTTTCAGTGACACACGCTTGGACAACTCCCCAGCTTTCATTAACGCTTATCCTCCTGTAAAACATCTCATTAAATTATGACCTTTTGTAAGAATTAGTTTAACTCATCCCAAATTCATTCAAGCTGATGGTTCCTGATGTTTCGCCGAGTTACTCTCCGTCCCATCTGAATTCAAGTCGTTTGCAGGAGCAAGCGACACCATTGCTTAAGAGGACTATTGTGAATAATGATTGCACTATGTTCGTCATCATGACATGATCAGTCTGAGGTTTTGGCATTTTAATGATATAATGTCATTGGAATGGCAAGCATCATTAGCCCCTGTCATGCTAACAAATGTAATGTCTGCTTAAACTCCATTCTGTTGTATTTTTACTCACTTAAACTCGTTTAAGCTTTTCCGAAACTATTGACATAACGACAAAGAGTGTGGATCTTGATACACACCAAGTTACTCGGCGTCTCATCTGGATCAGGTATGTTTGTAAATGAAAGTTACGTCGTAAAATGCGGACCAAGGGTATAAATAATATCAGTTGTGCAACCTTGGTCACCATAACATGATTATCCAGAAAGTTTTTTTTAAATGATAGATATAATGACATCGTTATGGCGAACATCATCAACCCCTGGGCTTATTAATTAACCCTTAAAGTGCTAAGCGCGATCTGACTCGCATTTGCAAACAGCTTGTATCCAGATGAGACGCCGAGTAACACGGCCTCTCACCAGATTCCAAGCTGTCTGACACTCGGTCAGTAGTTTCTCAAACAATTGTACGGGTCAGAAGTAAACATGCAACAGATCAGAGTTTTTGCAGACATTTGCTTTTCAGCACGATAAGGGTTAATCGATATGGCCTTACTTATCTTCCTTGTACTTCTGCCTCATCAGTTTGTAAGCTGTTACAGCAATGTTGATGTATTTAGATTTAAATGTAATTAAAATATTTTTGTTATTGATCACCTGTAAGAAGCTTAAAGCATTACTCTTTGGATACGCCTTTAACCCATTACATTATATGCTAGTTTTTAGATCCGAACTCTTTGAATAAATCTACCGAAAAGGAGCATTAACTAGAGAAAAGGAAAATTTTAGAATTTTTTTCTTTGAAACCATTGTAATAGATATAACATTTGCTCCTATGGGAGCAAATGCTCTGTTTATCAGAATGGTTTCACAAAGTGACTTTTACAGAATCGTCAAAAGTCGTCAATATGAGGGAATGGGTTAACACATTTGCAAACACAATGCACCGAAATAATACAAGATGGCATCTGTATTAGTCGTGTACTCAGGGTCTACTCTGTTTGCTTGTACAGTAGAACCCCTCTAATAAGACCACTTAATGAATAACCATATCGGTTTTTATAAACAGGTGCTTGCTTAATGCAGGACAAAAGTAATGCAGAAAGCTCCTATAGGAGCTTTCTGTATTACTTTTGCCCTGCATTAACCTTCCACCTGCCCTACCATTCGGAATTAAACCTGTTTTGGGTGGTCGCATTAGAGGGGGTTTTACTCTAATATGAAAAAGATCTGATTCTAAAGAATATACCATGACCTTATTTTATGTGTTCACATGTCAAACTATAATTCATTCAATTAATATTCACGATGTCTTTATTTCTTACATGAATATTCATGGAGTACATGGTTAATTAATAACAGTATAAGAGAATACAATTGAAAAGAATGTAAGGTTGTGTGACTTACTGATCTGAATTTAAGAATATGTCCCTGACTGATCTGAATATAAGAATGCGACTGACTGATCTGAAATTAAGAATATGTGACTGACTGATCTGAATGTAAGGCAGGGTGACTGACTGATCAGAATGTAAGACTGTGTGACTGTCTAATTTGAATGTAAAACTATATGACTGGTTGATCTGAATATAAGTAACAACATGTTGCATGTTGAAATCAGTTCATATATTATGTGATTGGCTCATTTGTGGACGTAGGCAAAGTGATGCACAATTAATATTGAGAGGATGGACTCCTTTTAAAGACATGTGTTTCCGTCTAGATTCCTCTTGACTCGGAAACCCTAATTGGCATCGATCTGGGTGACAAAGGCGCTCGCTATCTACATTACACTATGAATATAAGTGGAGAAAATAATTTGTTTTGCTGCCTAGCGGTGGCTACAGAATTAATAAAGAAAAGCTTGATTAGGTCTGTCGTGGACAGATCAATTCAGAACTGAATAGCGCAGTACGATATCACACGAACATTGGAATATGTTTTAGACACGAACAAATAATTAAGATGTACAAGAATCTAAAGAAAACTTCAATCTAGCAAAGAATCAACAACACGTGTAGGCAATTGAACTCAGCATTTATTGTATTAGAGTACAGTAAACTTCCTCTAGCGCGACCAGAAAAATAACAGGTGAATAAGGGGTCGTAAAACGTAGGTGGTACATGTAGCTTAAAGCAGGACGATTGTTATGCAGAAAACTCTACGGGAGCTTTCAGCATAACTTGCGTCATGCTTTAAACAACCACCTGCCTTTTAAAGACATATTTGTGTATTACAGTAGCCCTTTTAGAAGGGTTTCACTGTATCCACATCCAGTAACGTGTACCTAACACTTTACTTCAAAGAGAGTTGGTACCTGGACCGTCAGAGTAGGCCGGGGTCTGATAGCTCCCTTGACATAATGCCATTATAATAATGCAGCTGACTGATAGTGATGTGTACAGTCATTATTTTTTACATAAATGTTAATGAAGTAAATGGTTAATGGTATTTTACATAAACTCGAAACTAATGTCCCTGTTGAATATTCATGTAATAAATAACTTCATCATGAATATCTATTGACAGGATGTTTAATATGATGGCATCTGTACACAGGATGCTATGGAATTGGTAGCAACTGTTGAATCAGATCTATTGCAATTAATAGCAAACAGAGCAGACCCAAATTAACTTTTCATTTACCTGATTTTAAACATGTGTGACAGAGCTCCAGATAAGATGCGCACATTAAAATATGTTCTAGTATAACTTCTTTATTTCTCCGCCAAACCCTATGTTGTGACCATTCTTTAGAATCGTCTCTTCGAGGCGATTCTAAAGAGTGGTCACAACATAGGGTTTGGTGGAGAAATGAGGATTTTAGTATTTGAGTACGCACCGTTATCTGTAGCTCTGTATGTAAGCTTAGAGTATATTACTTAGAAACAAAATGTAGGAATCAGATCTGAATACTTTAGACTAGTAGCAGTATCGACTAATAACGAACAATAAAAGCAAATTCAATGAATTGATATTCTCTATCAAATAAGAGCTGGTCTCAGTATTTAACTGTTCAAGTACGGAGTGACAGAAACACTCCATGTACCGTTTCTGAGACCTATAATACTGTGGACGGACAGAATGACTTATTCATGGGCACACGGACGGACGTACATTGTATGTATCAACGGACGGGCGACGCCCAAACTATATCGTTCCGCCTAACACGGGGGATAACAAGATATACTTATTTTTAACTATTTCGCTGCCAAATATTGTCTTCCGCAAAATCGTAGTCTGCTCTGTTTTTTGGTTTCTTTGAATTCCCCTCTTTTCTTTCAAAATACATTACCATAGTAACAAACAATTTAGATCCTGATTAGACACCGCGTTGTTTGCCGTCTCATCAAGGTCAAAACTGTTCATTACTATGAGAATAACAGTTACGACATTCGCAGCGAAATAGTTAAGATACATGACTTCGGTTAAAATAGGAGCTCCTGCATTAACTCATTGCCTCCTACTGACGCATTTTAGCGCCTCTGTAAAAGTCATTTTTGAAACCATTGTGATAAATAGAGCATTTATTTCCTATGGAGCAAATGCTCTATTTATCACAAGGGTGTCAAAGCTACACAATTCTAAAAGTTTCCCTTTTTACAATAAATGCTCCTTTTCGACAGATTTATTTAAAGAGGTTAGGTCTAAAAATAGTCTAGGAGGGAAGGAGCTAACTAGCATTTGCCTTAACCCTTTACTTCATGTAACGTCATGTAAGGATTAATGACGTCATTAATATCAGATCGATTAATTGTTATAATAGCACATGGACACTGGGACTCTTGTCCATGACAAACACTGTAGAATCATATCTTTATGATCATAATGAAATACAGCCGATCCTGGTCAGACGGCTCCTTAACCTTTAGCCTGCTATGGCCGGATGAGTGAATACCTATGCAAACAGTTTGAATCCAGATGAGACGCCGAGTAACTCGGCGTCTCATCAGGATCCAAACTATTTGACACTCTGGTTGCATTTTGGCAGACAAATTGATTATAGCTTGAATTTAGAAAATATAGTAGGTGAAATGTTTTGTAAAAATAATTTGCTCAGCAGGCTAAAGGTTAAGATGCCGTCTGATCTGGGTTAACTCTATTTGGGAATGCATGGAAAGCCGTATGTACGGAGTAAAGAGTTAGATATACAGATTTGTACGTCTTTGTGGTGGTCACATTAGAGATGTTTTGCAGTATTTTGTTCATATTCTGATAAGGGATATTATTCATTCGACAGAATTTACTATTCCAATGCTTTGCTGATGCTATGACCGTAAATAACCTCCAAGGACGTTTGGAAATAATTAAGAAATAATACTGTTGACCTCGTGTGGTATTAGTTGGATCAAGATGGAAATTACTGTCACAGCTAGCCGTGTCATATCTAGTAATTGTATACAAATAGTACAGCATATCTAATGTGTCTACCAAAAGGACGTATAACTCTGGGTATTTAATGCATGTGATAGCTTAATACAGGACGAAAAATACACATAAAGCTCCTATAGGAGCATTAAGCAAGCAAATGCTTTTAAATCACATCATTGTTTATAAAGTGGTCGCATTAGAGATAGTTTACTGTACATGAAAAGGTCCATAGCTTAATGCAGGACGAACATTATGCAGAACGATCCCAAAGGAGCTTTCAGCATTACTTTCGTCATGCATCAAGCCACCACATTCTTTTAAAATTACATCTCAAATCACAAAGTGGCCGCATTAGAGATGTTTGGCTGTACATGCCAAAGGCCATACAGGACATTACCGACCTTCGTATATAATGTAACACACGACAAATTTAGAAAATAAACCTGTATTAATTATTTGCAGTAGAGCCTTCTTAAGAGTCTCTGTATCAGTTTTGCCCTGCATATAACGTGCTGTTCTATGCCACATTGAAAATAATGTTTTATATTAAGTTATTTTTTAGCCCAAACCTTAAGCTTGTTCAATTTTATTCCGATCTCGATAAATTAACGGGATTGTATATGAAGCAGTGCTTGCCTTTTAAGTTATTCCTTTCATTACATCAAATGTAAATGGTAATTATTGGCATTTCCGCTACTAGGAGACCATTTCAAAGTCATCCTGCAATTAGGTAGACTGAAATTACACATTTGAAAAATGTTCAATATTACTCCCTGTCAACGAGTAATGTCTCGCTATTAAAAGCTTTTTCAGCTTTGAGAATCTCCTAAGTAACTGTAAAATGATTGTAAACGATTATTTCTAAATCAATCAAAATGAATTCTTCGTGCATTTGAATACCTTAAGAACTTTCCTTGTTAAGTTTGTAGTCTGTTGAATTGTCTGTACAAGGCAAAGTACCACGTGATGAAACAGGCATCTATACTGAATGCCGACACACTTCTATATTTTTTTTTAATTTCTTACCTAGTTTCAAAGTAATTTAGTATGAGCTCTCGATACCAAAATGTTTTAAGGCATTTGCATAACTTTTGAAAAGTCTCATTTTTAAGTCAGACTTCCGGGAAACCACGATTTGAATAAGCTACGTCTTATCTGGCATGTTATTGAAAATCACAAAATTGCCAAATTGAATGTTCATGTGCTGTTACGCTTGAATTGTTTTTAATTATGTAACTATAGCTTCAAAGTCGCTAAAAGCGGTTGCGATCACCTCTTCTACGCTTCACGGTGAGAACTCCCTGACGTAACGCCTAGTGACATTATTGTTTGGAGTGGCGTTGTTAGATCACGAACATTGTTTATTTTGTGATGTATTAACCATTTCGCTGGCAAACTCTGTCGTCTGCTAACTTAGTCGTCTGCTTCAAATTTTCATTTTTTTTTTATTTTCTTCATTTTTGTTTCAAAAACATAGTAACAGTAACAAACAGTTTAGATCCTGATGAGACGCCGAGTTACTCGGCGTCTCATCTGGATCCAAACTGTTTGCATAGGTAATCACAGATCCGGCATTGGCAGCGAAAGAGTTAAAAAGTCGTCCAAGCAATGCCCAAATGTGCTCAGTTGGGTTCATGCCGTGGCTACATGCAGGCGATTATAAGATGCCAACGCCATTTCTCTTCATAACACCCCTAGTGCACAATACTGCGTGCGGCCTAGGATTGTCATGCGTTATGTAGCATGCCAGGGTGTGCAGTAAAAAAGGGAACAGCTACTGGTTGCAGAACCTGATAGACATATCGATCGGCATTCGTGTTACATTGAATAACAATTTGGTCGGTCTTTACACCCCCATAATACCAATCAAAACCCGTAACCGACCGTCTGCAAAACTTATTTTGAAGATGCGAGTACTTCCTGTCTGATCTGGGTCCAAATCGATTGACTTTTAATCAGTACGTTTATATAATTAGTAAGAATCTGTGTATCAGACATTTGCTTTCAAACACTTAGTAACATTCAAGAATAAACGCAGACAGGAAAACAAACGTTCGTATGACATTTTCAATTAAACTGTACAGAGACTTACATAAGTAAAATCCATTACACCGGTCAGTGTATGTCCGTGCATTTCTACTGTACATCCCATGCAAAAAACTCATGTAGATTATCTTAGAAAAGTCACCATTGCGCATGCTTTGCGCCACTGCCTAATACACCAGGCACACTGAGTGGCGGCAATAGGTATTATTAAACCAATTGATCGTCTGCTATTATCTTGTTCCAATTAATTAAAGACCATTTTCTAAAACACCATCTATAGTAATATCTGAGCTATTGTGATATACACATTTGAATACTACTAATCACTATGTGCTGTTTTTCCCTATACAATTTAAATTCTATTTGCCAGATTTATTATTTGTATGCCGTTTTCCACCGTTTTCTTCTTTTGTCTGTTTGTTTTCATTTTATTTGCTTTTTCCTATGTATTTTCTTACTTACTTGTTTTGGAAAGTGCTTATGTATCCCATTAGGTGGGACTTTTTCGCTTAACCGAAATAAAACTTGAAACTCATCTAAACAGCATTCTCGACAACTGGGCACGCGTCCAGTGACGATGGCGTCGTGCCCAGAGCAGTCAGCGATGACAATACGACATGCCGTATTAACTGCCTACCGCATCTAGGGTGACCTGTGAACGTCAAAGCTCACCGTTAACCCCGTATGCCATAGGTACGTTAAAAATCAAATAACTCACGTAACCCTTTACCTAAAAGATGCGTTAAAATCGAAACGCGCCAGGAGCCCGTTTCCTCGTAGAAATATTAACATCAAATAACTCAGTTGACCCTTTACCACATAGATACGCTAAGCTCAGCGTTAGCACTTTACTTCATATATATGTGTTAAACATCAAAGTGCGCCGATAACATTTTCCGTCATATATACGTTAAACACCATAGCTCATCGTTAACCATCTATTCCATAGATATGTTAAACATCAAAGCCCACCGTTAGCATTTAACTTCATCGATACGTTAAACACCAATGCTCGCCGTTAACCATCTATGTCATAGATATGTTAAAAATCAAAGCGCGCCGGTAACATTTTATGTTATATATACGTTAAACACCAAAGCTCACCGTTAACCATCTATGTTATAGATACATTAAACATCAAAGCGCGCCGGTAACATTTTACGTCATATATACGTGAAACATCAAAGCTCATCGTTAACCATCTATGTCATAGATACGTTAAACATCAAAGCGCGCCGATAACATTTTACTCCATAGAATTAAACATCAAAGCGCGCAATTATCACTTTACTTCATAGATACATTAAAGCTCAAATCGCAGTGTTAACGTATTTGTTGACCCAGACCCGATGGCTGCTTTAATGGCCGTCTGACCAGTGTTCGCTCTGTTTGCTTATAAAATAGTATAGATATGTTTCTACATATATGGTAAAAAGTCCTTGTTGATAATTCCATTATACATTTCAACTAATATACAGTATATCCACCGAGTCAGTAAAAATATGTCCTAGATGAATTGTCATGAGGTAAAAGCATTTAAGTATACAGTTGAACTTCAATATCTCGAACTCGGATAACTCGAACTTTGGGATAATTCGAACAAAAAGTCCAGTCCTTCCAAAACTAACACTACAGAATTGCTCTAAAATGTATCGCTACAGATATCTAGAAACACATGTGGCAGCTTAATACAGGTCTAAAGTAATGCTAGAAGCTCATACAGGAGCTTTCAGCATTACTTTAGACCTGTATTAAGCTGTGGTCTTGACAAGTCGTTCAGATGATAAATCGGATGACTCGACAATCTGTTATCTCGAACTAATTTGTACGGTCCCTTGAAGTTCGACTTATCGAAGTTCAACTGTATTTAGAACAGAAATATGAAATAATCAAACACGGTGAAAATGCACGGAGCAACTGATACAGGTGTGTACTCAAACACTAAACTCGTCATTTCTCCACATCGGACGTAATCAAAAGTTTACTAGATCCAAATGTGTGCAGATATTTATTGTACTGTGTACTGTACTGTGTGATTAGGGTTAGGTAAATAGAACACATGCAATATTCGCTTCACAATACTAATTTCGAATTAGTTAATTATGTAGATCTATACAGCAAAATCCCTCCAAAGTGACTACCAACGTGATGTCAAATTATGCTCCCGAAAGGCAGGCGGTAATTAATGTAGTGCAAAGTTAGATAGAAAACACCAACGGGGGTGTTTTGCTTTACGTTCGAAATGCATTAAGCAGTTACCAGATTTTAAAGATATTAGTGGTTATATTGTATTTTAAGATATTGTATTTTATCATAATGCATTTTCTATGCTAGATCTACATTTATTTTTTATGGATTTACAGCGGTTGGACTTAGAAATATTCTGGAAAATTTAGGTTTTCCGGAGTTTGTTTCTAAACTCTAGCAGATATTGAAGTGATATTTGGGTTGGTCCTTTATTATAGTGAATTACAAATCAAGTTCGCATTTTGTTATGATACACTGACTTTTTTTGCGGATTTACAACAGTTGGACATTTTCTGGAAATTACAGGGTTTCCGGACTTCTTATTATAAACTCTAGCAGATATTGAAGTTATATATGTAGCTTTATTACGATTAGTTACAGATCAAGTTTAAATTGTATTACGCTACATTGATTTATCACGGAATTACAGCAGTTTGAATTAACATTCAGTCGGTAGGGGACTATGGCATTGCTTTCCATGCTCCCACTACTTGTTGAGCATACTGCGTGCTAGAAACTGTATTCTGACATGCTTCAGCATGTCTATCAGAATGTTTGCAAATTTGGTTAGTGACTGTGATAAAGCGAATGTGTCTTATTCACCAGACTTGCTTTTAGACTAGCTACAAATTAATGTTATTTATTTAATATCAATCAGGGCAATAGATAAAGGCGCCTATTCAAATAAAAATCGTCATTTCGTCACCAAAGCCAATTTTGTGACCATCGTTTAAAATCGTCTCCTCGAGAGGATATTAAAGAGTGATCACAACACAGGGTTTGGTGAAGACGTAAATAAGTTATTCTTGAAAATATGTTTAAATTTACGCATCTTATTTGGGCCTCTTTTAATCATAAGGTTTGTGACGTCAAGGATTAGAGAGAACTTAAAAATTTAGACATTAGATATATTAAACTTCAAAACCAATACACGAGAAACATGCTGTACATATATAATATATGTCAATACACATAATGATCAATGATGTGTCAATACATAATGATGGTGTGTGTTTGTATCGGGGTTATCAGCTAATTACAGGTGGAGAAAGATCCCAGTATCCATGCTTATAAAACATGTTAGTTGGGTCTGAGTTCGTTCTCATGTTATTGATTGGTCAGATTTGAGCTTTTGGCTCAAATCTGACCAATCAAAAGCTTGAGAATACCTGGGTAGAACCACAGATCTACCACAAGCCAGCATGAAAAATACTAATGTCCTGATCGGGATTCGAACACAAGCGGTTAGGGGCTTTGTGTTAGTCGTAGATCGTTACCATTCAAACACTTACCACCCCCCCCCATAACATGATTTACAAATACTAGATGTGTCAATATACAATGATCATGTAATATTTGTAACTACCCAACTACACAATGATCATATAATAATATTGGTAACTACCCCAAAAATTACAATGATCATGTAATAATATTGGTAACTACCTAAATAATTATACAATGATCATGTAATAATATTGGTAACTACCTAAATATACAATGACTATGTAATAATATTGGTAACTACCCAAATATACAATGATCATGTCATAATATTGGTAACTACCTAAATATACAATGATCATGTAATAATATTGGTAACTACCTAAATATACAATGATCATGTAATAATATTGGTAACTACCTAAATATACAATGATCATGTAATAATATTGGTAACTACCTAAATATACAATGATCATGTAATAATATTGGTAACTACCCAAATATACAATGATCATGTAATAATATTGGTAACTACCTAAATATACAATGATCATGTAATAATATTGGTAACTACCTAAATATACAATGATCATGTAATAATATTGGTAACTACCTAAATATACAATGATCATGTAATAATATTGGTAACTACCTAAATATACAATGATCATGTAATAATATTGGTAACTACCCAAATATACAATGATCATGTAATAATATTGGTAACTACCTAAATATACAATGATCATGTAATAATATTGGTAACTACCTAAATATACAATGATCATGTAATAATATTGGTAACTACCCAAATATACAATGATCATGTAATACTATTGGTAACTACCTAAATATACAATGATCATGTAATAATATTGGTAACTACCTAAATATACAATGATCATGTAATAATATTGGTAACTACCTAAATATACAATGATCATGTAATAATATTGGTAACTACCCAAATATACAACGATCATGTAATAATATTGGTCTCCCAATATTTAGGGTAGTCAGGGGCTTAGCTAGCGGTACGCACTTACGCACGTGCGTAACATCAATATATAAGGTGGAAACATTGTTTTGGCCAAAATGGAACAAAACTTAAAGGCGAAGGAGGTAGACTTTGATAAACATTCTGTCTTTTCAATTTGGCTTTAACCCATTCCCACATATTGACGACTGTTGACGCCTCTGTAAAGTCACCTTTTGAAACCACTGTGATAAATAGAGCATTTGCTCCCATAGGAGCAAATGCTCTATTCATCACAATGGTTTCAAAACTACACAATTCTAAAGCTGCCCCGGGGAGCATGCACCCGGACCTCTGTAGCCGCGGTGCGTACTGTCAATTATCAATACTTATCACTACCAGGATTCGAAAATTTTGTTAACCCTTTCAACGCTGTTATTCCAAAATTCAAACAGTCAGGTTTTATTTAAGCTTACCATGAGTATTCAAGGATTTTGTTTTAGATTAAGCGAAACATGGCAAACAGTGCACACCCCGATTAGAGTGATCCTAGATGACACTTCTCATCTGGGTCTACACTATTTTGCAAAGGACAAGTAGTGCCTCGTTCCCCGAACTAAAATGATTAATACGCACATTTTTATGACGTCATTGTTTGAGGTCATTATGTTTTAATCACATTTGTGTGATTTTCTGTCTTTCTGTATATGCATGTACGTCAGTAAGCCATTGGTTATTAACTTATTATATACACTACGTATTGTTGCACTTACTCTTAGTCTGCCTGTCCTGTATATTTGTTTGACGGTATTCTGTCATACGGAAGGCAATACTGTTAGAAGTTAACCCCTTCAACGCTGAATTTTCAAAGTGAATAACCCATCAGTGTTTAACTACAGTAAAACCTCTCTATAACGACCAATAAATTGTGTTAATTAGTTGGTATTTAGGACAGGTGGCTGCTTAAAGCAATGTGAAAGTAAACAGAACGCTCGGAACGTTCTGTTTTACTTTCACCTTGCTTTAAGCAGCCACCTGCATATAACACACAATAATTGATGTAATTTAGTGGCCGTTATAGAGAAGTTTTACTGCATAGAGTTGTCCACTCGATAAGAAATGCTTGAAATTGCAAAATGATTCTGAATGGCAAACAAGGCGTACACTGATATCGGTCTACTCTGTTCGCAAATACCAGCTCATGCGCATCCCCGCATTTAAAGGTTTAATTAACATTTAACCCTTTCATCCATGAATATTTATGTAAGAAATAATGATGTCATCATAACACATAGACACAGGAATATTCGGCATTGACAGAAACTGTAGAATCATTTCTATGTTATATCATAAGCAAATAGAGCAGACCCTGATCAGACGGCTCCTATAGGAGCCGTCTGATCTGGGTCTACTCTGTTTACAATGTGTATAAAGGCGTAATTATGGAGTAAATGGTTAATCGTAGGAGGATATATGAAAGTACGTCAGACTAACATTGACATCTCCTACTTGATATTCGATAAGGTATTTTAATTGTTTGCCCTCGTCTTCTTATAAGGTACTCTGTTGCTTTATAAGGTACTCTTTTGCTTAAATCTTCTAATTGGCGTCTGTAACCCAACTTTGTTAAACCATTTGGCCAAATGAAGAATTGTTGTAAATGAATGCAATTTCAAGGAAAAAGACCGTAAAACAAAGATGAAGAAGTAGATACTAAACGTTAAGTTCCTGATCAGACACCGCCTTGAAAATATGTAATTGATTATAATTATTTATGTTAATGTGTTAAACATATAGAATCAAAATAATCAGATCTGTAATATATAACCAAACAAAGCAGACCATGATCTGGATCTACTCTGTTTTCAAAAAGACTGGATTATGTTAATGAAGCAACACGTATCGCTGTTAATGCACGAGAGGTGTACAGGGGCAATACAATATAACAGAGCCTGTCTTAAGCGACCATCGAAAAATATATAATTATACATGTAGGTCTGTAAGGCAGGTGATAGCTTAATGCAGGTCCAAAGTAATGCACAAAGCTCGTGTAGGAGTTTGCTGCATTATAAGAGCTTTCTGCATTACTTTAGCCTTGCATTAAGTGATCGCCTGCTGTTTAAAAGTCATATGTTCAATAAAAAAAATTGCCGCTTAAGACAGGCTCTACTGTATTCAATTATTAGTTGCAAAAGGTGTTGCATATATGTAATAATTGCCATTTCTATCATTTTAAGATAAACGATTTAATTTCTTTCTTACCTCGTGCCAAAGAGACACACATATGTATATCACATATTTAATTAAACACAGGGTTAAACATACTATGCAAACAGGTAAAACCCAATTACGCAGCCACTTATGATTTTGTTTACATGTATCAGTATACATGTACCTATACTTACATAGGACGTATACATTTGTATTGTCAACTAAATCATTCTACGGGATGCTTAGAATTGTTCTGCTTCTTCGCCAACTCGTTATGAAGAGCGCATTATTGCAATGGCGGTATTTATCGTTACAGTAAAAAAAAACTTTCAACCGACCGTTCAATTTTGTATAAATATCGGCCTTTGAGAAAGGTGGCAGATTAATACAGGATGAAAGTCATACAGAAAGCTCCTCTATGAGCTTTCTGTATGACTTTCATCCTGCAATTAATAGCCACCTACCTATAATTATCTAAATTATTCTCTACTAGAATTCCGGTTTAGGGAGGTTTTACTGTACTTTCATTATTTTCAATAAATTAAAAACTCGCGTTATACGTATCTGTAAAATATTTACAACGATGATTTCGTTTGTATCACAGTTATGTTCAAAGAAAAAAAAACCTTTCAGTGAGCAAAACCAATCACTAATGTCCGTTGCAAAAGGATATGAGCGACCCGCTGTATAACATGATACACTTTTCTTTTAAAAACAAATCCCAAACTATTCACGGTAAGCTTGACCTGTTTGAATTTTGGAATTCTCTGTTCGAACATTTAGCGTTGAAAGGGTAAAAGAAATTATATTTATTGTTGAGAAAGTGCGTACAATCCATCTTACCTTTTATTATTCTAAATGTGTGCCATTTACCCAATATGTAGTTACTCCCGGACTGTTAGATCATGTGAATGATAACAATTATTCACACACTTCCTGCACATTTAAAGTAATGCATCTTATAGAGTCGTTCCAGGCATTTCTTTATACGCACTGCGCAAAGTTTTGAGTACAACTCCTTCTGTATCAAGTGTTTGTTAACAGTGATATGCCATATTTAACTGCTCTCACTAGTGCGCATTACGCTTTAGAAGCAGTATAGAATAAGCTTTGAAGGCTACCTAATTTCACTAAACTTGTTTTCCTGTTTTATCTCATCTATTCAAAGACACATACTGATTATCAGGTGGAGCAGCGGTGAGTATGATTTTTGCGCTATCGCATTTTTGTTCAATAGTACAGAGAATAATCCCGTTATCAGACAGGTCTGATAACTCACAGCGCCAGGAGCGACACCACTCCGATACAGGCCATTAGCTGTCTCAAGCACATAAAGCACACACGCTTAAATATCTATAATGCATTCTTTCACAAGCAAACAAGACCAATGAGGAAATCATCTGAAACTGTGAATGCTTTGGAATCACTTTCTTATATACCAACTAGCATAAAAACAAAAACTTACAGTAGAACCCCTATAATAACACCACTTAATGAATAACAAAGCTGCCTTCATAAGCAGGTGGTTGTTTAATGTAGGACTAAAGCAATGCAGAAAACTACTGTAGGAGCTTTCTGCATAACTTACGTCCTGCATTGAGCTACCACCTGCCTCTGTCACCAAGAATTATGCCCATTTTTGGTGGTCGCATTAGAGGAGTTTTACTGTATTTGTATACAGTAATACCTCTTTAATAACACAACTAAACTTTGGTATAAATCTTGGTCTAATAGGCAAGTGATGGCTTAATGCAGGACGAAAGTTATGCAGAAAGTAGGAGCTTTCTGCATTACTTTGGTCCTGCATTAAGCAACCAACTTCTTTCAAAATCAATCATGTTTATTGATTCAGTGGTCGCATAAGAGAGGTTCTTCTGTACGTATACACCGGCTTAATTGCAATAGCACACTCTTCCGGTACATACATCAATGACAAACCAAGAAAAGTTTAGATACATACAGTAAAACCTCTCTATAACGGCCACTAAATTACATCAGGTATTGTGTGCTAAAGACAGGTGACTGCCTAAAGCAAGGTGAAAGTAAAACAGAACGCTCCTATAGGAGCGTTCTGTTTTACTTTCACCTTGCTTTAAGCAGCCACCTGTCCTAAATACCAACTAATTAACACCATTTAGTGGCCGTTATAGAGAGGTTTTACTGTATCTAATTACGTTTACAAAGAATATACTGTTTACCACGTTTTCTTCACAGTGCAGAATAATTTAAGCTAATTTTGTTCTAGTTTACATTTCTAAAGAAGCAAGGGTTATCGAGAAAATAGGTCCGTGCTAAAGTTTCGGTAATGAACTTGTTACACTGTCAAAGACTGAAATATTATTTCGTCTGAAATGCGATACATCTGAAAACATAAACGAGCGACTATAAAGGAACGGATCCGGATATATTCCGATCGGAAACATTTCAGTTGCAAAGCTTTGTTGTTTTGAATCAACAGAGACTACAAACGGGTTACAATAACGTGGGTCTATTTGATTTCGACACACCTGTCTCCAACATATTTTATGGTCTAGTGTGTCCTGTCAAGTCGATCATGTCCTGAAACTTTCTTGTCTAACAATCAAAATGCTGATCTTTCAATTTCGAACGGTCTATCATTGATAATAGGTAGAATCCATACAGAGTGAAGAAGTAAAATTTGCGAGAGGATTTGGAATGAGAAACAGTGCATACCTTATCAGAGGGTTCCGCAGAGGGTTTTGCATACAGTTGGGTACATATCTTTATGTAAGGGACTACGTATCAAGAACCTTGACTGAAAATAAGCCTGACAGGGCTAGGTTTCAATTGCTTTGTCTGAACATAAACCTGATGCGTGATAATGCAACCTTTGGTGTGTGTTCTGTGTCAGCGGACATAACTGTCCCTAATGTGTGTGCATTGTTGTCGTCTGATAACCCATACAGGCATTTTAACGCATGTGTGATTTGCAAACAGATTGGACCCTGACATGACGACGAGGAACTCTACGTCTCCTTAGGAACCGCACTGTTTGACACTGTGGTTACGTTTCGTTATTGAAGAAATAGAATCCGCTCAGATATCAAATAGGCAATACGTTTTGTACAATTCTGTGTTTATTTCAACTTTCAATAACTACTGAATTTTCCTGGAAAAAAAACCAGTTATTGTAAAATATGGAAGTTGGAACATTATAGCCATTTTAAAAAGTAAAGAAACGGACCTTTCAAATTCCATTAGCAAACGCAGCATACCCTGATCAGACAGCTCCTAAAGCGATCGTCTGATCTCGGTCTACTCCTTTTGCAAATACGTGAAAACACTTTTATATGAAGGAAAGGGTTAAAAGATTTGAACGGGTAACTCCTGGCTGCAAAGTTATATATGTGATTATTAATGCAAACGGTGTTGATCCAAATGAGATGCAATGTAACTTGGACATGGGTTGTCTGATCTGGGTCTTCTGTGTTTGCAAAGACGTGAAAAGCACTGTTTTCAAGAATACGTATGTATTGCCCACTTAGGGTTTTTTATTATATTAGTTGTTGACATTTCAACAAATACAGTCGTTGAACGTGGTTGTGCAAATTGTTGGAACGAGAGTCTACGTGAGCGGGTATAGCTATGAGGAGTGAACTCGGGTGGGGGTCAGTCTGAGAGAATTTTTTAAAAACACAGTATACTTAACACAGTAGAACCTGTCTTAAGCGACTTTGAATTGATTGAATGCAGAAATCTTAAAAAGCAGGTGGTTGGTTAATGCAGGTCAAAAGTAATGCATTAATTTTGACCTGCATTAAGCAACCACATGCCCTACAGACACATAATTAGACCTTTTTTATGGTCGCTTAAGACAGGTTCTGCTGTAAATTGCAATCACCTCTTAAAGTCGCTAGAGTAATATAATGCATTTTATGAATAGAAGCTGCTCACGCCTAGTGTATAATAAACTGATATTGTGGTGCATTCGGGTCGAGTTATATATAAATATTTCTTTGTAAATTATGACGTCATATCCTGTCTTGCAGATCTGTAGGATGAACACTATTTCAGTGATGCTATGGACAGGTCTGTGACTTTTTATGCATGTATGTATGTATACCTTCATTCGTGCGTGGCATCTGGTTAACTTATGTTCTATCTATGTACAGCACTGGGAACATAACAATGACACTAGTGACATAACAATGACAATCTCGATTCACCCTTCGGCTCTCTAAATATGCACGTATAACAAAAGAGTGGGACTGTTTTAGAATACCTAAATGTATATGAAACTATGAAATATACCTAATTATACGAATGGAGCGACATCTAACAGCTGGTTTGAAACAGCAGTATCCTTTGGTGTTTTACATAACTACATACCAATTAGCGACACTCATTATAGTTTCAATATATTTTTAGATCGTCTAATGGATCTCAATGTACTGCCGAATAAGGTCAGGCCAAGGACGACAGGTTACCCATTTAAGTTTTTAATGATTTAGCATAATAATTAGCTTGCTGGTCAAGTTCTGGTCGAAAATGTATGCCTGACACTTTAGGTATAAACTTCCTACTTTTAAATCCCGACTTTAGGCGACGGGGGCATTAAGGTTCACCATTGACCGTACGTTTGTCCGTCCGTACGTCCGTCCGTGCTAACAAACCCTGTTCATGTGACTATGAGAACAAACGATTTTCTGTTCTCATGGGTTTTATTTTGCTAATTTTCATCAACAGTTTCTTGGCGGCTGGTGTCTGCTGGAAAGATTTGATCTTTGGCCTGAATCATAATCATAGTGAGTTGTACCGTGTATTTCCTTTTCAGGTCTGTCGTTCGTCTACTTCTTTTTTCCAAACACTTGAAAATTGGTGATTGTTTAATGACAAAACATTTCGTCAAATACGTCTTGCCTAGTGCATGCTGGAATGTTTTGATGTTTGTTCTAAAGCATACACATGGTCAGTTATACCGTGTTTCCCCGCGCCTGTATTTTGTGACACACTACAACGGAATTCCATTTGTAACTAGTTTGACTGGTCAGGTACCTAGTGCGATGAAACCATACGTTAACTATTAATGTGGGTAAACCGAGTATATAAGACTTTTAAAAACATTGTAGACCTAGATGAGAAGGCTCGAAAAGAAACTCTTGTATCAGAGTCTGTACCGTTGGTCATTCAAATTGTCTTTAATGATCAATTTTGATAAAAGAAATATTTAATTAACACTAAGAAAGGGAGGCGTCATATCTGATTATTGCGTGTATATTGTTTCCATGTATCTATCACTCAACGGCTTAAATGTGCGTCATGGTTTTGAATGACTTACCGTGCATATCCTGGCCGGAAGGATTCCCTAGGCACCATATGATCTTGCTGTGCACTGTTTGCAAATGGCAGTGCATGCATGTCCAAAGATAAAAAAGGTTAACCCATGCTCGTTCTACCCATATGGCACAACTGACATTGAGACATTTAGAAATGACTGTGTATTTGTAGATCTCTACTATACCTGTCATACATTTTAATGAATATCTAAACTGCCTCCAAGAGACTATTTCCCGAGCCAAAATATTATGGTGATATATGTTTTGTAAATGAACCCTGGATATACGCAGTTATTCCGTGATTGTATAACATTTGACAGGTTTTGTCTGTGGCCATACAACAGCAATTTTGCTATTAATTCATTTTCGCCAGAATCAGACAATGGTCAATTTGGCTTTTTGTATTGATGGTCATACGGAACAAAGATGATATGTCACTGGGAAACAAGATTCATGATTCTCCAGACGATTGTCAATCAAATAAGCAGGTGCTAGCATGTTCTTCTTAGGACTGACTGGTTTCAAGAAGCTTTCAATCATGGTTACAAATATGACCGAGTCCATATGTTAATGCAATCGCATGTAGAGGGTGTCACATTGGTGACCAGGAGATAGTGAATGACGAAAGATAATGAATAGCGAAAAGATGAGAAGATGATAAATGGCGAGATGATGTATGATAAAAAGATGATGAATAGCGAGAAGATGATAAAAGGTGAATAACAACAATTATGAAAATATGTTGAATGCGAGAAGATGATGAATATCCCAAGAAAAGGTATCATTTTAAGGAAAAGTTTGGAAGAACTGCGGAGATCTGTAAAAATGGTGAAAATGAAAAATTTTTTTTTTTTCATGATACTGTAAGCAATTTATACCAATTGCGGATTAACCTTTCACCGCCAATGTCGCAAACATGCACCACGACAAATAGTGCAGTCACAGGTCAGACGCCGCCATTGCAAGGCGGCGTCTGATCAGGGACTTTACTTTTTTTCTCATACTATGTTTCTATATCTGTGTTTTATTCCCTTGAAATTTACATTTATTTATCTCATTTCCTTACTTTACTTTAGAAAATGATTGAACAAAATGGTGTGCAGACGACAATTAGAAAACTGGCACCGAAAGGGTTAAAACGATGTAAATATCGAATATATGTTCATTTGATTCCTAGTCACGCACACATTGACATCTAACATTTGAATTAGTATATGTTTCGGATGTGTTAAGCGACACAAACATAAATGTCGAATTGGCAAATCCATTTTTTATTACGCACGGTAGTACGATACTTCAAAGTATGTTTCTAACAATAATCATTTAACAACATCAGAGATCCGTATAATATGCGTAGATCATAACATTTTCAAGAATAGCCTCTTTATTTCTCCACCAAACCCTATGTTGTGACAATTCGTTAGAAACGTCTCTTCGAGTCGATTCTAAAGAGTGGTCACAGCATAGGGATTGGTGGAGAAATTACGATTTTAGTATTTGAGTACGCACCTTTATCTGTAGTTCTGTAACGTATTGCCAAATATTAAACTTATTTTACAATCAAACGCAAACTACGCTCAATATACATTAGGTTTAACCCATCCCCTCCTTTGCCATTTTATAGACGTTTATAGAGGCGTCAAAAGGTGTCAATATAAGGGGTATGGGTTAATGTCATTAGCTTGTTTCTCAATAATCTAAAGATAGAACCTTTAGAGTGCGTCTGACAAACAGGAAGTTGTTTTCTACTTAGTATAGATACAAGATAAAAGGAGCTTTATTTAACGGCGGAGACATTAGCCGATAACCTTTTGCCGACAGGGAAAACAAAACACACATTGTTTTACGCTTTTATAGCAATGCATGACAAATCAAATTGAGCATCATGCTGGATTGAGTGGAGTCGGTTGTTCTAACAGGAGGTTTCTCTGTGCTCGGTACAATGCCATTTATGCCATCTGTTATTAGTTTGACGTCACAATATGACTGAGATGGTGTTCAAGCAACGTCAATCCGATACATACAATTTATAAATATGATGTCAATACGGTTCTAGGAATGTTTTCTTGTAAAGTTTGTGTATTCATATCTCTTAAAGGTTTAATAGGATGGCATGATTTTTGTGTCGCCTGCGAAGCATGGGATATAATAGGGATCACCTTTGTCCGTCGTCGTTGTCCCTGTCGTCGTTGTCGTCGTCGTCGTCACACTTCTTGACCGGCCTTCATCTCCTATTCTACGGATGCCATTGAATTCAAACTTCACACATGGAACAGGCGTAATGAGAGAAAGTGTCATGTACAAGGTCCATAACTCTAGTTTCAGTATTTTTGGAGTTATTCCCCTTTTTCATTTGTTGTCCGGCCAATAAGTCATATTCTACCGATGCCATGTCATTTGAACCTCACACATGGAACAGGCTTGATGTGAGGAAGTGTCATGCACAGGGTCCATAACTCTAGCTTCTGTTTTATATAAGTTATTCTCCTGTTTTCATTGCTTTGTCCGATGCAATTAAGTTGAAACTTCACATGTGGAACAGGCCTGGTGAGAGGAAGTGCCATGCATAAGGTCCATAGCTCTACTTTTAATATATTTATTTCCCTTTTCGTATTTCCTGATCTATCTATTCCTTACCACTGGTGCAGTTGAATTGTATGTAGCATCGTAGCTGGATTTATATTATACCCATATATATGTACTGTGATTGTGTTAAGTTTAAAATTGGTGGGAAGAGGGTCAGTACGCAGGCAGGCGACAAAAGTGGTCCGAGGAACACATTTCTAGGTCATACAAATGCGTGAGTTAATCCTTCACCTTACACAAATGATTTTATTTAATAATTTACACACGTTCGCAGAGTAGACCCAGATCAAACGGTTTCTTTTATTGAGTTCTGAGTCTACACTGTCTACAAATAACACAAACTGTTGTGTTTATATGTATGCCGTTATACAGAGTCAGCATATATATTAATGAGGTAAATGCTTGAAACTAGAGTACCGACTTTAGATGACCTTACATCTTGTGAGCCAGAGCTACAGATTAACGGTGCGTACTCAAATACTAAAATCGTCATTTCTCCTCTTAACCCCATGTTGTGACCACTCTATATAATCGTCTCGAAGAGACGATTCTAAAGAGTGGTCACAACATAGGGTTTGGTGGAGAAATTAAGAAGTGCATATGTATGCCATTATAAAGTATCAGCATAGATATTCATGAGGTAAAGTTTTAAAACAAGAGTTCCTACTTTAGATGGTCTTACTTCTGGCCTTTTGTTTTCGATAAGTTTGTTTGAGTTTTGGTTTTACGGCGGTTTTAATAAACTGTTGGTGTGCAACAGGCATTGAACAATTTTGTGAAGGTCGTGTATGTATGTGTCAGCACACACCTCATTTTTATGCTTCTTGTATTGCTGTAGACTTTAGTTTAGCACCTCCTAATCTACTGCCTGACTTCTGTTCCATGTTTAACCCTTTCCCTGTTGTATATTCATGTAGGAAATAATGACGTCATGAGTATTAATTAGATTATGTTTTATAATGGCATATGAATCCAGGACATTTTGCCACAAGCAGAAGCTGTAGAATCAGATCTATATTGCACCATAATCAAACAGAGCAGACCCTGATCAGACGGCTCATATAGGAGCCGTCTGATCTAGGTCTACTCTGTTTGCAGATGCGTGAAAATGCGCTCACATAAGGGAAAGGGTTAAACACGTTGACTACCATGGTTTACAAGTCAAGTTTGTCAACAATATTATCTTAACATATTTGCAACATTATTACGGCATTTACAAGATATTCTGAACAAAGTTGCTTTAGGCAGATATTGTCGTGCGTTCAACGTATAAGTGGAATGACATGTTATTCGAATGTCGTGATAACTCATAATGCATTTGGGATTACTGTTTCCGTTGATGTGGTTTCAGTTCGCACATGCCTGTTGTACCTATTCGCTGCCAAAATCGAATCTGCGAGTACTATTCAAACAGCATTGACCTAATTGAGATGTGTGAATAACTCGACGTTTATTCAGGATTCAAATCATTTGATGCTGTGATGTTTATGAAAGAAAGCGAAAGAAAAATAAAAAATGGCAATACTTGCAGACGATTTGTGTAGACGTCAGTGCGCGGAAAATAAAGTTCGTTGTACAGACAACTGGAACCGAAGCAATCTTTTGTACGTCAGTTGAATATATTGGTTCGTCAACAAAGACGTCGCGTGGTCTTGTAAATTGCTAACATTTATTCCAATATCAAAATATATTCCTTGATGTTTTCTTATTTGAGAAATCACGTGCTGTGGCCTTTAGATATACAGCTTTATGCATGAGGTCAATCTATAATATAATCTAATCCATTTAATTCTTTGGCCGCCCAATAAACTTCGTCTGCTAAGAAAACCGTCTGCTGTAGACTTCTAGGTGGCGCCATTTTTGCAATTTCATTTAAAAACGTAATTAGAGTGTCAATCAGTTTGGATCCTGATTAGACGCCGAGTTATTCGGAGTCTCATCTAGATCCAAACTACTTGCTACGATTATCAGGAACTGGCCGATGTCGGCGAAGGAGTTCAATGATTAAGCATTGGGAGTATATTCAATAGCCCCGTTGAATTTCCTGTGGATCAGATGGGACATCTGTACTATCGTGACAGGACATATGAATGTATTAAACCGTGGTAAAGAAACGTATATTAACATCGAACTAAGCGTTTTCCGCTTCTGCTGTTTATGCGTGGATATCACTGTTATCACATATATATTGCATATACTGCTTTACTTTTGCAATATATTTTCTTATTTATACCGTTGCTTGGTATTTATTACACATTAATCAAACGTATCACATCGTATCAATACGAAGCAACTTAATGCATTTGCTGCCAGTTTCACCGAACATCAACATGACAAACAGTGCAGCCTCAACCCAGACGCCGCATTTTAAATTTCAACATTTTTAATATTTTTAACTAACCATACATCACGATCCAGTATATATATACAGGTAAATATATCTGCTTTTAGAATTATTTTATCATTTTAAAGATAATGCCATTTTTAAGAGCCCATATCTTCCATTGCGAACATGGTATCATTTATGAGTGTTCAATGTGTATGTTGATACAGATGATTTATCTGATGTCGAGAGAAATAATTAGATCACGACATAAACTATATTACTCTTTTGACTTGAACCCAAGTATTTCAAGAGCACGAATCCTGATCGTTTATCATAGTAATAACCCCCGAGACTGGGTTATAGAATGAATTCTGTAATAATCACACGTCCATAAAATGTCTTAAGATAATATTAACAGTAATTACTAAACTATCCACAAACTGAATACCATTTTTTATGGTATTTCGTAGATTTATTAGCGCATAAATCCGTTGTTATTGCGAGATTTTGTAGGATATTATGCAATGTTCGGCTCGAGCACAGAATATAACACTATCTTCGGCTTATAAATATATATTTTTTGTAATATGCCATTGATCCCGCAATAGTTCTGTCAGCAATATGCCAAACCAAAATGGTGATGTCAAGGCAAATTATAGGTTTAAGATAGGTGTGGTCTTACTTCAAGAATCACCATTCGCCGGTAAAAACGACAATGCCCAGCGACGATGGTTACCTGAAATTTATGTGTGACTTTAATACCGGGCAGTAAAATTGAAAAGCAAATCGTGTGTGCATTTGGAAATGTCAAGAAGAAGAATTCTCCTAAACGTTTTTTTTTTAGATATTTAGCTTAGCATCAATTACAGGCTTAAGCAAAACAAATGCTCCTAGAATAGGACAGAAAGCTGGGCCAATCAAAGGGAACCAGAGCCATTAGACATCGATATAGGTGATGCAGTTATAAACAAAAGAGTACGAAATCCCGATGGTGATATTTCATTATGTACACACTTCAAACTTCACACTTCAAACTTCATACATAAATACTATTAAATCTTCAAGAATATTCATACTTCACTTCAAACTTCAGACTTCAAACTTTTGAAGGTTTAAGTGTTAAGTTTGAAGTCTAAAGTTTGAAGTCACCATCGGTCTTTCGTAAAAGAGGCAGTATATTGTCATATCAGGGAAACATATCAACCGGATATATTTCTGATTATCACCATGAGGGGCGCAGGACCCCTTTGTATTCTCGACCGCTTGATTGATCATCGAGCTCTAAAGGAGCTTTTATTGACGACAATGTCCAATAAAGATGGGCTTCATCTGATTCCTCAAAAGCATGCTACATTCCATATTACATTTCATGTTTCGTCTTTGAACAATATTTCTAGATTTACTTGTTTTTATCTACATACATTGAAACGAAACAACATGTCAACAACATTGCGTCACACGTGGACAAACTATCAATAGACGCCAACTGACATAGTAAAACCTCTCTATAACGACCACTAAATTACATCAAGTATTTTGTGTTGAAGGCAGGTGGCTGCTTAACGCAAGGTGAAAGTAAAACAGAACGATCCTATAGGAGCGTTCTGTTTTACTTACACCTTGCTTTAAGCAGCCACCTGCCCTAAATACCAGCTAATTAACACTATTTAATGGCCGTTATAGAGAGGGTTTACTGTACTTGTTATAACGATGTACTATATAATGACATGCATATTGAA
Organism: Azorinus chamasolen; assembly: GCA_963576725.1. Classification (NCBI taxonomy): domain Eukaryota; kingdom Metazoa; phylum Mollusca; class Bivalvia; order Cardiida; family Solecurtidae; genus Azorinus; species Azorinus chamasolen. Next base: position 56,950,177 of record OY755248.1, read on the forward strand.
ACGATATCAATGGCCTCTAGTTTAATAAAAAGAAACAAAATCGTACAACAACTACATGTATACACAGCTACGTATCTTAACTTTCAAAGTCTGATAAAATAGTTTCTTCCCAAACTCTAATCTGCTACAAGGTTCTATAGGCAATACAAATTCTGTCATGTTTACTGCATGTGTGACGTAGCAACAGAAAAGTTCTACGTCATCGTTCTTGTTTAGTGCGTCAATAGCACTCAATTTTGATTCATTCAATCTTTTGGGAACCTATTCACCAAGTGTCAACAGTTTTGATCATGAGACACCGAGTCACTCGGCGTCTCTTCTGTATTGAAGCTGTAAGCAAATACTAGTCAGGTCGTTTACCAGTCAAAGGTCAAGTGTTAACATGAATGGCTACAATAATTAAACTTAAGCCTGCTGAGCAACATATTTTTACAGAATTGTTCACCTACTACATTTTCAAAATTCAAGCTATTATCAAGTTGTCTACCAAAATGCAACCAGGGTGTCAAACAGTTTTGATCCTGATGAGACGCCGAGTTACTCTGTTAAACTGTTGCATAGGTATTCATTCATTCGCCAATAGCACGTTAAAGGTTAAATGTGCAGCATGAAATATGTCAGACATTTGGTGAATCGATATATTTTCTTCAGTTTAATTAAACAAACAACGAATGTCTTCAAGGGAATCGTTGGGATATTGTCAACACTTGAAACAAACCTAAAACACCCCCATCGTCTTCTTGGATGGTACTATAGTAGAACCTATATTATCCTACAATTGTGAAGAGGTCTTCATCCGGGTCTTTCAGACGGATAATAGTTTAATGCATGTTGAAAGTAATGCAAGAATTTTAGGTTTCTGCATTACTTTTGTCCTGCATTAAGCAACCACCTGCCTTTTAAGACTCCTACGTGCAGGCTCTTCTGTGCGTTCCCCCGGATTCGGTTGATAATTACTAAGGATACCCTTACGAGCATGTATTATTTATAGAAATTATTGGGCGAAACGAAAAAAATACAGCATACACTAATTTCAAAACTGTCAACACAGTCCGCTTTTATCATTATTTGATTGCATTAACACTTCAGTGAGTCCTCTGACCAGGGTCAGCACTGTGTGTCATGTAACACTTTTGTTTTTAAAAAATCATGTCTGCTCAAATTTTATTCTAGTGAAATTTGACTACAGTAAAACCTCTCTATAACGACCACTAAATTGTGTTAATTAGTTGGTACATTAGGGCAGATGGCTGTTTAAAGCAAGGTGAACGTAAAACAGAACGCTCCTATAGGAGCGTTCTGTTTTACTTTCACCTTGCTTTAAGCAGCCACCTGTCCTTAACACAAAATAATTGATGTAATTTAGTGGCCGTTATAGATAGGTTTTACTGTACTTCCTTTTGAACTAGTATTTGTTTAGAAACTATTGACTGTGTGCCAAACAGCTTTGTATCCAAATTAGACTTCTTCTCGGATATATCATAGCAGCAACTGCCGTAAGAGACCATTAAACAGAGGGTCTTAAATGGTAGCTTAATGCAGGTATGAATTTTAAAGGAAATCATTATGGTAATCCCTTGACAGTGATGTGTTGGCTGTTAGTTCGCAGTCCGTCACTGGAATAACAACCGACGAACTGACAGCCAACTTAACGTTGCCTGACCCTGTCTAGAAAAAACAATATGTCATAGTTCAACATGATGCTTTATTCGTCAAATAAATTACTTGGCATTGATAACAAAGGCCACAGCGATATATTTAGTCCAGTTCTCTGCGACTGACATAAGAGGATGAGCAATGATATTGATGTGAATAAGCATGTGAATGATCTTATCTGTCACCAGCAAACGTGAATCCAAATCAAGATCATAAACATGTTTTTGTTTGGTTTTAGACATAAATTTATAGTGTTACATATACCGATACCCAGAAAAGATGCGTAAATCAAAACACTTTCAAGAAAACTCCGTTATTTCTCCAATAAACCCTATGTTATGACTACTCTTTAGAATCGTATCGCAGAGACGTTTCTAAAGATTGGACACAACATAGGGTTTTGTAGAGAAATGACAACTTTAGAACTTGTGTACGAACTTTTATTATTATGTTGCTCTGTATATGGTATACAATATATATGGTAAGAAATGACATAATGGGTATTAAATAAACGCATGTTTATAACTATATTTTGACATAGGTAATTATGCTATGTCAGAAACTTTAGAATCAAATCTTTATTATCCCATAATCAGACATACCAAACCCTATGCAGATTTATACCTGTATGTACATGTTTACAAAATCATCCTCTCTACATATGCCATTATAAAACAAATTCATCTAATAAGTATGCATGATGACATAGTCTCAAGGGAAAGGGGTTAAATGGCCAGTGGCTAACTGTATCAACGTTGCTGTATCTTGCAAGAATATGTTCGCATATTGGTGGCAATCTTTTTAATGAAATGTTATTTTGAAACGAAGCGATTAAAACTTCTCTGCAACTTGTTATATGAAACTTCTAATTACAATTTGCACATCAAATCATTTAGTATCAGATGCCACTACGCACAATAATTGGAGATCTTTAGATTAATATGTTTTCCGTGAGAATGTGTTTCAAATTCTTGTAAAATAACTCTTGTCTGAATTCCCTGTTTTTGTAGTTCAGTAAAACCTTTCTATAACGGCCACTAAATTACATCAAGTATTTTGTGTTAAAGGCAGGTGGCTGCTTAAAGCAAGGCTAAAGTAAAACAGAACGTTCTTATAGGAGCGTTCTGTTTTACTTTCGCCTTGCTTTAAACAGCCACTTGTCCTAAATACCAACTAATTAACATAATTTAGTGGACGTTATAGAGAGGTTTTACTGTTGTACATAAAATCTCCTCTAAACACATTTGAAATTAGTAGCAATGTTTCTCTTAACCATATGCTATTTTTAGATACAACCTCTTTGAATAAATCTACCTAAAGGGAGCAGTAACTAGAGACAATTTTAGAATTTTGTATTTTGAAACCATTGTGACAGATAGAGCATTTTTACTCCTATATGAGCAAATGCTCTATTTATCACAATGGTTTCACAAAGTGACTTTTACAGAGTCGTCAAAAGTCGTCAATATGAGAGATTGAAGAAATGACATAATGGGTATCAAATAAACGCATGTTTATAACTATATTTTGACATAGGTAATTATGCTATGTCAGAAACTTTAGAATCATGTCTATATTATCCTATATTCAGACATACCAGACCCTATGCAGATTTGTTCCTGTATGTACATGTTTACAAAATAATCATCTGTACATGCCATTACAAAAAATCATCTAATAAGTATGCATGATGACATTATTTCAAGGGACATGGGTTACATTGCCAGCGGCTAACTGTATTAACGTTGCTGTATCTGCAAGAATATGTACGCATATTGGTGGCCGTCTTTTTAATGAAATATTATTTTGAAATGAAGTGATTAAACTTCTCTGCAACTTATTATATGAAACTTCTAATTGCAATTTGCGCATCAAACCATTTAGTATCAGATGCCAATATGCACAATAATTGGAGATCTTTAGATTAATATGTTTCCCGTGAGAATGTGTTTCAAATTCTTGTAAGAATTCCCTGTTTTGTAGTACAGTAAAACCTCTCTATAACGGCCACTAAATTACATCAAGTATTTTGTGTTCAAGGCAGACGGTTGCTTAAAGCAAGGCGAAAGTAAAACAGAACGCTCCTCTGTTTGCTGATAGGAATTTCAATATAAAACAAAACGAAATTTAGGCCAGGCACCCCTTAGATAAAAACAATAGACTAATCCATTATATAAACATGGAAGAATCCACTGGGCGCAAATGGGTTAATGCAGAGTGGAAAGCTCCTCTATGAGTATCATAATTCTGTTCTACTAAAATTCCGATGTTTAGGGGGTTACTGTACACAAACTGGAAAGTGACAGATTGTCAGTCTGTAAATATAATCTGAAGAAACAATTTCTGTTAGCAAACAGACAACAGTAAATACATTTCAAAATCGGTCTGCATATCTCAAATAAACAGTGATTTAAACTTGATCACTGACGTTTTTGATGTTAACAACCACTATATATGCAGTTGGACTTCGATATCTCGAACTCGGATACATGTAACTTGAACTTCGGGATAACTCAAACAAAAAGTTCAGTCCTTCCAAAACTAACAATACAGAATTACTCTTATATGTATTGCTACATAATATCTAGAAACACATGTGACAGCTTAATACAGGTATAAAGTAATGCTGAAAGCTTCTACAGGAGCTTTCAGCATTACTTTAGACCTGTATTAATATGTGGCCTTGAGAAATCGTTCAGATTAGAATTCGGATAACCCGAACTCCTGTTATCTCGAACTAATTTATACGGTCCTTTAAAGTTCGAGTTATCGAAGTTCAACTGTACTTTATTCGCAATTTTAGTGTTCTACTTTCGATAAAATCTCGAAGAAATTGCTAGTATGCTAGTGTATTCTCACTATCTGGTAAATTATATTGACCATGGACATGTTGATACCAAAACATTCATTTAGTATTATGGAAATAATATATATCCGTTTGATATATAGTAAAACCCCTCTAATGCGACCACCAAAATGATGTATAATTGTGGGTCTTGAATGCAGGTGGTAGCTTAATGCAGGTCGAACGTTATGCAGAAAGCTCCTGCAGGAGCTTTCTGCATAACCTTCGACCTGCATTAAGCAACCACCTGCTTTTGTAGACATTTATTTCCATTTATAAAGTGGTCGCATTAGAAAGGTTTTACTGTACTACATGTACATAGATGGTTATGGTCTCCGGTACAACAAGCGCTCGTATTTTTGGATCAAGTTTGCTATATTTTAGAAATAGAAATTACTGTATTGTAGAACAGCTTAATCAGTGATTTTGGAATGTTTTGCAAAACTAAAATCCCCGAAGAATTTATTTCCTTTGAAGCCATTACTGAAAACAACATTTACACGCACCTTGTTTATTGTGTTCTTAGTTTTATAACCTGGTATAATTTTAAAATCTTTCTCAGCCATGGACGATTTAGCGATAACCTTTGCAAACAGTTTGGATCAAGAGGAGAAGCCGAGTAACTCGGCGTATCCTCATGATCCAAGCTGTGTAACCCTTTCCCTATTATATGTTTATTCCAAATTTCAGTACCTACTGAATATCCATGGACAAAATAGTTATAATGAAATATGGACGGTGGAACATTGTAGCCATTTTAGAAAATAAAGAAACAGATCTTTTAAATTCCACTAAATTCCTATAAGAGCCGTCTGATCTGGGTCTACTCTGTTTGCAAATAAGTGAAAACACGTTTATATGAGGGATAGGGGTTATTATATTTTGTAAAGAAATTAAAGATGTGGACAACAATCTAAGCAGCGAAAATGTATTTGATGCCTTAAACGTTAAGTACTGTACTGCGTATTGTGTTTATGTGTAATTATACGATATTTATTTTGTCTTTAATACCAACCAACACCCGATATTTAGATTTTCACTTTTTGTTCCAAGCATATCACTCTATTTCAGCTTCAATTCTCTGTTCTTTCCCGATTTCCGTACAGCATATTTCAGCATTTCATTCTATCTTGAATAGTTTGTAATTTTTATGAACAACTGCTTTTGTGAAGCATTATATGCCAAGATGTGGAATTTAATATGCTCGCAGCTTTCACTCCAATCCTTTTTAGAAGCTATGCACATTTATGCATGTTGTATATTGCAGAAATACAATATGTTTAAACCAACATCCCTATGCTCGCGACCTTATTCGGCGTATAGTAAGATTCCATGCTGTTTGACACTCGGTCAGTTGTTTCGTAAAACGTTTTATCGAATCGGAAGTAATCAAGGTCCAAATTTGCGCAGACATTATTTTTGTACCACGGACTAAGGGTAATGTCTTTGTAAGGATTCAAGGCTGAAACACATCCTTAAAAGCGATGCCGAAAATGACAAGAATGCGAGTATGTTTTTGAAATGGCTATATTGTGACAAACAGCGTGGATATATATGTAGTTGTTTGCTTAATTTCCTTATATAAACGCCATTTCTCACATTTGCAAACAGAGTAGACCTCGATCAGATGGATCCTGTAGGTGCTTATAGGTTCCTATATGTTTGTTTATGATGATATAATAGATATGAAGTTTCCACCGCTACAAAAACAAACATCTGTACATATGGCACCATAAACATTCACCTTTTAAATATTCCTATTGTCATTATCTTTACATGTATATTGAAAAGGGAAAGTGTTATTTTCCTGTTCTTATTTGTTCTACGATAATATCCATACTATTTAAAAATTTAAGGGCAAATGCTGAATGTTCAAAATTGAATGGTCGATGGTTATGATTAACCCTTTCCCTTATGTAAGCACACTTTGACGCATCTGCAAACAAAGTAGACCCAGATCAGGCGGCTCCTATAGGAGCCATCTGATCAGTGTCTGCTTTGTTTGCTTATAGTGTAATATAGATCTGATTCTACAGCTTCTTCCTAATCCAAAATGGCATGCGTTCATAAGCGATTATAAAAAACAATCTTATTAATATTTATGACGTCATTATTTCCTATATGAATATTCATCAGGGAAAGGGTTAACCATAAATTCAATTCAGTATGCTAGATGATGGGCTCCTGGAAGACCTGCCTTTTCCAGACCAACACTGTTTGCATTTCTAGTACAGTAAAACCTCTCTATAACGACCACTAAATTGCGTTAATTAGTTGGTATTTAGGGCAGGTGGTTGCTTAAAGCAAGGTGAAAGTAAAATAGAACGCTCCTATAGGAGCGTTCTGTTTTGCTTTCACCTTGCTTTAAGCAACCATCTGCCTTTAACACAAAATACTTGATGTAATTAATGGCCGTTATAGAGAGGCTTTAATGTATACTCGTTTCACGCATTCAAAAGATTAGCAGCATATTTATCAGTGCAACAATGGAACTGATTAGAAAAAAAGTCAACGCTTTTGCAAAATAGAATTCATAAATTTCACACGAAATATCACTTGTGTAAAATAACGCGGGGTGTTCTTAATTTGGAATATTATATTCCGAGTATATATCAATATGTAGTAAATTTAAAAGGTCACCGCACTAGGGATAAAAATAAAAACACTATTAATAGTCCTATAAAACATTATGAACTGATACAATCCTCAAACGCAAAATATCATCAGATTTACAGAGATATGCATGCGGTTTAGTTTATTCATATGCTATTTTTCATTTTTATTCTAAATCCAGAGTTCCTTCAATTTTATTTCTAAAGATTAAAATCAATAAATTGGAAAATGCATCGTCCTTCAATATTACCTGAATTTAAGTATGACACTCGCTTTTTGGACGAATAAGTGCAAGTTTGGAGATGGGCATTGAGATGATGTACTCCGCTTGGACATGCCTTGACCATTTACCTGTTGAATATCTGTGTAAGACATAATGACACCATTGCTATTTGTTAGCTGAATTTCTATAATGGTATATGGACACATCGTTTGGCTTTTGCAGACACTGTAGAATCATATCTATATAATTTCATAAGCAAACAGAGGAGACCCTGACAAGACGTCCTCTATAGTCGTAAAGGTTCCAGCGTGATAATCGACGAAGGACAGGCCATCGTCGACGATGTACAATGTATACATTACCTTTTTGAGACCATACAGTTTGCTAATTTAAGCCAGACAAGGCCAGACATCTAATTACGTTTGTCACACTGTTTAAACTGAACATTATCATTTTGATTTAAGATTTAAAACAGAGTTAACTTTATACTTATCAAATATTATACACTGTATTTTAGACAAAGATACTGATTTTAACCTGTAATCGACCATGAACATGAGTCGATGATAGAGTAAAATGTTTGGGTTCGATTCCAAACACTAGTAAAATCCCGCTATCTGGACGTTCACCTCTCTGGAGGTTCAAAATTAGTATCAACGTTGGTCTTTTTAGGCACGTGGCAGCTTAACCCATTACCTCATAGGCTATTTTAGACCCAACCTTATGAAAACATCTACCGAAAAGGAGCATTTACTAGAGAAAATGACATTTTTAGAATTGTGTCGTATTAAAGCCATTGTGATAGATAGAGCATTTCCTCCATAGGAGCAAATGCTCTATTTATCACAATGGATTCTAAATTCGACTTTTACAGAGGTGTCAAAAGGCGTCAGTATGAGGGAATGGGTTAATGCAGGATGAAAGTAGTGCAGAAAGCTCCAAAACGTGTTTTCAGTATGACTTTCATTCTGCAGTAAACAGCCATCTGGGTGAAAATACCTAAAGTTTTTATTAAACTTTAGATTTAGAGGGGTTTTACTGCATATCTGAAAAGTAATAACATATTTATTTACAATTTATGATGTATAAAGTATGTAAAATACTTAATAAAATGTACTGTTAAGCGCAGTTTTATTAATGGTATTGGAAAAATATGTCTAGTGTCAGACAACATAATTATCTATTATGCATGCAACTGTATAATTTTGAAATCGGTAAACATATTTGACCTAGACACATAGTTATTGTTTTATAACTTATACGATTGGATATTGAGTTTATTGTAAGAAAGAATTTCTCTGGTCAGTGTAAATAGATACGACAAAGCAGTACAAGTCCTCTAAACCGAAAGGCAGTCGGCTGACAAAGGTAGGATGACAGTCATTTGGGAGCTTCCTACGTGGCTTTCGTCCAGTATTTGGCTGCCATCCGCCTTACCTGTCTTACAGACCGGCATTAATCCTCATTTAAACGTCCGGTTCAGAAGTGTTTAATCCTTTCGGCGCCAAATTTCTAATTGTCGTCTGCAATCCAAGTTTGTTAAATCATTCAGTAAAATAAGGAAATGAGATAAATAAATGCAAATTTCAAAGGAATAAAGCACATATACAGAAATAGAGATTGAGACAAAAAGTGAAGTCCCTGATCAGACGCCGCATTGAAAAGGCGGCGTCTGATCTTGGACTGCACTATTTGTCGTGGTGCATTTATGCGACTGCGGCGGTGAAAGGGTTAAACGTCCGGTTCAAATGTGTTTAACTATTCATGTATCTAAGTATTTGTAATAAATAATCGTGCTTTTAATGTCTTCCAATCAGTATACATGTATGTGTGTGTCGTTTTTATCAGAATGGCCCTACTCTATGCGGTTTGCTTTATATTTCAGTATAATTTCTCAATTGATGATATGGAGTGTCATACATAAAATCATGTCTCCACCAAACCCTATGCTGTGACAATTCTTTAGAATTGTCTCGAAGATACTATTCTAAAGTATGGTCATGGTCTAGAGTTTTGGTGAAGAAATAAACGAGCTATTCTTGAAAATTGTTAAATTTAAGTATTTTATCTGGACCCCTGATGGCGTTTTCACTTTATGCTCAGCAACTCTAAATTAATCGTTTAGAAATCTTGAGTTTGTTAGATGGTTAAACTATTGAAATACAGATATTGAGCAATATTTTGTTAAAACACGACAGACACACTGGTGTATGTGCACTGCTCTGATCTAATTATATATTGCAGCAACATTTCAAACCTTCAAACACGTGTTCACGGAATTGTATGTCCAGTATTTAGTTGCTAGGTCTACAGCTGCACATGGCAATGATAGTTTTTATCCATAATTATATATGCGTCTTATGAAAATCTTCAATTTCCTTCTATGGCTATATGATTTCCGGAAAATGTCAATTAACTTTGGATTATTGGTTAAGGACAAATTATATACTCCGATGCTATTACTACAGTAAATATAGAGTTTGTTACAGCTCAAATTACTATTTGGAATAGTAAGAAATGTCTTGGGTGATAACCCTTTTCCTTATGTAAACACTTTTTCACGAATTTGCAAACAGTGTAGACCCAAATCAGATAGCTGCTGAATATAACCCATTTACTCCATAAATACGCCTTTCTATATATTTGTGAACAGTGTAGACCCAGAACAGATGACTCATGAAGGAACCGTCTGAATGGGTCTGCTCTGCTTGCGCATGACATTATATAGATAGGAATCTACAGTTTTTGTAAAAGCAAAATCTTCACTTGAACAGTTTTCATTTTTTATAAACATTCAGCTAATAAATATTCATGATGTCACTTATTACATGAACATTCGACAGGGAAAGGGTTAGGTTTCTAAGCTACAATTAATCAAAACGAAAAGCAATTGGCCATACAAACATCATGTACCACCTCCCTTTACTCAATGAGTTTACTGTCCGCTTTTTATACTGCAATAGGGTTAACCCTGCTATCATTTTGATATCAATTTTTGTTGTCATCTTATTTACCCTGGTTATAGCCCTAACACATCGTTTTAACCCTATTCTATTCTGCACCAATATCAATTAAAGAAATAACGATTGCATGGATATTTAGAAATCAATATCCATGTCATCATTATTTCTAAATTGTGTTAATTAGTTAGTATTTAGGGTAGGTGGCTGCATAAAGCAGGTGAAAGTAAAACAGAACGCTCCTATAGGAGCGTTCTGTTTTACTTTAATCTTGCTTTAAGCAGCCACCTGTCTTAAACACAAACTAATTGATGTAATGTAGTGGCCGTTATAGAGAGGTTTTACTTTATATCAATTGTTATAATCATAGCACATGGAGATGGCAGAATATGTAGGATGATTTCTACACCATAGCATGAGCAAACAGAGCAAACAATTCCTTCACGGCCGTCTGACCTGGGTCTACGCTGCTCACAAAGATTTAGAAAGGTATATTCATGGAGTAAAGGGGCTAGATGTTTGGTCCGTGAAGATATATCGAAGGATAAGCTTCCCTGACTTCGAATCGTGCAATGGCATAATTATGTCTCCCCCCAAATTTATATGGGGGAGACATATTGTTTTCGTGAGAGTTGTCTGTCTGTCCGTCTGTCCGTCTGTCCGTCCGTCCGTCTGTCCGTCTGTCTGTCTGTCTGTCTGTCCGTCACACTTTTTGTCCGGACGATAACTTCAATATGCCTGATGCCAGTTGATTGAAACTTCAAATATGGAAAGAGCATAATGAGAGGAAATGTCATGCACAAGATCCATAACTCTGGCTTCACTAATATTGGAGTTATTGCCCTTTGTAAAAAATATCATAATTTTTTGTCCAGACAATAACTTCAATATGCCTGATGCCAGTTGATTGAAACTTCATATATGGAAAGAGCATAATGAGAGAAAGTGTCATGCACAAGGAACATAACTCTGGCTTCACTAATATAGGAGTTATTGCCCTTTGTAAAAACAATCACACTTTTTTGTCCGGGCGATAACTTCTATATGGCTCATGCCATTGGATTGAAACTTCATATATGGAAATATCATAACGAAAGGAAGTGTCATGCACAAGGTCCATAACTCTGGCTTCACTAATATTGGAGTTATTGCCCTTTGTAAAAAAAATCACAATTTCTTGTCCGGATGATTACTCCTATGTGATACATCCCATTGGAGTGAAACTTCATACATGGAACGATCATGATAAGAGAAAGTGTCATGCATAAGATCCTTAACTCGAGCTTCAATAAATTTAGAGTTATTGCCCCTTGTACATTTGTTTAATTCTTTCTTGTCCGGACGATAACTCCTACATGGCTCTTGCTATCGTATTGAAACTTCATACATGGAAAGAGCATGATGAGAGAAAGTGTCATGAACAAGGGCCATAATTCTGGCTTCAATACTTTTGGAGTTATTGCCCTTTGTTACATTTTTTGGCCGATCAATAACTCCTGTTCGACTGATGCTATTGGAATGACATTTTATTTTTGGAAAGAGCATGATGAAAGTAAGTGTCATGCACAAGGGCCATAAATCTGGTATCAGTATTTTTGGAGTTATTAGCTGTTATCATTTTCTTCTTGAAAAATGTAGTGTGGAAAACGCATAATGAGGGGAAGTATCATTCATCAAGACCATAACATTTTTAGTGATTTCCCTTTACATATTGTTTTTATTAGAGGGGAGACATCCGTTTTTTTGACAAAAACCTCTAGTATTTGAATTGACATTATCTTCTATGAATATGGTATATGAATACCATGGCTAGGTTTATCATTTCCATTATACATGTCATTCTTGTATTGCCTTTCCACTTTACAAAAATAAGACAAGTAAACACAAATATCTATCAACACGACGCAAACAGCTAGCAATAATAGCAATAGCAATAATACATCATGCAAAATGATGTTATAAATCTTTAAGAATGTCATAAGCAAGTTTCAGTGTAATGGTTTACAATATAATTCATATCAGCTACATGTTTAATTATTCATTTCTCATAAGTGTGTCTCCGCTATGTGTTTTATAGTATCATCTTCAATATATTAACGAATGACGCTATCATACAGTAAAACTCCTCTAAATCGGGCGTACAATCAGTATCAGTGCCGGTCTTTTTAGACAGTAGGCAGCTTAATGCAGGATGAAAGACATGTAGAAAGCTCATTTGGGAACTTCCTGCATGTCTTTCACCTTGCATTAAGCAGCCTGCTGCCTTAAATCACCTCAGATGGTTACTGTTGAATTTCCGTTTTAGAGGTATTTTATTGTATCAGGTTATACAACTGTGCCTCAACGATGATTTCTCTGTATATTGTTAAATATGTCCAGGTTGTCAAATGAGTATTAACACAGTTTCAATCAGTGCACTTAAATCGCTGCTAACATCGATCAGCTAAAATTGCCCTTTTCATCCGACTTCCAGCTTAATGCAATAAAGGTGTTCAGATCTATTTCGATATTTACGGATATAAATGAACACTTGATTGGCAATGTTTCCAGCTACCCATATTATGAGAACAGAGTTCAATATTCTAAATTAAACTTCGAAGCAATAAAAGACAGTGTCTCCGGGTACCGATATTATGGGAACATATTCACTACGGTTGAACCTGTTTTAAGCGGCCATTTATTTATTGACCATAGCAGGCGGTTGTTTAACTCTTTTGGCGCCAAATGTCTAATTGTCGTCTGCAATCCAATTTTGTTAAATCATTTGGTACAATCAGGAAATAAGATAAATAAATGCAAATTTAAATGGAATAAAGCACAGGTATAGAAATAGAGATTGAGACAAAAAGTGTAGTCCCTGATCAGACGCCGCCTTGAAAAGGCGGCGTCTGATCTTGGACTGCACTATTTGTCGTGGTGCATAAAGGTGACATTGGCGGTGAAAGGGTTAATGCAGGGTATAATTAATGCAGAAAGGTGCTGTGGGAGCCATCACATGCCTTACAGACCTATCGTTTTGCTAGCCCCGTAAAACATGCATTCAGCCATAAAATCAAAGAGAACATCAATTGTTCTCTTTGATTTCATTGATGAATGCATGTAACAAAAATGTGACGTATTTTTGACATGATAGTGGTAGAAATATTAGACCAGGGCTATTCAAGTATTTATGTATTACCTTCGACATGCATGAGGCTACCATCTGCCTCAAAGAATTAACCCTTTCCTCCATATGCTATTTTTAGACCCAACCTCTTTGAGTAAATTTACTGAAAAGGAGCATTAACTAGAGAAAAGGAACTTTTAGATTTTTTTTTGTTTTGAAACCATTGAGATAAATAGAGCATTTGCTCCTATAGGAGCAAATGCTCTATTTATTACAATGGTTTCAAGAAGTGACTATTACAGAGGCGTAGAAAGGCGTATTTATGGAGGCAAGGGTTAAAACCTCTTGAGACGTCACAGTTAACCCTGTAATCCTTCACTGGATGTATAACCATGCAATAAATAATTACGTCATAAAAAGTTACACGCTGAATGTATATAATGACGTATGCAAATAAGACATTTGTCATAGGCAGTATCTGTAAAACCAGGTCTACAGTGTTCCATACGCTAACAAAGCAGAACTTCGTCAGACGGCTCCTACAGGATGTCGTGAACGATACGTTTTTCATGTTTTACTAGTTAAGGTTGTTTATTTGTGAAATTCTAATTAGTTTTTAAGTGTTACATATACGCCCGACAGTATGACGGAATACATTCAATGGAGCAGGCCTGAACGTTATGTTTGCCGTGCAACGGAGTCATGTAGGAACATTTTCCACGGGTCGTTTTGGTTTTACGGACTGACTGCACTAGATATAAATCATCGAGTCAGTGTGTTGTCTGATTTTTGACTATCTGGGTACTCTTTCATGTGGATCTATATTCTAAAGTATTTAAATTGTGGAAATTACTTGTGATAATAAACATGTTAAATTGGAATAACTTGTTTTTGTTTAACTTCACCTAAAGTATAAATAAAATTAAAGTCCAGTGGGGCGGATTCTGATACCAACTACATACTCTTCCAAATCATCAAAATAAAAGGTGTCCACCACACAGGACCTGGCTGGTATGGGTCTACTCTATTTGCAAAGAATGTGTCTGTTAAATGATTAATATAGCTTAATATTCTAAGAGAATTGGTCCATCAGCGTCTAACTACAGGGTTCATTCAGTATCGAAAGTTTAAGTTTCTATAAGGAAAACCCGTGCTGACTCTGAACAGGGGTGTCCTCTAGGAGCCCGGTGATTTGGATCTGCACATTTTTAAACTTCCAGGTCACTCGTTTCCCGCATTCATATGGTTAACCCATTACCTCATAGGCTATTTTTAGATACAACCTCTTTGAATAAATCTACCGAAAAGGAGCATTAACTAGAGAAAAGGAAAATTTTAGAATTTTGTAGTTTGAAACCATTGTGATAAATAGAGCATTTGCTCATATAGGAACAAATGCTAAATTTATCACAATGGTTTCACAAAGTGATAAATACAGAGTCGTCAAAAATCGTCAATATGAGGGAATGGGTTAAAGAACTCTTTCATCTATCATTTCTATTGTACATCATAATTTGATTTGAAACCAATAACATTGGAATGTGAATATATTCAAGTATACATAAATCCAGCCTAACGTAGACCTAATCAAAATTGACGTTTGATAAGCTAACAATTTCTATAGGGTTTTAAAGCCCATATTATTACATTTAGTTCATCCGTCTCGGACTGTAATAGCGTTATATTGATGGTGACTGTTAAGCCGCGGTCACATCGTACGGTCACGCATGTAGTTGAACGTAGTGGGGAATGGCCATAGTAGACCGTAGTTCTTTAGCATGGTTTTGGACTAATTAAGTAAAACCTTTTGTCTATAGGTCTGTATGCAAATTTTAGACAGAGGAAATGAGCAAAGCCCATAGTTCCTAATATTTATAATTAAATGTGAACCTGAACTGCGGATAATTCGCCAATTTTGCGTAACAAAATAACTTCAGAATCGGAATCTGGATAACTTGAAACTAACTAAGAGCTAAATCACACGGAAATAAAGTGTTGTATGAATTACAAAAGGTTAATTTTTTTACTTCAGAAATCCACAAAAACATACACAAGATCTGTTTGAACCCATTCCTCCATAGGCTATTTTAAGACCCAATGAAATTATAACAATAAAATAATAGCCAATGACACAACATGTGTACGTTCGGTAACCTAACAACTGGCGAGAACCAATAAGAATGAGAGTTACATTACAGTTCTGCGCGACGCTAGACCAATTTATTTTTGTAAATGCTGACTAACAAACACTAACCTTTACTTAGACCGTACTTAACCGCAGTTTAACGTACAGTAAAACTCCTCTAATCCGACCACCAAAAAGAGGTATCAATCTGGGTCAAAGGGGCAGGTGGTTGCTTAATGCATGACGGAAGTTATGCAGAAAGCTCCTACAGGAGCTTTCTGCATAACTGCCGTATTGCATTAAGCAACCACAAGTGACTATTTATTAAGTGGTCGCATTAGCGGGGTTTTACTGTATTTACAAACCTAGTTTGAATTTAAAGAAAACCGTTATTTGGCCGCGGTTGATGGCGCAATTTACAACAAGTTCAAAATATCTGTACTGTGAGCTTGGATGCCAAGTATTTGACCGTAATTGACCTTATTTGGCTATAGTGTTTAACATAATTGACCGTAATAACATGAAACTAGGATCGAACCTAGTACACCTACTTGAGTCTTGTAGACCGCGGCGACATAACGGTAAACTAGGCCTACGTTCAAATGATCTATGGTTAGCTATGTGCGTGACAGTAAGATATGACCGCGGCTTTAATATCATTTATTGAAGTAGAGCAAATCAATCAAGTCTTCTAAATAAGTTCTGCAGGTTCATAAAATGCATATACGACGTACATGATACATAAAGTACATATACATTAAAAACATACAAATTATACATAAAATGCTTACTTTCACATACAATGCATCTCGACATTAAATGTATCAACAAAGTACTTATACCATGTCGATATAATATGACATAAACAGCGTACATGTATAATACAGTAAAACCCCTCTAAAACGGAATTCTAGTAGAGAAGAATTTAGATACTTTTAGACAGGTGGATGCTTAATGCAGGTTGAAAGGTATACAGAAAGCTCCTAGATGAGCTTTCTGCACGACTTTCAGCCTGCGTTAAGCTGCCATCTGTCTCCAAGATCAATATTATGCTAAACTGAACGTCCGGTTTGGAGGAGTTTACTGTATATTGAAACCATAGTGTCACCATATAGACTGCAATATAGAGTACAGTAAAACCTCTCTATAACGACCACTAAATTGTGTTAATTAGTTGGTATTTTGGGCAGGTGGTTGCTTAAAGCAAGGCGAAAGTAAAACAGAACGCTCCTATGGGAGCGTTCTGTTTTACTTTCACATTGCTTTAAGCATCCACCTGCCTTTAACACAAGATACTTGTTGTAATTTAGTGGTCGTTATAGAGAGGTTTTTCTGTACATCGATATAATACATTACCTGCCAGATAATTATGTTCTTTATTACTATAGATATACTGCGTAAGTCTCAAACTGTAATTGAATCGTTCTGAAAAAGGATAAACTTAATCTTTACCCTGCTGTCCACCACAAGACTCGGCGTCTCCTCAGGGTCCAGACTGTTTGACGCTTGGTCGATACAGTAAAACCTCTCTATAACGGCCATTAAATTACATAATTTTTGTGTTAAAGGCAGGTGGCTGCTTAAAGCAAGATGAAAGTAAAACAGAACGCTGCTATAGGAGAGTTCTATTTTACTTTCATCTTGCTTTAAGCAGCAACCTGTCCTAAATATTAACTAATTAACACAATTTGGTGACCGTTATAGAGAGGTTTTACTGTGTATTTTCCAAAACTCTTCTTCAATTCGGAAACTATCCAAGATCCAAATTTAAGGAAACTTTATTTTTGTTCGTAGCGGGATAAGGGATGACGATTTGTTGAATACGATAGCTTCACCGATGTTTTATATCAGCATAAACACTTATATTAAGTCGAGTTTTGAAATAGACTTTGAAAATTCAGATACTATCAAGCTTGACGTGAAACAAATGAGGGAGTTTTCAAAAAGAAAGTGTAACATGGCAAATAATGCAGACTCCGATGAGAGGCTCCTCTAGAAACCCTCTCATTTGGATCTACACTGTTGCAAAAGAGATGTATGACCTGTTTCCTTCAATGAAATGGCTAAAGGCAATTACTTTATTATCTCCTTCGCTACCAATATCGCATCTGTGATTACATATGCAAATAGTTTGGATACAGATAAGACGCCGAGTAACTGGGCGCCTTAACCCTTTCCTCTATGAATATTTATGTAAGACATAATGACATCATGAATATCCATTAGATTTTTGTTATAATCGCACATGGACACAGGGACACATGAAGTTTTGGGCATGGCAGAACTGTAGAATCATAATCATATCATATCATATCATATCATAAGCAAACAGAGCAGACCCTGATCAGACGGCTCCTATAGGAGCCGTCTGATCTGGATATTCTCTGTTTGTAAAGGCAGAGAAAGGCCTATTCATGAAGTAAATTGTTAACTGTAACCATACTGTAAAAAACTATGTTGCTGTAGTAATGTCTTTCGAAAGAAAAGGGTGAGAACATTGAACAGACGAAAGTTGTACCGGACGACACATTTTGCTGACGACAATATTTGGCAGGGAAAGACTGAAGCACGCATTTATGTCCATGTTACAGTGTCGTGTTTACTACATACGCATACAGTAATTACGATAAAAGACTGGTTACGATCACCAATTCCTCCTATACTCTATTATATACACAATTACCGTTTCCACTAGCTGTGCTATTAATGCACTTAAGTAATTTTACGCCTGTCTCTGGTTTCACGGACGGGCTTACGTTTAAGCTTGGTAAAGCGCTCAACTTGTTTTGCATGTACAGAGTCGTAAATTTTCAACCCTTAACCCTTTTACCGCCAATGCTGCATAAATGCACCAGGACAAATAATGCAGTCCCAGATCTTCACGATTGGGATCCAGATCCATCTATATCGTATTATATGATGAAATACGATTTTGACACAATTTGCAGAATGGGTGTTTTAAAAACAAATGCTCATTATCGTCGAGTGGGCTCAACTCATTTTGTTTCATTATTACTGATTTAAAATGAGTATTGTTAAACAAAATCCCCATCAAAATGTTAACCCTTCTCTTGCTGATTTTTAAAATACATTTCTCTTTCTTTACTCATGCCCTGTTGTATAATTACATATATATTCACTGTGTACAAGTATTTCGCTGTACAATCACTGCTGTGGAGTGCACTGGTTTCACACTCAACTTGTAAATAGTGCAGACCCTGATGAGACAGCTCCTAAAGGAGCTGTCTCATCTGGATCTTCACTATTTACATGTAGGTATATTGACGTGAATAGCAAGTGAAGGGTTAATATAGCAAGACAAAGACTGATATTTTAAGTGAAAAACATTAAATATAGCCATGACAAGCAATTAAAGTAAAAGTCCTCTAATGCGACCACCAAAAATGGGTGTACTTCTGGTTGGCAGAAGCAGGTGGTAGCTTAATGCAGGACGGTATATAGGACCTTTCTACATAACTTTCGTCCTGCAGTAAGCAACCACCTGCTTATAAAGACATAAATATTTTTAAGTGGTCGCATTAGAGGAGTTCTACTGAACATGAATTCGAAATAACATGCAATTCTGAACCATTATTTAAGCCTTTTCGTGATACCGGGGCATTCATGCAAGCTGTTTCCAAATGCTGGTCAAGGTTGCTCTCCTTCTTTACCCGTGCCCTGTTGTATAATTACATACATCTTCACTGTGTACAAGTATTTCGCTGTGCAATCACTGCTGTGGTGGAGTGCACTGGTTGCACAATCAACTTGTAAATAGTGCAGACCCTGATGAGACAGCTCCTGCAGGAGCTGTCTCATCTGGGTCTTCACTATTTACAGGTAGGTATATTGACGTGAATAGCAAGCGAAGGGTTAACATGCATAGCGTGATTCATTACTTGAGCCTGTGAGTGAAACCAGGGCTAGTAATTTCGCATTGTCTTGTTATCAGAAACTGCCATTCGCGGCATGACATGCACTTGTAAACAGCTTGTATTTAGACGAGAAGTCGAGTAGCCCGGTGTTTTCTTCGGGACCCAACTCACCTGTTTGACACTTCATCAATAATTCTCCAGCGATTTGAACGAATTAGAAGTACAGTAAAACTCGATACTACGAAATTTTAGTAATTAAGAATTTATGTCTTTGTAGGCAGGTGGCTGCTTGATCGAGGGTGTAAATGATGCAGAAAGCTCTTAGAGGAGCTTTCTGCATGACAATCACCCTGCATTAAGCTGCCATATGTGTTAAAGATTAATAATGGTACGTATTTGAGTGTTCGTAGTGTCGAGCTTTTACTGTAATCATGATAGCAGATAAGGGTTTAAGCAATTACTTATTGTTGACGACTTTTGACGCCTCTGTAGAAGTCATTTTTTGAACAAATGCACTATTTGTCACAATGCTTTCAAAACTATACAATTTTAATACTTTTTCTCTAGTAAATACTTCTTTTCAGTAAATTTATTCAAAGACGTGGGCCTATGTGGGAAATGTGATAACCCATTACAGCAGAA
The DNA here is from genome assembly GCA_963576725.1 of Azorinus chamasolen. Classification (NCBI taxonomy): domain Eukaryota; kingdom Metazoa; phylum Mollusca; class Bivalvia; order Cardiida; family Solecurtidae; genus Azorinus; species Azorinus chamasolen. Next base: position 56,970,222 of record OY755248.1, read on the forward strand.
TAGGAGTTAACCCTTCTCTTGCAGAATTTTAAAATACATTTCTCCTCATTTACCCATGCCCTGTTGTATAATTACATACATCTTCACTGTGTACAAGTATTTCGCTGTTCAATCGCTGCTGTGGAGTACACTGGTTGCACAATCAACTTGTAAATAGTGCAGGCCCTGATGAGACAGCTCCTGCATGAGTTGTCTTATCTGGGTCTTCACTATTTACAGGTAGGTATATTGACGTGAATAGCAAGCGAAGGGTTAATGAATAATAGGTAAACTCAGAGGAACATTCCCACGAGGTCCACGCCAGTAAATTGTAAACTTTATCCAGGGTCCATGCTCATAATTAAAGCTTTTTAGTTGAGTCTGAGTTCGTTCTCAAGCTTTTGATTGGTCAGATTTTAGTTCTCAAACTTTTGATTGGTCAGATTTAAGCAAAAGGCTCAAATCTGACCAATCAAAAACTTGAGAACGAACTCAGACTCAACTAAAAGTTGTATAAGCATGTACCCTGATGTTTAAAAGTGTGTCTGCTCAAACTCTTACCATTATTTTCGATTCATATTACCATTTTACAGAGTATAGACCGAATGACAAAGGGACTGGACCCAGAAGAGACGATGTTTTGTTACCCAATGTACCATCTGGATCCAACGTGAATTCCGTTCCAATCAGATTGCGCTTAGAATTATAAGGGATGCCAGCACGGAAGAGCGTTAAATAGCTGTCAAACAAACTTTGTCATTTTGCTGTAGAAAAATGTATTTTGTATAGACAACTGACTATTAGAACATGGTAATGAACTAGTCTGTCCTTTGGCTTAGTTTGCCTGTGAGTCTGGCTGTTTTGGGTACTAATCGTTTAAAGGCGATACCTTCTTCACCCTATGGCCTACTTTGTATATGATAAATGTTTATGCCTTTTTGTGCGTTTCGTCACGTTTTGTCTTTTAAGTGTGCTGTTTCCAGTTTTATGATGTTTGGGTGCCGTGCTTTTTTGTGTGTAACGCTCCCTGTGCGACTGTTTTCCTACTTATGTTGGAATGCCCTACATCAAATACTCTATGAATTTGATGACTTGTTTTGTAATTTCGTTCTTGACGTTCTTTAATTTTCTGTGGAGCTGTGGTTTATGGTGGTAATTATATTATAGTTATTTAAATGTTAAAGTATTAATAGATGCCTTGGTAATAAATGACTGGGGCTCGTCTGATATACAGCAACACAATCTTGTTTTCATCTCGTCTGAGTGCATACAGGGTAATCCGTACACATATATAGGTCAGTGGCTTAATTGCTCAAACCTTATTCAACCACGACTTTCAACAGCATTTTGAAATAATGAAAGTATTAAACTATGCACGTTAATTACGAGAACTGTTGTAAATATTTCGAATGGCATATCCGATGACAATGATATTGCGACCCCTTTTATAGAATGCAATTTGATGCCTTTAGGGTCCAAACGTTTGGCCCTTTCTCTGTTCTAAATTAAGTCCAACTTCGATACCTATTGAATATTCAGGGACAAACTGGCTATGATGTTATATGGAATGTAGAGCATTGTAGCCATTTTAGAAAGTAAATAAACAGATCTGTCAACTTCCATTAGCAAACAGAGCAACTCCTGATCAGATTTCTATAGGAGTCGTCTGATTTGGGTCTACTCTGTTTGCAAATACGTGAAAAACGTTTAAATGAAGGAAAGGGCTAAGAGGAGAGAAGAAGATGATGATAATACATACCGTTTCTGCTGTAGATTGTCAGGGTTTTGAAATTGAAATAGACCCTGAGGAATACTAAAGCGGACACATCCATATCTGTCAGTGTCCATTGAAAATACAACAATCAAAAGTACAAAAATCTTGCTGCACAAATCTCCCAAACGATTGATGCATAGCTCAACAATAATGCCTGTGATTTAATTTGAAGGCAAAAAATCAGTGAATTGTAGACAATTTCTGGGAATTAATAAATCCCAGCCCATATTTGACAACATACTTTCGTTGTATGATGGACGACGATTGACTTTGTACGATACACCTATTCGAACCTCTCACTTTGGCACGTCATACCGAGTGAGCTAACATATTTATGAGCCCGCATTAAGTTTTACCCTTTGCTAGAAATACCTTTACTCCCGTCCTGTAAAAATGTCATCAAATCTTTCTTTGCTTAAGTATGCTGTAATGATTTGATATTTGGTCTGAAGCATACTCATAGTGAGTTATACCGTGTCTCCCGTTTAATGTACAGTAAAACCTCTCTAAACCGGAATTCTAGTTGAGAAGAATTCAAATACTTTTGGGCAGGTGGCCGCTTAATGCAGGGTCACAGTCATGCAGAAAGCTCCTAGAGGAGTTTTCTGCATGACTTTCACCCTGCATTAAGCTGCTACCTGTCTCAAAAACCGATATTTATACCAAATTTAACGTCCGGTTTAGAGAGGTTTAACTGTACATGTATGTCGTTCAGCGGGGGCATCCGTGTCTAATGCGGAATAAAAAGGCTGGTGCGGTAGAATCTTTCCTTAGCGACCATTCGTTTTTAGTACAGGAGTCTGAAAAGGCAGGTAGTTGCTTAATGCAGGGTAAAATTAAAGCAGAAAGCTCATATGGGAGCTTTCGGCATTACTTTGATCTGTATTAAGCTACCACCTGCCTTACGCACCTATAATTCGTCATGTTGTTGACGGTCGCTTAAGACAGGTTCTACTTTAATTCAATGATGGAGTTATTGCCATTGTACTATACACTGCGTGATGGTATGACATACAATTACATACATGTATTGTACAATTAACATTGCTCAATGAGCATCTAGTCACAAATTATAGAGCAATTATTGTCATTGGAGATTTGTTGGTGTACAAACGATTTGTGGTGGATAACCAGGAGACGAACAGGTATTCCGGTCAAATTCAATATATACAAGGTATCTGAGGAAGTCAAAAATGAGTATCGTTTGTTTATTTTTATCATCCATTAGAAGAGTATACAATAGAAACTGTTCTAACCGGCCATTCAGTTTTTAATATACAGTAAAACCTCTCTATAACGACCACTAAATTGCGTTAATTAGTTGGTATTTAGTGCAGGTGACTGCTTAAAGCAAGGTGACAGTAAAACAGAACGCTCCTATAGGAGCGTTCTGTTTTACTTTCACCTTGCTTTAAGCAGCCACCTGCCTTTTACCCAAAATACTTGATGTATTTTAGTGGTCGTAATAGAGAGGTTATACTGTAAGTCCTAAAAAGTAGGTGGTTGTTTACTGTAGGGCAAAGGTTAAGCAGAAAGCTTATGTGGGAGCTTTCTTCATTACTTTTGACCTGAATTAAGCTACTACCTGTCTTACGAAACCATACAATGTACTCTTTTTGATCGGCAATTAAGACATGTTCTACTGAAGAAAACAACCAGCAGATTCTGAAACGAATCACTTGAATCACTTTTTTTAAAGGAATTGAATTTTGCAATAATAAATGACTATCAAAGAAAACGCAAAACGTTCCATCAATTTATAATGAAAGGCCAAGGCGAAACAGTCGCTTTAGGAAATTGTGGACAGACAAATGATGGGATTGGGCAATGAGCTGTCAAGTCGCTCATTTTGAGTGAAGTAATTTGAAGAATTTTAAAGCCATGCCAGTCGATCAGAGAGTTATATGTTTTGATCTGCGACAATGTGCAAATATGCATTGATTCTTGAAATGTATGTTTGATTTGTCAATAACGATATTAGTCCAGTGGGGGCATCTGTTTTTATGACAAAAACACACATCAAGTTATATATCGTTTAACCCTTTGAATGAGGAAAACGTATGTACTGGTTTTGAAAACAGTTTGGACCTAGATCAGGGTACTTTCGTATTGAATAGAATATCGTTAACCCTTTCGCTGCCATTATCGCATCTGTGATTACCTATGCAAACAGTTTGGATCCAGATGAGACGCCGAGTAACTCGGCGTCTCATCAGGATCCAAACTGTTTGTTACTGTTACTACGTTTTTGAAACAAAATAAAAATTTGTAGCAGACGACAAAGTTAGCAGACGACAGAGTCTGGCAGCGAAAGGGTTAAACGACTTTAGATCATTCCTACTTGAACATTCAGTATTTAAGAATTAAAGTCTTATCTTACCGAAACGTAACTCAGTTGAAAGTCAGTCTAATTGTCAAAAAATAATATCCATGTCACTTTGTGTATGTTGGTGGCATCCACTATTTGCAAGACTAACTACAGTGCTCCCTCTCTACAACGACACCCTTTGGGATACGAAGAGTGTATGTGTTATTCAGAGGGAGTTGTTATAGGGAGGGAAAATCAAACATAATTAGTTTGTTTGCAGATCCCCAGATAAGGTGTTTTTCGAGAACTGAAACCGTTATGCCTCAATCAAACCCCATTTTGTGACCACTCTTTAGAATCGTCTTAAAGTGACGATTCTAAAGAGTGGTCACAAAAAAGGGTTTGATTGAGGCATAAAGAAAATACGATGTAAAAAAGTTGTGTCTGGAGCCTTGTTGTTTCGGAAACAGTGACATGTGTTGTTGTAAGGAGGGGATCGTTATTGAGATGGCCGTTGTAGGGAGGGAGCACTGTAATAGCCATGTCACTTTGTGTATGTTGGTGGTATCCACTATTTGCAAGACTAACTAATAGCCAGCTAACAGTGAACGTTGAATTCCGAAGAGCGGTTTTGTTCGGATGACGAATTATCTGTATGTTGCTGGAGAGGGATTGTTATAGGCAATGCAGCATGTATAATTTGTGTATACGAGCCATTAGCCTAAATCAATTGTTTGGGTTTATTCCTTATTCCGATTCTAAATTATTTTGTAGATGTTTTACCCAAATTGTCGATAAAAAATATTCACTTACGTTTTGAAATTGTTTTTCTTGGTCGAAATTTATATATAATGTTGTTAGATATCTAGGTTACTCTCTGGCTTATGTAAATACATGTACGCTTAAATGCACTTTTATATTGTTGCCATGTTAGGACATCCTTTTAAAATACAGTAAAATAATGCGACCACCTAAAAAGTATAATTACTGGTGCTAGATGCAGGTGGTAGCTAAATGCAGGAAAAATGTAATGCAGAAAACTCCTAGAGGAGCTCTCTGCATTACTTTTGTCCTGCATTAAGCAACCAACTGCTTATAAAGACACACATGTTTATTCATTAAGTGGTCGCATTAGAGGGATTCTACTATATATAATTATCAATAATCTCTTTGTGCAAATGAAATAAAGATTCAAGACAGTACCGCTTGACATATATCAACACTATTACAAGATCAATCTTAGAACTTATCTATGCAAGAGAAAAGGTAACAAAAAAATAAAGATAACAAATGAGATACGCGATCCAATGGAAACATGTAGGCTGATAGACAGTCACTGGAAAAATGGAAACAAATTCCTTTGCAGGGACAAATATCACTCACGACAACTGTTGAAAATAACCTAACATTCCGTGTAAATATGTAAACCCGCAAATTTGACCAAATTCTGTGATGTTTCTCTGACTGGTACCAATATTGTCTACGCTGCAATTTTTCAAGGTGTCCCGTCTGGAAGGACTGGTATTAATGCCATATGTTCTAAGGCATTATCAAAAAGGGTCATTAAAGAGCAATCTGTTTATCCTGAAATATGTGCCTCTTTAGTTTAAGAACACACATTTTCGATATCATAAAACTTGGTATTTGATATGTTAAACTATTATTATGAAGATTATCAATTTGAAATTACATTGAAAAATGCCATTGTGATACAAAAAACCGTTTTCATCGAAACTTATAATGTTTCTTCTACAACAAATATTATCGACCTTGGTCGAACGGTTCTTTGGCATTTATTCGACTGGTTTTCTTGTGATATACTTCTTTTCAGCATAAAAACAAACGGTTTATGTAACTGTCAGGCATTTTCAAAACACGTTGTAGGCAGAGACTATCACTTTAACATACTGTAACACTTCTCTTAACCCGAATTCTAGTCCGGGAATATTTAGATACTTTTAGGCAGGTAACTGCTTAATGCAGGTTAAACGTCACACAGAAAGCTCCTAGAGGAGCTTTCTGTATGACTTTCACCCTGTATTAAGCTGCCACCTGTCTCAAAGACAGATGTTTATGCTAAATCGAGCGTCCTGTTTAGAGAGGTTTTACTGGATAATATCATTGTCCACATTGATTGTTGTCATTCGAACGATGCCTAAACTACATTCAGTGGTACATTTCCATTAGAACTTCAATGTAAACAACGATTACTGTTCGGTATAAATAGGATTATTGGATATAAAGGGATTAAAAATGACAGTAGTAATATGAATTTATGATTGTCGACTATTCTCGATTGTGTTTTCACTCTTTACTCAATTAAACGCCTGTCTACGCATTTGCAAGCAGGGAAGACTCAGATCCGAGGGCTCCAATGGAAGCTGTCTGATCAGGATCTGCTCATTATGCCCCCATTGACGATAGTCAGGGGGCATTATGTTTTGCACGTGTCCGTCCGTCTGTCCGTCCGTCAGTCTGTCCGTCTGTCCGTGTGTCACGCTTTTAGGTGCAGTTGGATGTCATAGTTTTTCAAGTGTTATAAATCAGTAATGTCTACACAGGAAACTTCACATACACATCAATTACCATCTTTGCTATCATTTGGCACCCCAACCATTCTGCCGGCAAGCCTAAGGTCGAGGTGAAATGACTTGGAAATTTTACGTACAGTTGGTTGTCACATTTACGTGCAGTGTTTTGTCACAGTTTTTTCATTGTCTTATATCTCCCTAACCACTGTAGCTATTGCAATATACACATTAAACACCATCCATATTTTCATTGCACACCCAACCTATGCTGCCCGCAAGCCCAAGGTCAAATGACTTAGGAATTTTACATGTAATTGGTTGTCACAGTTTTTTCATAGTCTTACATCTCCCTAAGCACTGTAGCTATTTGCATGGAATTGCATATACATAATTACTAAATACAATCCATACTTTCATTACGCACCCGACCCATGCTGCCCGCAAGCCCAAGGCAAGGTCAAATGACTATGGAATTTTACGTATAGCTAGGCAAGCACCCACACGGGGGCATCACTATATCTTACAGACACAATTTTCTAGCTTTACTTATGATATAATATAGATACGATTGTACAGTTTCTGCCATGGTCAAATGTTTCTGTATCCATGTGTTTTTATAACAATTAATCCAATTAATATTTATAATGTGGTTATCTCTTACATGTATACTCATAAAGGTTTAAACCCTATTTGGTCAATATTCACTTATATTTTTAATCAACATTTGAGACTCGTATAAAAAACAACAAAATTGAACATTGTTTTATTAACTATTCTAAAACACATTTGACTAAACTGCTTTCATAATTGTGAACAGGTATATTAATTTGCAAATTATACAAACGTATTTTAAAATATGACTCTGACTGCCTTTGCGTTGGTTCAGTTGTATCTTTAAAGGTCTACCGCCAGTTAGACCAGACAGTGTGACGTTAGGTTTCTGAGCGGGAGGTTGGGGTTCGATCTCGTACAAGGTTATATGCAAGGCTATCCAAATGGTACTAGTGACTTTCTCGCTTTACGTTAGGTATGTGAGCGTGTTGGTTTGACTGTTTATTCAAGCGTATAGATGTGTTTCACTGCGCATTCTAAAAGATCAATGATTATTGTAACTCCTAGATAGCAAACAACGGACGCTGTATAACCATATGGTCGTTATACAAAATTGGAGCTTATAAGCATATTGTCTCGAGTAGTAGTATTCCTTATTTTGCAACAAACACGTGGTTATTGGATCTTGACTAAACCATTGTTTTAAAGCAATTATGGAAGGATCAAGCCAGATGTGTGCTATAGGCACATATACAGGACCTGACATGTGTCATATAATAATTATATGAGTTTGCATAACTTAATAGATCATAATTAGTTCTCATTTTGCACGAGTAACCTGTAAAAAGGATATGAAGGAGATGCGATATACAGTACAGGCCCCGCGGACTTTTTGTTTTCCGTTTTACCAGCGCGGACAAAATAAATTGAGAGCGGGTTTCCAGCACGGACAATTTTTATGGATCACCGCGGACAAATTCTGTGTCCACCGCGGACCGAAATTTACCCTATGGGATATTACCGCCGCCGAGCCATCGCTGTCCGTGCTGATATCAGCGTGGATTGCGGGGCATCACCGCGGACACTACCTTTATGACTGGCAGTCGTTTAATCGATTTAGGTATAAATTATTTAGATAAGATATATACAAAAGCTTACATGTATATATAAATACACATGTGCATTTTTTTTCAACTGAAGAAACGCATATTGAATATACTGTCAGATCTAGAATTCAAAATGAAATTAGATAGCATACGTATATAGATAGCCTTCACCCAAAACCCGAGACTGAAGCGGTTTCTTTCTGCTAAAACTACAATTTATAGTCAAGATTTTAACGATTACCAGACTGTAAATGCTCGAGAAAAAAGAAATAGATACAAAATATCAGCAGCAATTGTTTTCACAATCTGATTTTCAGAAAATGCGTAGCGCAGAGATTATAGATATCAGGAGCACTCGGTCATATTTGTTTCGACCCCACGCGCGTATTAACCTTTTCCCTGTTCTATATGTGTTCCAAATTTAAATACAAATGTACATGTACCTACTGAATATTCATGGACAAAATAGTTATAATGAATTATGGAAGGTGGAGCATTGTAGACATTTTAGGAAAGCAAATAAACAGATCTATAAAATTCTATTAGCAAAGTGAGTAGACTCTGATCAGACGGTTCCTCTAGGAGCGGTCTGATCTAGGTCTATTCTCTTGACAAATGCGTGAAAACAGGTTTATATGAGGGAAAGGGTAAAGGGGTGGAGAGTTGTATCCAACCATTATTTGTTGAAATACTTTTTTTGAAACCTTAACACTTTACTCTATAGTTTGTGTTCAGTATTGAAGACAGATGTTTGATTAAAACAGGCTGAATGGGACCATTTTGCGTTTTTCTCAGCCTGCTTTAAGCTACCGTCTACTGTGATATAGAAATATTTCTTATGGCGCATATTCATGAATGTATCAAGTGGAACTATTTTTGAGTGGAGGAATGGATTAACGCACTATAATGAGTACCTATGGAGTAAAGGGTTGAACTGGGTATCATTCGACGAAGAGATGCAAACAGTTGATTAAATAGTTATAAAGTTCGAAACGCATCTACACTAATACACTAATACACCGCATCTACACTAATAATCTATACTGTTACAGCTATTCTTGTTTGACCGACCATGTAGTGCAGCTACAAGATTTAAGTTGATATCAGAATTAAGATGAAAACTATTGTAGCTTATTGTATTATAATTTATTTTGAAACGGCGCAAAGCAGTCGCCTGCATAAATCATTACTCTGTATAAAAGAGCCACCTGAAATAACAGATAGCCAAATATTGGTATGTCGTTGTCTTTCAGATGAGTTCAAAGCTGCGATCGTAATGTTATTCATTTAAGTCATATTAACCCTTTTCATGCTAGTAGCATATATTGACGCAATTTAAAAACAGTGCAGACCCAGATCAAACAGCTCTTAGAGGCTGTATGATAGGGTGTGCATTGGTTTCTTATAGGATCTGTCAAGCATAAATTGCCATTCGTCCTGGGGAAATTATTACTCCATTACCAATATAAAAGTTGAAATGATAGATAGTCATACGTAATCCATTCATATCTGCGGGAAGAGAGAGAGAGAGAGAGAGAGAGAGGTTGGGGGAGAGAGACACACACACAGAGAGACAGAGACAGAAAGAGAGACACACAGAGAGACAGATGGATAGGGACAGCCACAGACAGACAGACAGAGAGGGAGAGTAAGAGGTGGAAGAGACGGACAGAGAGAGGGGAGAGAGAGAGAGAGAGAGAGAGAGAGAGAGAGAGAGAGAGAGAGAGAGAGAGAGAGAGAGAGAGAGAGAGAGAGGGAGAGAGAGGCACGCAGCACCTAAATCTGTTTTAAAAACTACAGTAAAACTCGATACATGTATTTTGAAATTTTATTAATAATGCATTGATGCCTTTTTAGACAAGTGACTGCTTAATGCAGGTTGAAAGCTATGCAGAAAGCTTATATAGGAGCTTTCTACATGATTTGCGCTCTATATTAAGGTACCACCTGCCTTACATAAATATAATGATATTTATTGCAGTGTTCGATCTGTCGACGTTTTACTGTATAATTAATGTAAAATATGAACAGAAAGTATCCCCACAAAAGAACACTTTATTCTAATTACATGTAATTTAGAATTGAAGAATACTGAATATGTCCAAATGCAGTTCTTAGTCATGAATTCTTCTTGGGTGTGGAAGCCGAAGATACCCCTTATCATATGACGGGGCTTGTCATGCAGATTTAAACTGGACAATTTGCACAAAGTCATCAGCAGTATGGAAAGAGATAATGCCAGACTGGCTAACTACAGTGAACCCTTGTTACAACTGAGGTGTTTGTTCCCAGACATTGTGCTGGTATAACGAGGTGGCCGTTATAACGGGTTTAAATACGAAAGGAACCATATGGAGAGAGAAGAGAGAGAGAGAGAGAGAGAGAGAGAGAGACGGAGAGAGAGGGAGAGACGGAGAGAGAGAGAGATTTTGACGTCCCTTCTGGCCTTGTGATTGCATATCATTGTAAATGTTTATTTGGGGGAGAGGACTTCTTAGAAACAACAACAATTGTACACAGAGAGAGGGACAGGGACGGTGAGGAAATATATTATGGGCTTATTAATTATGTATCAGACAACAACAAAGTCTAAAACATGATAAATATTTCATTTTAATACAGTGCCCCTGTATTGATTCACAGGTGCTCGTACCATGCTATGTCTCCACGACAACAACAGACAAATTCAATATAACTGGTCTATAAGGCCTTGTCCGATCTGATAGCATGGATGGATATCTTGTATTAACAATTTCTTAAAATAATACTTACATGTAAAATAACATTGACTGGTTTTAAACCTAACGTCAAACCCTCACCGACATCAATTATTATTTCAAGCTTATAGAGATTGTTTTATTTAACATTTCCCTGTACTATGTTTATTCAAAATTTCAATACTTACTGAATATTCATGGACAAAAATAGTTATAAATGAAATATGGAAGGGGGACATTGCAGCTATTTAACAAAGCAAAGAAATATATCTATCAAATTCTATTAGCAAACAGAGTAGACCCTGATCAGACGGCTCCTCTAAGAGGTCAGAGAAGACCCTTCTCTGTTTGCAATTGCGTGAAAACACGTTCATATGAGGGAAAGGGTTAAAGTACAATATGAAGAAATTTTGAATACATAATACCCATTCATTCTATATTTAATATTGTGGGAAATATAGATGGCCGCTCATCAATTATGAAGAGCAATATCAATTATTGGTGATTGACACGCCTGTAGGTGACAGTTGATTGGATTATGTCTTTTCAATGGGTGGGTCTTAAAGATACTGAACCAATGAGCTGTGACATCTTGATAGTAGCAAAAGAGCGGAAATACCCGATAGTCTTTCTTTAAAGTTGTCGGAACTTTATTGATGACCAAATAATTAACACAATGATGACCATAAATCAATGACCCCCCTGCGCTGAAACACCAAGGTAGTTTCCGTACATTGTAGAGCACGCAAAGCGATCATTGTTTTAATGTATGACCAAAACATTTGACCCCCATTATACTGAATTATCGTCCGCTTAAAAAATGTAGTCTGCAAAATAAATGAAATAAGCATTGCTTTAGTTCGTTGAAAACAAACAGAAAAATGAGAGTCAGACATATTTGACCCTAGTAACACTCTGGGGAACTCATCATCTGTTCAGTATACAAACTGTTTGTAAATATTAAGGAAGCTACGCTCGGCGGGCTAAGGGTTAATCTGCATTTTTTTTTATCTTTTTAAACTTTCAGGGTCCTATAGAGAATGTCCAAGTTACCTACATTTATTATGCTGAAAGAATTTGCTTTTAAAAATGTTTTTTTTGTTTTCTTACCGGGTTTCCTTCTGTCTTCTTTTAAAATAAAAATCGACTAAATTTTGTTTCCGCGTAAAAACATCGAATTAGTGTTAGTGTATCATTTTCAAAGGCAAGTGACTGCTTAATGCGGTGTACGGAAAAATGCCACTGGAAAAAAATGCCACCGGAAAAAATGCCACTGGAAAAAATGCCACCCTGATTTGGAAAAATGCCATTGGAATATATGCCACTGGAAAAAATGCCATCCTTTTTTCAAAATTATATTTTATCCTTTTTTTAAGGCCCCAAATAGGGGGCAAAGGTCCGGGGGCAAGTGTCCGGGAGGCAAATGTCCGTAAACCGAAATACCGATATCATGAATATTTATTAAATTTATTTTTAAAATAGCTTATGTACTGAGGCTTATTTGGTATTGGAACAAAACTATAGAGTTAGATTCAACATAAATTCATAAGCAAACAGAGAATACCCTGATCAGACGGTTTTTATAAGAGCCATCGTATCCGTGTCTACTCTGTTTGCAAGCACGTGAAAAGCGTCGATGCTCTCAGAATTTTTACTTCTGTTGCCGGGTCATGTCAGACGTGCGAATCTCTAGCTGAAGTGTAACCTAAAGTTTGGTTGTCGGTGGGTTTCAACCATTTCCCTGTTTAATATTTATGTCGGAAAAGATGACATCATGCTATTTATAAGTTGATTTTTATAATGGTGTATGTACGCGGTCCATTCTTGGTACTTGTAGAAAATGTAGAGTCAGATCTTATATAATTTCACAAGTAAACAGAGCTGGTCCCGATCATACGACTCCAATAGGCACCTTCAGATCTTGGTCTACTCTGTTTGCAAAGGCATGGACATTGTTTATATATGGTAAAGGGATAAGCAAACAGAGCAGACTCCTGGTCAAACAGCTTTTATTTAAGAAATCTGATCTGAGTCTTATCATTTAAAGGTCAAGTAAACAGATCGGGGTTTCGTCAAATTCTGATAGTGTACAGTTAGTTAAACACTAAGCTTTAGAAAATTCTTACCGTGTTTATCTAGTTTTGATTTAAATCGAGTTTTTATTGTACCGCGAACCGTGTATTTTGAAAATCGATACATGATTATCTCCCTTGCGTGACGTCACTTGTGATGCTCGCCTGTCAGGGATCCCGTTGAGAGGGAGGAATATACACAGAAACTTAACCTTTTCCTTTAAATTAACGCCTCTGCAAACAGAGTAGATCCAGATCAGAGCCTACAGGAACCGTTTAATTAGGGTCTGTTCTGTTTGCTTACAAAATTAGATCAAATCCGACTACTAAGTTTCTATAAATACCCAAATTATTTTCACACTTTTCCAGACATTACGTCCATGGATTAGCCATAGAAAGTGACACTTAGTTTATCGAGTAGGGGAAACTATTTATGGGGTGTGATGTTTATTTTAGGTGTGGAATACAACGATACTTAAAATTAAACACATACTTTTTAATTTGTTAATCTTAAACCTTCTCTTGAATTTTACCCATGCCCTGTTGTATAATTACATATAGTTTCGCTGTGTACACGTATTTGACTGTGCAATCACTGCTGTAAATCAACTTGTAAATAGTGCAGACCCTGATGAGACAGCGGTGATTCGAGACAACTCCTGCAGGTTTTCACTATTTACAGGTATATTGACGTGAATAGCAAGCGAATGGTTAAAACTTACTTTACCTGTCAGTGAATTAACACTATTCATAAACTATAATTTAAAAAGAGGATGAGGTTAGAACCAAGACCATTAGCAAATAGTGTAGATTCAGATCAGAGGGACCATTTGGGTCCCGCCCATGAGTTGGGTCCAAACAACTTTTAGACAGAACCAGACAACTTTAGATGGATTTCATATTTAGGCAAAGTGGGTTCAGATGAAATGGGACGTTCTCGTTAAGTAACATAGTACTATGTATAAATGTACGTACTTTAGAAAAACAAAGAAATTCCACCAAAATGCAGAAAAATAGAAATTTATTTATTTATTTATTTTACTTTAATATTTGCAATACCAAAAATGATGCATTACTTTCGGGAAATCGAGTAAAGGTTGAACTACCAAAATATGTATTTTGTTGGGAAAATGAGAAAAGGTGGATCTTGATAATAAATGGTTGTCAGTCTTGAAGAATGACTAATTTTTTTTAATATATTCATGTTTCTGAAGCTTGTGAATTATGTTTAAATGACTGGACCCACTACAAATAAAAATGTCTATAAAAAAATATTGTCAACACATTAAAACTGTTACTACATTTTTCTTTATCATAATTTTACAGTATACTCGTATGTGCAATTTAATTATGGTTTGTATTACATGTATATGGAAACAACAGTAAACATAGCCAGTAGAATTTCTCTATGCATGTATGAATGAATGTGTTAAATGGCCTTAGGCCATATTGTACTAAGCCATATTACACACGAAATGCCCAATGCAGGGTCAGTCTCCAGATGTCAGTTATCATAGTGGCCTTTTGTCAAATACCGAACAGGGGACAATGATTATTGCAAGGCCATAAAACCCGCTTCCTGTATATTACGTATTGTTGCATTCCTTTATGTAGCTGTGGTAACTTGTCAAAAGAATCAATCATTGCGGTCATGGTGCCTCAAAGTTAGTTTTGGGCAAAATGTAGGTAATAATCAGTAAAACTATAATTATAAAACGCATCCAATGAACAATTCCGTAAATTACAGTAATCCAGAATGACTTTTTTCCTATGGATTTATGGTCAAAATTGTCCATGTTCAAAAATTGCAAAAGGATCATATTTATGATAAACTATTTCCCTTATGAAAAAATATGTGTCAGTAAATCACTTCACGAATATAAACCCTTCATTCCATGTGCCTGTTTATGCCAATACAAACATAGTAGACCCAGATCAAACGTATTGAAACAAATTTACAAACAGAGTAGATCAAGATCAGAGAGTTTCTGATCAGGTTCTTGTCGATTTGCTTAAGAAATAATATACCGGTAGGTCTGGTTATACAATTACTGCCATAGCATGTGCTCACATATCATTAACTCTCCAATTAAATCATTATTTCTTACAAGAATATTCATGAAGAAGATCTAAAGGCTTTTTTCACAATGTTAACTTTTCAAATAGATCGATCATTAGCTCTGACAGATCAATTAGGATTAGATCAACAAACTTTCGCAAGCAAACAGAGCAGAACCTGATCAGACAGCTCTTACAGGAACTGTCCGATCTGGATCTACTCTATTTGCAAACGCGCGTGAAGCCGTTTATATAAGAAGAGAAGGGTTGGGAAATTGATTTTAAAGCAAATTAGGTGTCTGCTGACAGCAGTGCTAAATCGTGTTTATTAATCATTTTTTCTTATGTTAAGTGTACTTTTAAAAGGAGTGTTCTAATTACCTTACTTAACGAATCTTTATAAGCTTGTCATTGAGCAAACAGGGTAAATCCAGATCAGATTGCTCAGTATTTTGATTTTGGTCTACTCTGTTTTTCTGAAATTTAAGAAAGTTAAGGAATTAGAAAATGGAAAAAGTTTGTGTTTAAGTTAATTGGGGTAATATTATAATAATTTATAAATAATATGGCTAATATTACATCATCCATAGCTATTGGATCTATATTACCTGTCACAAAGCTAACATGGTTGAACTAGATCATATAGCTTTAGATTTGATTTGGGTCTACCCTGTTTGAAATAAATATAAGGAATCTCCTCCTTGTGATCTACAATGTTTACTTTTATAAGTATAGAGTGTGCTAATTACCTTACTTAATGAATCTTTATAAACTGGTCATTCAGCAAACAGGGTAGATCCAGATAGCTGTAATTTTGATTTTGGTCCACTTTGTCCAAATATTTGGAGTATAATGATTAGTTAACAAAAATAGTGGGGGACTTTTGTAAGCCTTGGCCATTTTAGTGAGGGGCTTTTGATCGAGGGGCTTCTGTAGTGAGGGGCTTTTAGATGAGGAGCTTTTGTAGTAAAGGGTTTTTGAGTGTACCACTATTCGACATATGAGGCATGTCCAACACATAAATAAGAATGTCTTCCATTTCAAAGAAAGGTCAGATCATGGGATCTTTTTTTCCAAAGTTCAGCTAGTTATGTATAGGGCGTTCCTGAAGGCCGATTCATTCCAGCTTCTTGTTGTACATTGTATCTACCCTTCGGTATACGGACATTTTCTCTCTAGGACATTTGTTCTCCTATTTGGGCATGGGAGGATAGGGCTGACATTTGTCCCCTTCAAATTTTATTTTATTTTACTTGCTCTACTTGCTCGCAAAGGATAAAAAAGAAAATACCTACATTGTTCTAAAAACGGACGGTTGATTACACAGGAAATCGGTAATGCAGAAAGAGTAAGGAGCTTTCTAAATTACTTCAATCTGCAATTAGCTGTCATCTGTTTTAAACGATCGTCAAATCAACATTTTTAAGAATGGTTGTTTACAATCGCCGCCCCTTAACCGATAATCTTTCTAAACCGATATTGGAGCTACATGTATCCTGTGTTTAGTTACCACCTTTTTTAAATGACAGCCAATTCAACTGTTTTGAATTGTTATTTTACTTCGCTATACCGGTTTGAGAACCTCTCTAATCAGGTCATTTTCTCGGTATGGTCACAGGGTTCGTTTTATAAGGTTTTGCAGTAATTTTGTTATTATCAGGGGCAGTTACATTTTTAACGCATCGAATATTAGACCACCGGCTTACTTTAAAACTAGAAATTGGCATTTAAATTAAGAAATATGCTTTTAAAAAGAAAGAAAGTTGGCGTACATGTATGAGATATATATTTTGCTGTACGTATTTATTAATAAATGATAACTACAGTATAACCTCTGCAAAGCAACACTCTGGGAGATATAAACTTCTGTATTGTCGTTGTAGAGAGGTTGTTGCTCATCGGAGTTTCATGGCAACTCTCTCTCAAGAGACAACCCAGTAAGGAATACCTGGGATCTTTTGAATACAAGTGACCGCTTAATGCAGGACAAAAGTACTTTTATCCTGCATTAATCTGCCACCTGTCTTAAAACAGACATTTTATTTGTACATGTATCGATGTAGAGAGGTTCCACTGTAAGTTTTGGGGATTCATTTAAAGTGTTGTTGAAAGGAGGTGTTTGCTGTAATCTGTACTGTATGCTATAAACCCCTTCACTGTCATTATGACGTAATAATCCACTAAAATAGTCACTGTCAAATCATTGTCTGCTTACATGTTTCATCTACTTTTCTTTATAAAAAAATTATGATAGTTTTATACTTAACCCTTTCCTCCATAAATACTCCTTTCTACGCCTCTGTAAAAGTCACCTGTTGAAACCAATGTGATAAAAAGAGCATTTGCTCCTACACGTATAGGAGTATATGCTCTATTTAACACAATGGTTTCAAATTACAAAATTCTAAAAACAATAATTTTATCTACTTAATGCTCCTTTTCGGTAGATTTATTCAAAGAGGTTGGATCCAAATTGAGCCTACATGTATGGAGGAATGGGTCTTAAGAAACTTTAATATAAGTGTCAAATGGTTTGGATCCTTATCAGACGCGGCGTCTGATCAGGATCCAAACTGTTTGCAAACATTAGAGTTTTCAAGTTTGACATGGAAGGCTTTAATAGTAAATACAACTTACAATGGGGAAATTGTGATCTATTTCTAAATAAGGAATAGGTCATGGAATTTAAGCAGGTGACACGTTGGTTTAGACATATCCGTTTAACGAAAGAATGTGGGTGTACGAGGTCCGTGGTTTGATAAACCATGTACATACTGTATACGCTTCTTTAATAACATTGATTAATTTAATTCGTATGCCCCTTCACTCCCAGAATTCGGTTGCCAAGACATTAACAACACTTTAGATCTAGACCAGACGTCCAATATCTCATTATCAAACCAGAACCAAAAACTGGTTTACATCTATATCTACGTTTTTAGAAAAAAAATGGATTATCTTTTTTAATCCATAGGATGCAGGTACATCATGGCAGTGAATCGATTGAGCAGAATCTAAACATGCAGTACATGTACATCAAGCAGAAAGACAAAACATGTACACAGGTACATTTGTACACAGTAAAATATTAAGCACAAGGGTAATAAAACAACCATACAAGTATTATTCGAATGGCTATTGAAACTGGTTAAAACGTACATTTAAGCTGCCGAACCAAGACTAAATAATGGAGAAAACTTCTAACTTTACAACTCACCTGGCTGAATTGATATTAGATGTATTAGTAAATAAAATCCCTCAATTCTTTCGTCTGCCAGAACAATATTTATATACATGTAGATCTATACAGAAATCATAAGAAGACCAGTCAGGACTATTCTCATAACAGAATCAATAGGTTTTGTTGGTCGTTTCCAGTAGATTTCTGATAATTAAAATTTACACTGATGTGAAACTGAAAACAAAATCGATTGGGAATTAGAATTGGAACCTGAAACATAGAGTCGAAATGAAGATGAATTCATTAACAATGTGCACAAACGTATGCAAACCTGATACAAGTTATACAACCTAGTAACTTATTGTGTGTGTGTTTTGTGTTTAACGGGTGTTCCGTGTTTCTATATAAAACATCTTACGTATTGAACAACAAATAATTGAAATAGAAAGCATACTAGAATATCGCACCCATATTATGCAGAAACGAATCAGACAATTCACGGACAGGTTATATTCCAGTACAATCAAACGCGCCAAAAATAATGGATGAATTAATTTGTGTTTGCCGAATGCAGAACAGTTTCGGTTTGGAATTAGTCTAAACGAACCATTTCTCGAGTGTTTTATTTCATACATTTCATATCAATTTTGCAAAATGTGGATGTATATATTTGTATGTACTTGTAAAGAGAAAGATAAGCCGTGAAAATGGATATAAAAGGATGAAAAGGATATAAATATCAATCCAGGTAAGGTCCAGCGCGATCCGCAGTGGTACACAGTGGTCCACGATGATACCACCGCGACCTGCGGTGATAACGATCGCGCCCGGCGACGAGTGCCCCTGTGGAGGGACCAGCGCGGACCCATCACAACCCGCGCTCGATTGCGGAAGACCGCATATCAGCGCGGACAAAAATACCCGTGTCCGCGTTGGATAAAATTGCGATGGGCCGCGGAAAACAAAAAGTCCGCGAGGCTTGTACTGTAACAACCAAAGAAAATCATAACGTCTATAATCCCAAAGAAACATACAGTTTGAAGACAATACCAGTTTTATGATGGTACAAAACAGTAAAGTTATATTTGATAAAAAAAGTCATCCATGGACAAACGTATTTGTTATATTGCAGCGCCGTTTTATTACAACAACACAATCCTCCCAATCTGTGCAGCAGCATTATATGTCTTTTTTGGTTTCAAATGATGCTCAAGACCTACACTCAGAACAACAGATAAAGGTGCGTACACAAATGCTAAAATCGTCATTTTTCCACAAAACCCTATATTTAGATCAGTTTGCATCTAGACCAGACCCCGCAAAACAGGTTGCCTTATCTGTGATCGAAACTGTTCATCACGTAGACTCAGCAAACCAAACATCATAAAGAAAATTTAAATTTTGAATAAAATGTTCCAGGTAACAATTGAGCGTCATGGAATACTTATCATGAAAAGAGATAAATTGTCAAGACAGAAGGTAATTTATATACACATATATCTACAGTTGGCTCAGAAACAGTTCAGAGTGGAATTACCAAGAAGCCGCATCAAATTGGCGTATACAATTCGCTAAACACAACTGCTGTAAATGTGCTGAATATAGACTATATTTACTATTTGATTGGCAATAAGAAATTGAAAGAGTCTTCATCGAATCGTAGTTCCGATATATGTTGCCAATAAGTGTAAACTGGCTTGCAAGGTTATATATTTTAGTGTCCATCAAACAACTCATGAAACGCAAATTATTACTAAATGTAATATATCTATAACCATGAAGCAGAAGTACAATATGATGAAAGCGTATTGCATTAGTGGCATGTAAGGACTTTTACACTAGTATCAGTTTCAGTTGCTAAGCCAACAAAGCAATCACAGTTTTACTAGTGCTGTTGCATCGTGTTTAAGTGAACACTATAAAGTAAAAGTAAAAGCTCGTTGTCGCACATTGACGCATCAAATATATACCTATATTAAAGCATATATTTCCACTTCATTTTTATACGCCCACCTTAGAAAGGTGGTCGTATATTGGCGTGGTCCTGTCTGTCCGTCCGTTCATTCGTCCGTTCGTTCGTTCGTCCATCAACATATTGTTTGTCCGCTGTTTTCTCGGAAAAGTATTTGACGGATACTACTGAAACGTCACACAAATCTTTAATGCTTCAAACTCTGAAGCTGTGTCGATTCTGAGGTTTATTTGATTCGGAGCTATGACCCTTGCACTTATAAATAATGCAACTATATGGGAGTGGTGGTCCAGTGGTAGGACGTTGGACTTGGGATCGAAGGGTCCCCGATTCGAATCCTGCCATCGGACTATCAGAATTTTTCTGAGCAAAAAATGCATCCCACGTTTGCTCCTCTCCACCCAGGTGTATAAATGGGTACCTGTGAGGGAAATAAGCCAATGTGCCATGGCTGCCTTAGGCACCGAATGTTAATGCCCGAGTTATAACCCAGTGATCGGGGGGTAAATTGTGAAGTCGGGAGAATATGTACATTGTATGTAGTTCCAGACTATAAACCTCACCTTTACCTTTACCTAACTATATGCAAATATGAAGATCGCCGTAACTTCTTTTATTTTAAATACTATTTACTTCATTTTTATATGGTATTACCTTAATATGGATTAAGAATGGATATATAGCGGGGTTTTTATATGTCATTTTATTTTAAAGTTATGGCTCTTGAACTTTGTGCGTTCGTTGGTTTGTTCGTCTGTCAACTTTTTGTTTTTCTGTTGTTTTCGCGGAGAACTATTTTAAGGATATTAATGAAACTTCACACAACCATCTGAAGCTGGGTTGATTTTGAGGTTCATTCAATTTGTCGTTACAGAGTTATGGCCCTTGCACTTTACGAAAATCTGCAAATATGAGGATGGACGTAACCTTTGTTTATTTAATAAGTTTATTATTTAATTGTTTTTTATATAATATCACCTTAATATTGAGATCATGATCTGAAGCACCAATTAGAAAACACTTTTAAGGCATGTTGAATCAGAGAAAGTTTGCAAGTGGGCGTAGCATGTACCGTACGCGATACTCTTGTTCAAATCATGTCGTAACAAGTTTAGACAGGCAGCGGCTTAATGCAGGGTGAAAGTCATACGCGTGTTATATATACATGCCATACACACTGGAATATTCCTCCCCATGTCCCGAGCTTTGAAAACATCCCTGCTCAAATTTGAGTATGATATTTCGGCTACTTCCGATCCCGAAATATTGTCAAGTAAGTGTCAACTAATTGCAATTTTTACTTATTACTTTTACAGCATGTCTTTTTATATTTGTATAGTACAGATTGTTCCATCTGCTTATCGGGATTTAAAATCTCAGCAGCACATATTCACATGTTTGTTGATTTCTGTTAATATATTGAAGAATTGATGTGCCTGTTTACCCTTTCAAGATGCTAGTCTTTCAAATACGGATAATGTGATGTCACTTTCTCTGAATCCCCATGCTTTTACAAGCAAGGAAACCACATTAAATGTGCTATAGAGAAAGCGATTGCTCGGGAAATTTGGTTTAGTGCCAGGAATCTGAACTTTTGTTCATCTCGTATCCCATAGGCTTGCTGTAAATTAATTTGTAATAGAGTTCACGACCTTTTGGATTTAACATTGGATGTTGTTTCTCAGGTTTTGTTTAGTAGTCACACTTTCACCAATGTGACAATACAATGGTCACAATACCATTAGATGTATGTTATATATGAAAACTGTCGAAGCGGAAACACTTATCTTTAAAGATATCTTCAACCCATCCCAATAGGCTATGTTCAGACCCAACCTCCTTGAATAAATCTACCGAAAAGGAGAATTTACTTGAAAAGGAGAAGTTTTAGAACTGTTTAGAAACCATTGATACAAATAGAGCATTTGCTCATATAGGAGCAAATGCTCTATTTATCACAATGGTTTAAAAAAGTGACTTTTATAGCGGAGTCAAAAGACGTCAATGTGAGGGAAGTTGTTACAATAGTTGGATCATAATGTCACGTTTTAACCTATTATGTATCGACCTGTCAAACTGATGTACCCTAATTACCCTAAGTATTCGGACACCCGTAGTGTAGACCCTGATCAAGCCGCTCCTTCAGAAACAGTATGATCTGGATCTACATTATTTGCCTAAAGTTATCTGTCCGAATGCTTGCCGTAATTATGATACTATAAAACCCCTATAAATCAGTCGTTAAAGTCAGTATTGCCGTAATTATGATACTATAAAACCCCTAAAACCCAGTCGTTAAAGTCAGTATCATTTCCGGTCTTTCGGACAGTGGAAAGTTTAATGCACGACTTTTTGTATGACATTAATTCTGCATTAGACAGCCACTTGCCTAAAACCTCATCTGATCTTTATTAAAATTTAGATGGGTTTATTGTATATACATTCGGAAATCATACTACTGAACCATTTAGTATTCTCCTGTGAACTTCGTCCAAATTAGTAGTTTTATTATTTAACCCTTTCTCTGCCAATGACGGGTCTGTGATTACCTATGCAAACAGTTTGGATCCAGATGAGACGCCGGGTAACTCGGCGTCTCATCAGGATCCAAACTGTTTGTTACTGTTACTATGTTTTTGAAACAAAAATGAAGAAAATCAAAAGAATGAAAATTTGTAGCAGACGACAAAGTTAGCAGACGACAGAGTTTGACAGCGAAAGGGTTAAATATGCATTTACGTTAAACCATTTATGTGTATATCTGCTCTCCGATACTACACGATACCCCCGTTAACCTTCTAAACACTTACATGTAGCAATGACAGCCTGTAAATAGTGTTAGCAATCATTGTCGCATTCTACAATTCTTAAACTACAATTTGCTTTCATTTCTTTTCAAATACATTGTCAGAGAGTCAAAGTGTTCGCATCCTGATGAGACGCCGATATACTCGATGTCTCATCTGGGTCCAAACTGTTTGCAAAAAAGTGACAAATTCACTAGTAGAATGCTATTTGAAATTTAAGCTTGATTCCAATAAATTTCTTACCACAATACGTTTAATGACTCTCGTCGGAAGTTTCAGATGCAATTGACATTCTCTCTTAGACTGCTTAAATATCACATAAACATATTTTATTCTTGAGATTAACTACATGTAATTTATATATTTAGATGTGTTAATACAGTATTCTTATTGCAACAGTGTTTAATTTAATTCATGGTAATTGCTAAAGACAAAATAGGTACTTCATTTCATCCAACAAGAAAATACATCAGATTCTGTTAATAATATGTAGCTTAATGGCGTGCACTGTTATATTATCTAGTATAATTGCTTAAACGTATCGAGATGCAATAATTGAATTATAATGTTTAATATGTTTGTTAAACGTCTTACTTATCCAAATACATATTCCACACATCCTCTTAAATAAGCAACATTTTACGATGTAGCTGGTTGTACACTCCAACACTAATATAGTAACACACCTTTTAATCAAACTATTAAAGTAGTATCTATGCCAGTCTGTAAGATAGGTTGCAGCTTAATGCAGGTTGAAAGTCATACAAAAGCTGCCAATGGATCTTTCTGTGCGACTTTCAGTCATCTGCCTAACAAGATTTAATTCCTTACTAAATATCCGGTTTAGATGGATTTATTGTATTTCAATATGATGTCCTTTGATTCACAGCTTTCTCTCAAAAGTAATATGATATACAGTAAAACCTCTCTATAACGGCCACAACATTAAATGAAATAGTTTGTGTTAAAAGCAAGTGGCTGCTTAAAGCAAGGTGAAAGTAAAACAGAACTCTCCTATGGGAGCGTTCTGTTTTACTTCCCCCTTGCTTTAAGCAGCCACCTGCCATAAATACCAACTAATTAACACAATTTAGTGGCCGTTATAGAGAGATTTTACTGTACTATAAATACAAACTCCTGTCCATTAAGTGCAAGCAATGATCAGAGTATCAGATCTGCATGATATTCTTTACTGAAAAATCATTTTTATCGCCCATTATATCTACGTGTCCTTTATAGTCAAATCTCGATACCTGGAACGCTAAAATAGGTAGTATTACTGGTCTTTAAGATAAACGGCAGCTTAATACAGCGTGAAAGTAAGCTTTCTGTGTGAATTTTGCCCTGCATTGAGCAGCCTTAATTTTGAGATGAAATGAGAGGTTTGACTGAATGAAGGAGAATCATATAGGTTGGCGAACTATTCCTTTTTCAGTTTGATTCATTAAACCTGTCAGCACTGAATGTTAACCCATTCCCGCATAGAGACGACTTTGACGACTCTGTAAAAGTCAAATTGTGAAACCATATGAGCGAATGCTCTATTTATCATAATAGTATCAAACTACAAAATTCTAAAAGTTTCCTTTTCTCTAGTTAATGCTCCTTTTCGGTAGATTTGTTCAAAGAGGTTGGATCTGAAAAATAGCCTATGAGGTAATGGGTTAAGAGTTGAATAACCCAACTATAGAGTCCTCTCAATATGCAAAAAACGCTAGAGGATTTTGAAAGATAAACAGTGAATATCCTGATCAGAGCTAGGGGGTCATCTGAAATACAGTTGAACCTCGATATCTCGAACTCGGATAACTCGTACTTCGGGATAACTCGAACAAAAAGTTGTCCTTCCAAAACTTACAATACAGAGTTTTTCTAAAAACGTATCGCTACAGATACCTAGAAACGCACGTGACAGCTTAATACAGGTCCTGTTATCTTGATCTAATGTGTACGGTCCCTTGAAATTCGAGTTATCGAAGTTCAGCTGTATGTAGTAACTGTTTGTACATGTAAATAACAGTGTATGCGTGTCCCACATTCAAATGCAAAATATACAGGGTGTCCCAAAAATAATGCAACCAAATTATTCCATTTCCTTATTACTCTAAATTTATTTAACCCTTTTACCGCCGAAGTCGCAAAATGCGCCACGACAAATAGTGCAGTCCCAGATCAGACGCCGCCTTGAGAAGGCGGCGTATGATCAGGGACTTCACTTTTTGTCGCAGTCTCTATTTCCATGTCTGTGCTTTATTCCTTTGAAATTTGCATTTATTTATCTTATTTCTTTATTTTACCATATGATTTAGCAAAATTCGATTGCAGACGACAATTAGAAATTTGGCGCCGTAAGGGTTAACTGATAGATAAGTTTTATATACCAGTTTGTAGGTACAGCAGTGGTGCACATTTGTGTAAAATTACAGCTTTAATGCTTTTGCAGATTTTAAGATAGTGCGTAAATACTGAAGGCACACTGTTTTCAATTGTCCCAGAAATAGGGTTATAAATATACATGCAATACGTACATTTGAAAATAACTTGGCTTTTATCTCATTTATTCATCTCAAAATGTGTCACAAATGTTTATTAAAACAAATTAACTTGTAACAAATATAAAGTTCTGTATGACACTTTTAAAATATTACATTTAAAAGAAAATATAACATCTTAATAAGTCCATCAAAAGTGATCTAATTTAATTAACTGAAGTCCTAATAAATTTGTATCACAGAAATACTCAAAGTATTACATGTAGTAAAACGTTATCAACTGTTAAAGAAAATTAATTAATCAATTATGGTTTAAGTGATTATTATTTCAACACGTACCGTAATATACTGTTCAAAAGACAATATGTTTTGAGAGCCCCGCCTATTAAAACGACAATAATTATATTGGTCATCCGCTAAACAATATATTATCAAAAGGGTAAATGGGTGACGAAAATCCAATTTCTGGGTAAAGTGAAAACAGGATGCCTTCAGTATTTACGCAATATCTCAAAATCTTTAAAGGTATTTAAGCTGTAATTTTAAACAAATATGTACTACTGTCGTACCTAAACACTGTAATATAAAACTGAACAGATTTAGAGTAATAACGAATTGAAATTGGATTGCATTTTTTCTGGGACACCCTGTATAGGGGCAGTCTGATCTGGATCTATTCTGTTTGCAAATACGTGAAAACACGTTGATATGAAGAAAGGGGCTAAATCTATTAATACTGAACCGGAAGTAAATAACATCAAATACACTTTTAAAGCTTATGCCATTGTAATTATTTTGAAAGTGCAAATAATATTAATGGTTAGTTTGAATAAAGTCACCTAGGCTCGCCTTGTTTATTCACAAATGGCGTTAAATCAGTAATTTCGTATTCTATTCATCATTGCACTAAAGCCGTCCTTGCAACAAATATTTTAAAATGGTTTTATTTAGAGACAATGTGCCTCGGCTATCCAAATCAATACAGACAGTTTTGCCCATATTGCATAATATTATAGGCCTCCAACAGTGTATAAATTATATTCACACCGCGTAACTTGACAACATTAATCACAATGAACGTTTTTCACTTTTAAGCAACCTTATGCATGTCAAAATGGACATGAGACATCATAAAAGTGTTTAAATAGATTATATCTACTGTTGTCATAAGAGGCAACAAACCTGATATCCACAGTGTGTAAAAAAATAACAAATACGAGATGTTATGAAGATAGAACCCGCGTTTAACCTTTCTCTTTTAACCCATTATCGCATTTAACCCTTTCGCTGCCTAATTATGTTGTCTGCTAACTTTGTCGTCTGCTACACATTTTCATTTTTTTTATTTTCTTTATTTTTGTTTCAAAAACATAGTAACAGTAACAAACAGTTTAGATCCTGACGAGACACGGAGTTATTCGGTGTCTCATCTGGATCCAAACTGTTTGTATAGGTAATCACAGATCCTGTATTGGCAGCAAAAGGGTTAAGCTATTTTAAGACCGAAACTTTTTTTAATAAATGTACCAAAAAGGAGCATTTACTGGCATAAAGGTAAAGTTTAGAATTTTCTAGTTATGAAACCAATGTAATATATAGAGCATTTGTTCTGTAGGAGCAAATTGTTCTATGTATCACAATGGTTTCAAAATGTTACTTTTACAGAGATGTCAAAAGGCATCAATATGAGGGAATGGGTTAAATAGTATACACACTGATGATATCAAGGACATTAATTAGATTAATGTGTATATTTGCTTACACTACATGTATCTGTAATATATTGTTGTATTGCATGCATTGACTACACCCATGTGTAATTTTGTATTTTGTAAATGGCCAAAGGCAATACATTTTGCCGATTTGCTAATAAAGTTGAATTGAATTGTTAAAAAAACATACAATATACATATATGTCATATTAAAGTACCTACTATTAACAATATTGCTATTTTCATGACACTTGAATAAATATTATGACTCTACCGTCAATTGGAATCAATACATATCTAACAATTAAACGTTAAAATTCACAGATAATAAATGTTAATAATATCACAGCCAAACATTGTACGATATTGTTGGGTTTTTTTTATTAAACTGTAAACTTGTATATAAATATCATAAAATGTTTCTACAAAAATGCACCGAATATAACTCTTATGAAACTTTTATGGCCAAAATCAATGCTGGTCATATAACAAAATGACATAGTGAAGGGCATACATGGAATATAACGATGTATGTACAGTAAAATATCGATTATTCGAACACATAAATATATATAATTATCTATTTTTAAGACAGGTGGCAGTTTAATGCTGAGTGCAAGTCATGCAGAAAGATCCTCTAGGAGCTTTCTGCGTGACTTTCACCGTCCATTAAACAGCCACCAGCCCAAAAAGGTCTAAATGATTTTATACTCAAATTTCGAATAATCGAGGTTTTACTGTATATGTCAGTTTGCTAAACCATTCCAAAAGAATAGATATGTACGAAATACTGGCACCATATTTTTATAATGACACATGAACACTTTTATGTTTGGCTGTGGCAGAAAATTAATAATCAAATATAATTTATTCAATAGCACTGTTATATAAACGCTTTTTAGCGTTTTTCAAACAGAGTAGATACTGATGAACCGTCTGATCAGGGTCTACTTTATTAAGGTGTCAAACGTTTGTGTGAATGCGTCAAAATGCTATGTAAAGGCGTCAAAAGGCAATGTTAAGGCGTCGCAATGCTATAAATGCGTCAAAGTCTATGTTAAGGCACAATGCTATGAGTGCGACAAATGCTATGTTAACCCTTTACCCAATAGCCTATTTCTAGTGTTGAAGACAGGTGACCACTTAAAGCAGGTTGAAAGTAAAGCAGAATGCGCCTTAATGCGCATTCTGCTTTACTTTCAGCCTGCTTTAAGCTACCACCTCCTAGAATATAGAAACTATTTATGATGCTATATGTTCATTATTTTAAAATTTGGAACTATTTTCTTCAGCGGAGGAATATATTAAACTCGCTCAAAGCCGCTTCTATCAGGTAAAGGGTTAAGGCATCCAAAAGCTATGAAAAAGGCATCCAAAGGCTGTATAAATACATCCAAGGTCCATGTTAATATGTTTAAAGGCGTAAAAGTGCTATGTAAGGGTTCCAAAAGGCTATGAAAAGGCACACTATGCTATGTTAAAGCGTCAAAGGGCCATGGAAATGCTTCGAGTGACCATTTTAAGACGTCAAAGGCAATGTAAATGCGTCAAAAGTATATGCAAATGCGTGAAATGACTATATGAAAAAGGCATCCAAAGGCTGTATAAATACATCCAAGGTCCATGTTAATATGTTTAAAGGCGTAAAAGTGCTATGTAAGGGTTCCAAAAGGCTATGAAAAGGCACACTATGCTATGTTAAAGCGTCAAAGGGCCATGGAAATGCTTCGAGTGACCATTTTAAGACGTCAAAGGCAATGTAAATGCGTCAAAAGTATATGCAAATGCGTGAAATGACTATGTGAAAACGTAAAAGGCTATGTAAAAACGTCAAAGGCCTATAGGTAAAGGCACCAAAGACGATATAAAGGCTTTAAATGCTAGTTTGTCAGAAGGCTATGTTAACACGTCAAACACTACGTAAAGGCTCCAAAATTTAATAAATGCGTCACAAAAGCTATATGAAGGCGTCAAAAGGCTATATGAAGGCGTCAAAAGGCTATGTGAAGGCGTCAAAAGGCTATATGAAGGCGTCAAATGCTATGTGAAGGCGTCAAAAGGCTATATGAAGACGTCAAAAAGCTATGTAAATGCGTCAAAGGCTACTGTCGATGTTTCAGGCGGCTATGTAAAGGCGTCAAAAAGCTATGTAAATGAATGCGTGAATAGGCTAGTATGTTAAAGCATCAAAAGGCTATGAAAAGACGTCAAAAAGCTATGTAAATGCGTCAAAGGCTACTGTCGATGTTTCAGGCGGCTATGTAAAGGCGTGAAGAGGTCATGGTAATGTTTCAAAAGGCGATGGTAATGCATCAAAAGGCTAAGTCAAAAAGCCAAAGGCCATGTAAATGTGTCAGAAGGCTACGTAAAGTCGTACTAGTAAGAAGGCGTCTCTTTCAGGTAAAATAAGTGTTATAGAACGTATTGAAACTACTAATCATTGCGTGAGATATTCAGGGGTTCCAGGTCTCTGTACCAGTAAGATCCGTGTCTGCCTAAAACACGGTGAAATGCAACATAATACTTTGCTTGAAAGTGTTTAGGCACCCTACGTGTTTAATAGCGTCTACAACTATTAAAGTTTAAAATGCAATAATGTCTAAATGCAATTTAACCTTTTCAACGCCGAATTTACATGTACAAATCACTCCAACATTCAAACAGATCAAGCTTACCGTGAATATACAGGGATGTATTTTAAGAACAGTGCAACACGATAAACAGTGCAGACTCTGATGAGAGGGCGTCTTTGTTTAAAAAGGACATTAGTGACTCGTTTCCTGCACTGAACAGGTTAAAGAACAGGTTGGGGATATAAACGCATTTGTGAATATTTAACCACAATGCAATGCCATAAAATGAAAGTGAAATAATTGCATTGTACAGTAAAACCTCGTTTATCATAACACTCAATTAAGTATCATTATATGTAGTCAAGGTAGATGGCAGCTTAATGCAGGGTGGAAGTCTTACACAAAGCTAATTCGGAAGTTTCGCTCTATATTAAGCAATCACCTATCTAAAGCGTATCAATTCGTTAAGTTGTATATTGTGAATAAACGATGAGGGTCTTCGAGGTTGTACTGCGCGTCGGATACGAACTTGTTCCTACTGGAGACTCGGTCACAACTTGGAATAGAATAATAAAGCATTGCGTGTTCTGACGTACATTGGTGCCCTTTTAGTGCTTTGTTACAATTAAAACTTTAATAAAGCTTGCTCAAGTGTTCCTTTAGAATCTTTCTGTGTCGAATTCCGCATTATTAGTATGAAATAAAACTTACCACGCATGCCTTGTTTGAACACATCTATACTATTAAAATGGACTCGAATATGTATCGTGCTTGCCGTAAATATTAGAAAAAGATACAGATCTAAAACTGTTACCGCTAATTATGTCCCCCAAACGAAGTTGGAGGCGTATTGTGTCTAATCGGTTTCTTAACGTTGTTATTAATCTTCCTTCACCGGCGGACTTGGTCCTGTGGTAACGCGCTCGACTACAATACCGGGGGTCTCGGTTCGTTCCCCGCCGGACCAAGTCCTTCGGACGAAACCTACGTCCGATGTATCAGTGCTTCACACTGAGCATCTAAAAGAACCAGAGAAACTCTATCGAGAATAAGAGTAGGGCATCGCGCCAGGGTCTGTCTCTCTATATCCACTCACCTCTCTCTTGGGCGTCCAATAAGCAAATAGTGAGCAGAAACAGACTTAAGTCAACACAACCAATCACGTCTTCTTCCGACGTGAATTTATCCGACACATTGCTCTGTAAGTAATAGTCTGAACCTAATGGGCATGGCTGGTTATGTGCATGTCCATTCCACTATTTTAATGCGCTGAGTGATGGTCTCTGATCGGGCAATATTTAAATATTATTCGATTTGGCTGAAAACTGGTATGTCTGGATATTTCGATGCTCCGGATTGATTGATTGTTGTTTCGAAATTTGGTTACTATGGTAACCGAATGGTAGAAATTTAGCTAAAAACTGGTTTGTAGGGGTATTTGGGTACCCCGACGTCAATGGCGGATGTTTCAAAAGAGTTTGTTGCCATGGTAAAAGAGTAGTGACCTGATTGATCGCTATTTATATATTATATTTATAAATTGGCATGTAGGTTAACGATCAAAATGGTCATGTCAATGTAATAAGAAATCAGTTAAATTTGCATTGTTTAGCAGTTTAATCAATTTCGTTCATTTTTATATAAATTTGGTTTTTGAATCATTGAACTGTGTACACGAATCGCGTGTTATTTCCGAATACTTTGCACACTTTGTCATTTATTATTGGCGGTTCGCGTCAATGCGAACATCACATGGTGGGGACAGCATGTCGAAGCATAATGCAATATCGGAAGCAGCAAATCCTCTACGTTATGGTTATTATCTCCTTAATATTTAATACTTTCGAATTCCATTCCAGGATTGGCCCCATGCCTTCAGAATACGTTGAAGAATATTTTACTTTCGCCCGACGTCGTTTCGACCAAAGGTGGCAATCGGCTATTTTTTCAGAATAAATTTTTCGGTTGAATCGACAGCATTTTTATTTTCCCATTATATTCCATTTTATTTGTGCATTATATTTATCCATTCGAATTCCAGGATTGGCCCTATACTGTCAGAATGCATATGAATATTTCTACAAAAGATGGCAATTTTGGCCATGCTTTCAGCTGGATTAATAAATCTATTATTGCACACATTATACTATAATAATGTGTGTGTCGGTTTGTATGTTATTACGTATCAGGGGCATTATTACAAAATAAAGATGGATGCCAAGGAACAAATATACAGCTTCCTGGCAATATCTGAACAATTTATCTTTTTCTAGTATCAAGGGAAATATTCACGAGTACAGTGCTCCCTCCCTACAACGGACCTCTCAATAACGATTCCCTCCTTACAACAACACATGTCACTGTTTCCGAAACAACAAGGCTCCAGAAACAACTTTTTTTCCATCGTATTTTCTTTATGCCTCCATCAAACCCTATGTTGTGACCACTCTTTAGAATCGTCACAAAGTGACGATTCTAAAGAGTGGTCAAAACATAGGGTTTGATTGAGGCATAACGGTTTTAGTTCTCGAAATACACTTTATCTGGTGATCTGCAAACAAGCTAATTATGTTTGATTTTCCCTCCCTATAACAACTCCCTCTGAACAACATCGTCGTATCCCAAAGGGTGTCGTTGTAGAGAGGGAGCACTGTATACGTATAACCTACATGGTATAAAAGGCTAAATTATCTCAAATATAGTTGAACCTCGATATCGCGAACTCGGATAACTCGAACTAAATGTTCGGTCCTTCCGAAATTTGCAATACAGAATGGCTCTAAATTGTATCATACCGCACGTCTAGAAACAGATGTCACAGCTATAATGCAGGTCTAAAGTAATGGTGAAAGATCCTACATGAACTTGAGAAATTGTCCGGATAAGAAATCTGATAACTCGAACTTCTGTTAGCTCGAAGTAATTTATATGATCCATTGAAATTTGAGGTATCGAAGTTCAAATGTAGTTGTCTACGTGCAACTGAGGTATGGACCAAGTTTGGTCCTTTACTCGGTGCACATTCGTGTTGAAAAGAATGACATCATTAACACGTTCTGTATTGAATATTTATATAGGAAATGATGACATTTATATTTATATTTCACAGGGTTTTTGGTATTGCGAGAAACTGTGGAATCAGATCTGTTATAATTTTACAAGCAAACAGAGCAAAACCAGGCCAGAGAGCTCCTACAAAATCCGTCTGATCTTGGTCTGCTCTGTTTGCGGAGACATAAGGGAAATGACTAATTAAGTTCACATTTTGTTTATAATGACACATGAACACAGAAACGTGTTGCCTTGACAGATTTATATTGCTGGCTTTATTTTGGTATTAGTAGAAACTGTGGAGCCAGACCTGTTATGAGTTCGTAAGCAAACGGAACAGATCCTGGGTCCCTGCTTATAAAACTTTTAGTTGAGTCTGAGTACGTTCTCAAGCTTTTGATTGGTCAGATTTGAGCCTCTGACCAATCAAAAGCTTGAGAACTCAAATCTGACCAATCAAAAGCTTGAGAACGAAACTCAGACTCAACTAAAAGCTTTATAAGCATGGACCCAGATCAGACGACTCCTATTAGAATTATCTGCTCTGTATTATACTATTTTTGTACAGGCGTTAAACAGCGTATTTATGGAGGTTTGTATAAACACTGAAACATATACGTAGCAAGAAAGAATACTTAAAGATGTATGCTGCGCAAATACCGCAACTATTGCGTTTCAAGCTGGCTGCAGAATCGGAAACTATATACCTTAACACTTATTTAACACTAAACAGCACAGTTAGTAAATTGTTGTTTGTGTCGAAAACATTATAAAAATGACTTACTACGGAAACCAACGGAACAGCGTTCGCCATTGGCCGGAATCTGTCGCAAGATTCAAATGCATAAATCGGAAAAATCATTCGATGTGTATGTAGGCCAACAACCAATGTCAGTCATTGTACATGTGATAACAACCTAATTACTATTCAAATCGTTGTTCCGAAATAGAATCGCAGTCATTCAGAACTTGGCCGAAGATGTCCGCTGATTTCCGTACAAAGTCTCCGTTTCTAAAAAGGAATTCAGCAGTATTCGGATAGCTATAGTATTTAGCTGAACAAATATATCCTGTCGGAAAATGGGTTCTTAGCATTAATTTCATATTATGTATACGTGAACTGCTTTTGGCGTTGATTGATTAATACGAAAATTGCGCATAATACATCTTTAAGTTATAATTTGTATCCTTGTCACGTTGTGATGCATTGGGAAACACCGCTTTCATCCTTAATGTCCGGTACCTATGATATTTACAAACAGAGTAGACCCAGATTAAAGGAATCGTGATTGAGCCCTTTGATCAGGGTCTGCACTGTTTGTCATTCATTTTCGTCCGTGATAAAGTTTTATACAGCTTATTGTTTAATTAATATTCACAATAGGAAGAGCCAGTTTTAATTACATTTATTAAGTAGATCTAGGTTACGGTTGTGTAATGAAACGAACACATATTTAAAAAAATTTACCCTTACAGTTCGGAAAACGAGTCACAAACAGTGTATACCCAGACGAAAGGACTCATTGAAGACCCTCTCACCAGGGTATTCACTGTTTGTCATGTTACAATCCCACTAAAATGCCCATGCATATTCACAGCAATTTTGACATGGGTCCAAGGTTATAAAACCTCTGAGTATAAGATCATTCTCAATTATCGGATTGGTCAGACTCTGAACAAGCTCAGAATCTGACCAATCAGAAGCTTGAGAACTATCTCAGACACAATCAAATGTTTAATAACCTCAGGGCAAGTTTGCAATTTGGAATTTAGAAGAATCCATTTGAGAATTCAACAATGAACGTGTTAAATATGCCTTGTATGCTCAATACTAGACAAGTAATTAATCTCATACGGAAATACACAATAAATGTTTATTTATAATCACTCACAGAATTAGCCGCATGGATAACAAGCAATTATTTTCAGATTCGTTATTTTTGACAGACTGCAATAACCGTATCAGCATGGAATGAATTTCATAGAACAGTTTATGAAAAATATTAAGCCGTCAACCGGTAACACATATTTGTAGAAGATAGGTTTAATGGTTTTATTGTTTTGCATTTTTAGAAAGATTTCTGAGTATGCTTGTTATTCAGAGGTCCATCTAAGATGGGTGAATTAACCCATGTTCTCCCAGTGGATTCTTCTATATTTATATATTGGATTAGTCTATCTTTTATCTAGGAGATGTCTGGTCTAAATTTTCATTTTTGTTTTGTTTTATATTGAATTATTTCCTATCAGCAAACAGTATAGACTCTGATCAGACGCCGCATTATGCGGCGTCTGATCAGAGTCTACACTGTTTGCCTACGTCCCATATATAGGATCGTGGGAGCAAATGGGTTAAAACATTTTCAAGAATAAATTTATTTCTCCACCAAACCCCATGTTTTGGTCACTCTCGACGAGACGATTCTAAAGTGTGATTATAACATAGGGTTTGGTCGACATATTTGAGTACGTACATGTACATGTAGCTTTATCTGTTGGTCTGGATTACGCATAGTCACGATTATGTTTTAATTGTTAATTGATGATATTTGGTAGGTACTGTGATTTTATTGTGCGACTTTAAATGCATAGATGGTTTCAAATATGTATTATTCAAGTAGTAAATATAGCACAGTATAGTCTAGAGATCCGGTTTGGTAAGTATTCACTAAACAAAAGAATAAAAATACTGGTTGTAACGTATAAACTCGATCGTTAGAAGTTTTAGTAATGAAGATTGGGAAATATTGCAACAGATGACTGCTTTATACAGGGCGAAAGTCATGTATTAAGATAATGGTTCTTATTTTGAAAAATAAGCTGTCAACCAGTAAAACATATCTAAAGAACATAACTTTTTATGTTTTTAATATTTTCGTTTTTACAAGGTTTTGCCGAACATGCTTGTTATTGATACGTATAGTTACGATTATAGTTTGATAAGTATTCACCAAACAAGACAGTACTGGTATTAAAGTAAAAACTCGATATTTCGAAGTTTTAGTAACGACAATTTGAGACCGATAATGCTTCATGTTTTAGTGTTCGAAATATCGGGGGTTTATTGTATATTGCTTTAGATGCATATTAGTGTTTCTGTCACAACATTAACCAAAATTGATGCCAGCTCTCTTCCACTGAATACGTGATTACCTCCATTATATATGAAAACGTATAATTTCCTGAGAGAACAATTTCGCTTATTTATTTATATGCCCGACGTTTTGTATTACTTATTTTGCATTCAACTTGAATATGATTCAAACATGTATAGCACATAGTATGTCATAGTTATGTCTTTATTTGTGAGGTATATAATTCTATTTGTAACCAGAGTTTAACGCTTTCACCGCCGCTGTCGCATAAATGCACCACGACAAATAGTGCAGTCCAAGATCAGACGACGCCTTTTAAAGGTGGCGTCTGATCAGGGACTTCACTTTTTGTCCCAATCTCTATTTCTATATTTGTGCTTTATTCCTTTGAAATTTGCATTTATTTATCTCATTTCCTTATTTTACTGAATGATTTAACAAACTTGGACTGCAGACGACAATTAGAAATTTGGCACCAAAAGGGTTAAATCACAAAGGCAAATACTCAGAGTATTGTAATTTGTGGTTTCGAAATAGAAGACTGGACATGCCTCTTCTCCGCATAACCATTTACACCATAAATACGCCTTTCTGTGCCTTTTACGAACATATTAGACCCAAATCAGACGGTTCCAGTTTGGGCCCTCAGATCAGGATCTACTATGTCGGTTAATGAAATAATAAAGGTATAATTCTATGGTTTCTACTATGGACAATGATTCCCGTTTCCATGTTTCATTATATAAATTAATATAAATATAAATTGATACAGTAATACCTCTCTATAACGGCCACTAAATTGTGTTAATTAGTTGGTATTTAGGGCAAGTGGCTGCTTAAAGCAATGTGAAAGTAAAACAGAACGCTCCTATAGGAGCGTTCTGTTTTACTTTCACCTTGCTTTAAGCAGCCACCTGCCTTCAACACTCAAGACTTGGTGTAATTTAGCGGACGTTATAGAGAGGTTTTACTGTATACAATACGCTATTATTTTCCACATGGATATTCATTAAGTAAGGGGTTGATCTTTTACTTCGTGAAAATTGTGATGTCACTTTCTCTGAATTCCCAAGGTTTTACTAGCAGGGAAAGCTACATTAAATGTGTTATCTTGAAAGCGAATTCTCGGGAAATTGGTTTAGCGCCAGGAATCTGTAGCTGTGTCCATCTCGTATCCCAAGGGCCTGTCGTAAATTAATCTGTAAATGACTCCGTGACCTTTTTTTATTCGATGTTTTTGTCTCAGCACTCTGTGAGTTTCATTGTGTTTACTGATTTTCTACTAGTGTTACAGTACAGCATTGACTATCATCCGATTAAACCCTTACTCCATGACTATTCATGTAAGAAAAAATGACATCATGAATATTAATAAGCGTATTGTTTTATAATGACATATGATCAAAATAACTTTTGCCCATGGCAAAAAATGTAGAATCAAATGTACCCAACCTGAGCTGTCTTTTTTGCATCTACTCTATTTTCAAAGACGTTAAAATGCGTAAGAATAACTTCTAAGAATAACTTCTTTATTTTTGCACCAAACCCTGTGTTATGACCACTCTTTAGAATCGTCTCGAAGTGTTGTCACACCAGACGGTTTGGTAGAACCACTCTTTAGAATCATCTCTTCGAGGCGAATCTAAAGAGTGGTCACAAATATAGTTTTTGGTGGAGAAATAACGATTTTAGTTCTTTAGTACGCAAGTTTATTCGTTGCCCTGAACTATGGGTAAGTTGCTAAAGTTGAAGCTAACTTCACGAGTTCCCTGTTCAATATACATGTAAGGAATAATAACATCGTGAATATTTATCTGGTGAAATTTAAAACGACATGTGGACACGTGAGCCTTTTCGCATCGGTAGGAACTGCTGAGTCAGGTATATTGACCCTTCGCTTGCTATTCACGTCAATATACCTACCTGTAAATAGTGAAGACCCAGATGAGACAGCTTCTGCAGGAGCTGTCTCATCAGGGTCTGCACTATTTACAAGTTGATTGTGCAACCAGTGCACTCCGCAGCAGTGATTGCACAGCGGAATACTTTTCACAAGATATATGTAATTATACAACAGAGCATGGGCAAAGAAGGAGAAATTTATTTTAAAATTCAGCAAGCAAAGGGTTATAATTTCATAAGCAAACTGGACATACACTAAACAGACGGCTCCTACAAGATCTACTCTGTTTACAAAGTGGTGAAAAGTTGCCTTTATGAAGGAAATCGTTAACTCACGGGCTTTCGTAAACACTTCAAAACCCTAAGCTGACGACATGTTTTGAAAAGGCAGTTGAAACAGTTTTCCTACGTCTGTCTTGAATTTTCTACGAACAACATTAAATTAGCATTCTATTCATCTTGTCTACATTTTCGACAAATGTCCTAAAATTAAATTTATTTAGTGACAACGTGTCTCGAATTTTAATACAATAACCGTACAAACCGGTTTTTTGTTTTATATTTACATAAAGTAACTTAACCAAATACACCACAAAAACACGTGTTAGTGACCATTTTCTTATCAAACACAATACGATCGACCCAAAAGTGCATGCACAATATTTACGGATGAACACGTTGATAACAATAGCGAACAAATAAATCCATATATACTAAGGGAAATATTTATCATAGAGGTATTACACAGCTACCTGTAAATCGACGCATTTGGGACACAAATCAAGGAATTAATGTTAACAACTTGCGAAACTTGCCTGAAGCTAATGACTACGTCGACCATAACAACTACAACAACACTTCAGAATTCCACACCGACATTAGAAATTTTAGCAATCTTATATATCCGAAGATCTGCAACAAATTGAACAGGGTAAACGAAAAAGTCACTTGTCTAACTCTAAATTGCCGATCAGTAGTAAAAAAAGATACAATTATAGGCCAGTTATTAAGGGAAGAAAAAATTGATTTTGCACTTCTTACGGAAACATGGTTCTCTGACGACAAGCAACACCAGTATGAAACGTCCGACCTAAATCAAAATGGTTACAGTGTCAGTGTCATCAATAGGAAAAATAGAATAGGTGGTGGCATTGCTTTGACACATAAAACAAACATTAACGTACATAAACTTTCCACCGGAACGAACAAAAGCTTCGAGTTTGGACTGTGGCGACTTATTCTTAAAAACATAACTTTACATGTAGTAGGAATCTACAGACCTCCTTCACTTAGTACATGTTCTCAATGTGTAACGGACTTTTTGCAATATATGGAAGGCATTATGCCTACATATTCAAACTTAATGGTTATGGGAGATTTTAACCTACATCTCAAAGAGGACAACAATGCAATATTGGATTTCAAAAATTCGATTCAGGCAATGGGTCTTGTGCAGCATGTAAATTTTAGTACTCACACTGGTGGAAATAGCCTTGACCTAGTTATTACTGAGGAAGTAAATGGTGTCGATGTAGTCTCCTGTCAGCCTGGTCCCTTCCTATCAGATCATTGTGCAGTCAAAGTCGTCACGAATATTAAGAAAGAGAACATTACAAGTAAAGCAGTTACCTTTAGAGATTTCAAAAACATGGACAAGCCTGCATTTACGAACAGTTTATCTGGAATTTCGATTGATTCTGAAAATGTTGACATTTGCGTAGAAAAGTTTGAAACAGAGATTAAAGACGTTTTAGACACACATGCTCCCTTCAAAGAGAAAACCAAAATTTGCCGTGCACCTAAACCATGGTTTACAAATGAAATACTCCAGCTTAAGCGAAAGTTGCGCAAATCTGAGCGTCTTTGGAAAAAACACAAGGAGCCCGAACAGTTTGAAACTTTTAAAGCAGCAAGGAATGAATACAGTTGTCAATTAAAAAAGGAAAAAAGAAAATCTTTGAGTGAAAAAGTCATTGATTGTAAGGGTGACTCTAAAAAGTTGTATCAATTTGTATCTGATTTGACAGGAACTAAATCCGAAAATCCACTGCCTCCTAGCGAAAGTGAGATTACCCTCAGTGAAGACTTTGCCGACTATTTCATGAACAAGATACGGAACATTCGAGATTCTTTGAATTCTTTTAAAAACTTTGAGCCCATTCAGAAAGATGTTGTACAGTTTACTGAATTTGAAGAATTGAGTCAAGAAGAAATTAAAAAATTGATAAACGAGCTCAAGACAAAGTCATGTGAATTAGATGTTCTGCCTACAAAGATTCTGAAATTGTTTTAAGATGAACTATTACCTGTTATCACAAATTTAGTTAACACTTCATTGAAACATGGTGTTTTCCCATCGAAATGGAAGCAATCCATAATAAGACCGTTGCTGAAGAAAGTAGGATTGGAACTAGAACTGTCAAATTACAGACCCGTAAGCAATCTTTCCTTTCTGTCAAAACTTATTGAGAAAGCTGCATTGTTTAGACTTAACACCCACGTAACTGACCATGACCTTCTGCCCAAAAATCAATCGGCTTACAGACGATTTCACTCTTGCGAATCTGCCTTATTGAGACTTGTTCATGACCTACTTGAGGCTATGGAGAACCAGGAAGTAACTGCCCTTATTGCCATTGATCTTAGTGCTGCCTTTGATACTGTTGACCATGATATTCTTCTCGATGTTCTCAAGAGTCAATATGGAGTTTGTAATATTGCTCTGAAATGGTTAGACTCCTACCTACGACCAAGAAGCTGTCGCGTGAACGTAAATTCGTCACAATCACAACCTCGTTTGTTAGAGTGCAGTGTTCCACAGGGCAGTTGCCTTGGTCCTTGGCTCTACCTTGCATACGCAGGAACCTTGTTCGATGTTATTCCTCCATCTATCTCAGTATACGGTTTCGCTGATGACCATATTGCAAGTAAACGCTTTAAACCTACCCCCAGTAGTGAAAGACAAACTGTTCAAAACCTTGAAGAATGTGCCATAACGATAAATAACTGGATGAACGAAAACAAACTTAAAATGAACACAGCAAAAACTGAATTCATCATTTTTGGAAATAAGCAACAGCTAAACAAATGTAATACAATGTACACATTCAATTGATATCGCAGGAGATGTTGTTGAATCGGAAACGTGTATTAGATACCTAGGTGCTTTTCTCGATGAATCATTAACCTTCAAAGAACACGTGAAAAGAAAGTGTCGCGTTGCCATGCTGAACTACTATAGAATAAAATGTATTAGGAAATACTTGACAAAAGAATCTGCCGAAATTTTAGTTCTTTCACTAGTGATCTCTCATTTAGATTATTGTAATGTCATTCTGTACGGAATTGCACAGTGTGATATAGATAAACTACAACGAATCCAAAATATGTGCGCTAAACTCGTTTTGAATAGGAAATGGTCAGACAGCTCCAAACAATCTCTTAAAGACTTACATTGGTTACCTATAAAAGCTAGGATCACTTTTAAGATATTGACATACATGTACAATTGCTCTCTCAACCACGCTCCCGTTTATCTGACAGAACTTCTCGTAAAGCCAGCACCAACACGCTGTCTGAGATCGGCAGACAAAGCCCAAGAGATGTATGCTGTGCCTTTCAACAAGAGAAAGACCTTTAGTGATAGAAGTTTTGGGACAGCAGGTCCCAGACTTTGGAACGGGCTTCCTAGCGAGATTAAAAGAGCAGAAAATGTTGAATCTTTTAAAAGAAAGTTGAAAACACATTATTTCAGACACTTTAACTCACTTTTTAATATTTCGTAGAAACTGTCCGTGTGTTTTAGATGTATAAAGTACTTTACATAAAGTCTGGGTTTTAGTATATTATAACAGTTTTTTTTAACCATCGTTTTATGGATATTAGTTTTTATGCTTTCTTAAATGTATATTCGTGTATTGTATATCCTCTATCGATTTTTATTTGTCTCTGATTTTATTTATGTCAATGTACAACGCCATTGAATGCATTATTTGCAAAAATAGGCGTTTAACCAAGTGATTCAGTTTCAGTTTCAGTTTCAGTAAATGTTATGTTGCTTAATATACTGCTACTAATAGAATGTTCCTTTTTGGTCTTCCACTTGTAATTACATGGACGTCGCGATATGACTGATATACTGTTAACCCATTCCTGCATTTTGACGCCTTTTGACACTTCTGTAAAAGTCATTTTATGAAACCATTGTGATAAATAGAGTATTTGCTCTACAGGAGCATAAGCTCTATTGATCAAAATGGTTTAAAAACTGCACAATTCTGAAAATTTCCTTTTCTCTAGTTAATGCTCCTTTTTGGTAGATTTGATCGAAGATGTTAGGTCTAAGAATAGCCTAAGTGGCAATGGGTTAAAGTGACGTATACCCACAAACAAATATGCAGCAAATTCCGCCCCACCCTAAACCGGACGTTCCAATTAATATCAATAACGGTCTGTGACAAATGGCAGCTTCATGCAGGGTGAGAGTCATACAGAATGCTCAAAAAGGAGTTTACTCCATGACTTAAAAGATCTAAACTCTTCTTTATTAAAAATCCGGTTTAGGGATTTTTGACTGTAGTTTGATAGTTGCTGTCCAAATTACTGTTCAACTATAGTAACAATGTTGGAGATACGTGGCGTAAAGGGTACAATATAAATGGCGAAATACGACGTGTAATATACGTTAAGCATCCATCTATGTTAACCCTTTCGGTGCCACATTTCTAACTGTCGTCTGCAAACCAATTGTGTTAAATCATTCGGTAAAATAAGGAAATGAGATAAATAAATACAAATTTCATAGGGATGACGCACACACGTATAGAAATAGATTTTGAGACAAAAAGTGAAGTCCCTGATCAGACGCCGCCTTGAAAAGGCGGTGTCTGATCTGGGACTGCACTTTTTGCCGTGGTGCATTATTGCGACATTGGATGTGAAAGGGTTAAAGACACACATTATTCACTGGGTGGTCGCTTCAGAGGGCTCTACTATATATTAACCCTTTACTCCTTGAATATTCATGTAAGAAGTAATGACGTCATATATATTAATTAGATAAGTTGTTATAATAGCACATAGGCACAT
Organism: Azorinus chamasolen; assembly: GCA_963576725.1. NCBI lineage: Eukaryota > Metazoa > Mollusca > Bivalvia > Cardiida > Solecurtidae > Azorinus > Azorinus chamasolen. Next base: position 57,013,192 of record OY755248.1, read on the forward strand.
TAAATATTGGCTATGGTAGAAACTATAGAATTATATCTATATTATGTCGTGAGCAAACAGAGCAGACCCTGATCAGACGGCTCCTATAGGGTAGAAAGGCGTATTTATAGAGTAAAGGGTTAACAGTATAATTCTATTATAATAGTTAAAGTCCAAAAGGTAATTTAACCAAAGTTTTTAAATGAAATAAGCTAGTCCACTCAGTATGAAAGTCGTATGCTAGAAGATTTTGAATGACAAATAGTGCTAATGAGAAGTTTCCTCTAGGAACCATCTGATATTGGACTTTACACTGTTTGCAAAAACAATTGTATGCGTGTGGTGGTTTGAAAGGGTTGACCGGTTTAACCGTTTAGGCACCGAATAAATGCTGTATGTTAGGCTTATAGTCTACTTTATGATTCAAAGTAACATTTTCCTCAATTTCTATGCAAAAATATATCACCAGGGTAAAACAGATTGGGTCCTAAGGTGATGCCGAGTGACTCGGGTTCGCTTATCGGGTTACTCGGCGTATCCTTAGGGTCCAACAGGTTTTCAAACGTTATCATGGACTCGCCTGTGGGGACGAACTAGTTCAAATGAAATACAGTAAAAATTCGATACTACGAACACTCGATACTACGAACACTCGATACTACGAACACTCAAACACGTACAATTATTGATCTTTAACACAGGTGGCAATTAAATGTAGGGTGAGATTCATGCAGAAAGCACCTCTATTAGCTTTCTGCATGACTTTCAACCTACATTAAGCGGCCATGTGCCTACACAAACAAATTCGTCATTACTATAGCTTCGTAGTTTTTCGAGCTTTAACTGTAGAACGAATGTTAAACAAATTAATTATTTTCCGAAGTTAATGAGACAGTAATTACTAATGGCATTAATGAATGCCTGGAATTTTATAGGATTTCATGGTGACAAAAACAGTTAAGTGTTTCAGAAAAACAGTCAGTTTGCATAAATCATAGCAATTTAGTTAACCACTACTAATTGAACGTGCCCAGGCGTGATAATTAGAGAATTGTATTAACAAATTCAACGTCGGCACTCCAGAAGTTTCTAAACGGAATTCGAAAGAAGGTTTCAGTGAACTTGCTATATAAATTTCATGTGCCATAGTGGGGTATATATTACTTATTTTATATGCACAATTGCAGTAAACCCCCTCTAATTCGACCACCAAACATTAGTATAATTTAGGATAGTAGATGCATGTGCTAGCTTAATGTTCGATGAAAGTAATACAGAAAGCTACCATAGGAGCTTTCCGCATTACCTTTGTCCTTCATGAAGCTGTCACTTGTTTTTAAAGACACGCGTGTTTCTATTTATCTATTTACCCTTAACTCGAAGAATATTTATGTCAGAAATAATACATTTGTAACATCATGGATATTAATTAGATATAGTGGTATAATAGCTAATGGGCACAATAATTGTTTAGATAAGGCAGAAATTGTAGAATCATATCTATATTATATCATAAGCAAACAGAGCAGACCCGGACCAGATGGCTCCTCTAGGAGCCGTCTGATCTTGGTCTACTCTGTTTACAAAGATGTAGAAAGGCGTATTCATGGAGTAAATGGTTAAGCATGATCAAATAACTGCATTGGACTGAGGTACATACCAGGTTTAACTCTTAGCTCCATGAGTATTCATGTCAGAAATAATGACACTACGGATTATTAGATTTATTTTCATTATGGCATATGAAAACAAGACTATTTGATCATGGCAGTAACGCTAGACTCATATTTATATTATTTCATAAGCAGTCAGAGCAGACCCTGGGAGCCGGCTGATCTGGGTTTACTCTGTTTGCAAAAGCATAGAAAGGCGTATTTATGGAGTAAAGTGTTAAGAAAGATTACCCTTTCACCGCCGATGTCGCATAAATGCACCACAACAAATAGTGCTTTTCAAGGCGGCGTCTGATCAGGGACTTCACTTTTTGTCTCAAACTCTATATATGTGCCTTTTTCCTTTGAAATTTGCACTTATTTATCTCATTTTCTTATTGTACGAAAATGATACAACAAAAGTGGTTGGCAGACGACATTAAGAAATTTGGCACCGAAAGCGCTAACATAAAGCTAGAAAACACAATACTAAAACATAATATGGAAGAATACCGAGTTTGTCATTTGTATCGTTGTCACATAATGCTGACTGGGATAATGATTTTCTGTGGTGTAAAAAACCTGTTGACACTAAATTGTTCTGCCATTAATATATACGATTAAAGCATTGGGGAGCTAGTATTATTAAATGTACCTTCTGTCAAAAGATCCTTCAGGGGCAACCTGTCTCAAATGGAATACAAGATGAATGTGGTTGTATTCTCAATAAGGTAATAATTGCAATACTGGTTATTAATATTGGGCCACACTGCAATCTAGATAGCAGCATGAACTTTATTGCACAGAGGTATTCCATATGGTATACATATAACAGATTCCTTTCCCAATCCCAGGCAGCACTTAGTCAGCACATATTCAATAAACTGCTTCACTGTACATCACATTTTTATAACAGCAGTTCTATACGGTTATGGTGTAATGTTAGTCAAGAAGAATGTGTAAAACCATTTCGACCAGAGTTTTAATTGCGCGTGACCTGTTTACTGTTGCAGTGACTTAAATTCAAAATCATCCATTTCAGTGTTGCAATGTTCTAGACCAATCTCATACAGTACTTTTTAGTAAGCCGTTTTATGACTTCATTGTTTTACTCTTTTGTCAGTTGTTTCGCCTCATCTTGTCTTTTGTTTTCGATGGTTGAAACCATTTACTCCATAATTACGAATTTCCACACCTTTTTAAACAGGGTAAAACCCAGATCAGATGGCTCTGTTTGCTTATGGTATAATATATATCTAATGCTACTGGATATGTCTCAGCCAAAAATATAAATATACCATTATAAAGAAATCTAACTAATATTCATGACGTAATAATTTTAAACATGAATATTCATGGAGAAAATGGTTAATGACGATTCAACATATAATGGTCATATGGCACAAATCTGGGTCCATGCTTGTAATGCTTTTTAGTCGAGTCTGAGTTCGTTCTCAAGCTTTTGATTGGTCAGAATTGAGTTCTGAAGTTTTTGATTGGTCAGATTTGAGCCTTTGGCTTACATCTAACCAATCAAAACTTCAGAACGAACTCAGACTCAACTAAACGTTTTATAAGCATGGACCCAGTTCTCGATGGTGAGTAGGCATGGAGCAGTTCTATGAAGGTTATATGTGTGCGAGCGAGCACACTTTATTTATGTACTTTGACTGTTATGGGCTTTTGAGTGACATCTCCTCTATTTTATGTATTACACGACAGATAATGTCGGAAGGTATATTTTTGACAGCGAATAATTCATGGAACTGGTCAGAGTGATGTGTATTAAAGACTACCCAGATCCTGGTAAAAAGTGGTTCATTTTGGTTCCAATGTTATAAAACTTAGTATGACTCTTAGTTCTCTCTCAAGTATCAGTCCCAGATTATTAAACCTCTGAGTCTGAGTCTGAGTCTGAGTCTGAGATCATTCTCAAGTATCTGATTGGTCAGATTCTGAGCAAGCTCAGAATCTGGCCAATCAGATGCTTGAGAATTATTTCAGACTCAAGCAAAATGTTTCATAACATCGGGGCCTGATTGGCCAGAGTATGAGCTTGAACAATAAAATGCTTACGAATGATATCATGATGTTTGGACCAGGTTACCATTATTTTATTGTCCCAATGGGTACAATATGTTTATACAAATACAGTAACAATTTTCTCAAGCAACCAATTAATAAATGAACATGCGTGTCTTTAAAAGGAAATGGCTGCTAAAAACAGGACGAACGTAATGCAGAAAGCTCCTATGGGATCTTTCTGCATAACTTTCGTCCAGCACTAAGCTACCTATGCCTCTACAGTCAAACATTAGACTCACTTTAGTGGTCGAGGGGTTTTACTGTACAAAATAGGTTTATGAGCTTGGTATGATGATGTATGATAATTATCAAGGTAATGTGGACTGAGTAGAACAAACGTAATGTCCTCTACTGCATCGAATTTCTGTATTGCATGAGCATTGAGCATGAATAAATACATCTTAAAGAGATTTAGAAACAAGCGGTTGTGAAATAAATGTATTCAGGTGCGGATTATTTCTCATTATTGCATACAAATGTAATCTGTCTAGACAAGCATTATAGGATTATACATATTTCGTTATTGTATTTATTCTGACAAGGAAACAATTATTTACAAATACGGGAGCCAGTATCAATATTGACGACGAAAACGAAATCTGAAAGAGCATAACAATTTGTTTTTTTACATTGGAGAATCTTATATACAAAGACAAAATGTCGTGTCATATACCAGTTTATTGCATTTGTTACTATAAATCCAAATGCCGCCATGATAGCACCATTACTTCAGTTGAGTTTTTAAAACCGTTTTCATGCTGAGAAATAGTGTCTGCTCTATCTCTGATCAGATGAAATGTTCGCCAATGTTTTATAAATGTAATAAACAGATTATTACACGGGTGACTTGGGCCGCAGCGTGATATTGGCCCCTACCTTGATATAGTCCCTCGGGCTAAAGCCATCGGGCCAATATCACGCTGCGGACCTAGTCACCCGTGTAATAACTTCTATATAGAGGTTTGTCTTATACCAAGACAAAGTGAGTCGTGCCATATACCAAGACAAAGAGTCGTGCCATATACCAAGAGAAAGAGTTGTGTTACGTACCAATATTTTAAGAGTCATGTCATATACGAAGATAAAGACTTATGTGATATACCAAGACAAAGAGTTTGTTATATACACATACTTAGATTCGTGTCATATACCAGGCCAGAGATGATTGTTATATACACATACTTAAATTCGTGTCATATACCAAGATAAAAAGTCATGTCATATACCAAGAGGAAGAGTCATGTCATACACCAATATAAAGACTCATGTAATATACCAAGACACAGCTTTTGTTATGTACATATTCTTAGTGTCGTGTCATATACTAAGACAGAGATGTATGGTCTTATAATGTATACATGTATACTGTAATTTGAAACAAGCGTTCCAAATGCCTAATGAAATGCGCCTCGACACAAAGCGATTACGTACACATCCCGATTCGATATGCATACTGATTTTGCCGTATAAAATATTTTGTTACTCGTGGTGTCATTTTGAGCCAAACTGTGTGACATACTGATTCGGCAAATAGTGTTTAGTAAGAGGATTGAACTATTTTAGCGCCAAATTTAAAAGTGTCGTCTGCAATAATAATTTCATATTAAATATAATTCTAAACTAAATAATAAAGGTATATTAGTAAAACATTTGTTTTTAGAAACCTGTATGCTTGGGCTAAAATAATACAGAAAACAGTGAAGTCCCAGGTCAGATGCCGCCTTGATAAGGCGGCATCTGACCTGGGACTGCAGTTTCATAATTATGGTGCCAACAGGCGACATTGGCGCCGAAAATAGTTAAACGACCAGATACATAATTATAGAGTAATGTATTTCGGATAAAAATAATTTGCTTTTTTTCAATGCTGTCTGTTAGTTTTACAATACATGTACATTATTTCAGCAGGAGAAAGATTAAGACGACGGAGATTAGCAACAAAACTTGTTCAGTTAGCTTAGGTCTCAAGTTCAGTCTGTTTGGGATAAAACACGGAAAGCAATATTTTCATCATCATCATCAGCAGCAGCATCATCATCATCATCATCATCATCATCATCAAGTTAATATAATTATTGCTGTTATCTTTGTGACAGTCGTATATACAGATCTCATTCCCCGTTTGTGTCATCTAAAAACAAGAAACAGAACTATAAGCTTAACCCTTACCCTGCAGTGAAAAATATGTCTGCTCAAATTTGGATCGTTGAACATATCTATGTAGTACGCGTGTGTGTATATATTCAGTTAAAATACAATAGTAGAATTAATACTATCCATGAGGTGTGTTTGCTTATATGGGGGCTTAGGTCAATTCAACAGAATGCCAGGCATATCGCTACGTCAAGCTGATTATTTGTGGGAAAACCCCAAAAGATTTTTTGCGCACGGAACAAATTGCTTTGTTCTATCCACAGAAGGGCACCCGGGTAGAACCATCGAACTGCCGGAAATTAGCTGGAATGCTTCCTCACTGGAAAACCCAAATACCCAAGCCGGCATTCGAGCCATAGTGGCGATTGTCTGTCGAAGACATTAACCACTCGGCCACGGAAGTCACTAAGATGTACACGGGATGAAAACTGGTTTGCTTGAAAATGTTCAAATCGAGCAACTTGATTTATTTCAAACATCAATTTTAATCGCCCCAAACTTGATTTGAGTGTCTGGGAACTGTTGTCTCGTGACATCTATGGAATGGATCTGTAGGAAAAACGTTTTTAGTGGAATTATTAGAATCGAACGACTTGATATATTTTACACATCAATATTATCAGTGCCCAAATTTGAAATGAGAGACTGTAAAGTGCATCCTCGTGATGTTTATGGTATGTATCTGAGGAATAAAATAAGATTATTTTGAATAAGATATGTAAATCTATTCCGATTGAGTCTAGAAAGAAATTGTATTCTTGATATCAAACATTATATCCCCTCTGCAATCTGACACGCATTTCCAAATAGCTTGGATCCAGATGAGACGCCGAGTAACTCGGCGTCTCATCAGGATCCAAGCTGTTTGACACTCGGTCAGTAGTTTCTCAAACATTTATCGAATCGGACGTAGTCAAAGTTAAACCACGTCCAAACTTGAGCAGGTACTATTTTTTCACAGCGGGATAATGGTCAACTTTTCAATATCTCTCTTGTGCAAGATCGTATTGTTATGCTGAAGTAGGTGTACAGAATATATAATATTTACGACTTCTGGGACATACACTTATTGGGGTGCCTGCACAGTATCTTTGGCATCTTTGCGTTGTCCTTGGTTTGTACAGCGCTAATAAATATATTGATGGAACTTTGAATTTCTAATCATCACATCGTGAAATGCAATATATTTCCGTCAACTGTTTTCCTCTCTCGGCACCATATAACCAATAGAATGTTGCGATTCGGTAAAATCCAGCTCACTTACTCACTCATCACATATTGACTATAAGAATAGTATGTATATGCTACACAACGTCAAATCATCGAATAACCTGAACGGAGAAACACATTAGATCTGGTTAAGCACCCGTGTATTTGTATGCATTACGACACCCCTTTCCCTAATGAAATTATCTCATCATGAATATTCATGATTTCATAAACTTGTTTTTCATGAGTTAAAACTTCAAAGCGATTTTTAGCTGAGACAAAAATTGTAGGATCAAATCTATAAAAAACATTCATAAACAAACAGAGCAGAGCCTGGTCAGACGGCTCCTATAGTGTGTACAGCAGGTATGTGTTTGTAAAGTAAGATTTAAGTTACAGTTTCGACAAAACGTCAAACAAATTACACTAAGCATTTAATACTTTAGTCCATGAATATGCATGTACATGTAAGAAATAATGGCATCATGAATATTGATTAGATTCTTTGTTTTATAATGACACATGAAAACGCGAAATTTTTGCCATGGCAGAAACTGTAGATTCAAATCTATACCAATTCAGAAGCAAAAACAGCGGAACCTGATCAGACGGCTCCTTCAGTGAAAAGGCGTTTATAAATACGAAGAAAAGGACTGAAGAAAAACGAGCTATTTGAATTCACAAAGAATACCAGCACACCAGGAACGATTTGTATTGTGTCAATAACGGGACAAGGAATTTAAACGTAATGTAAAAGTAGGAGACATGTTATTCAAAACAAACATGGTAATTGCAAATAATCAGATAAAGTTGCATTACTAGTAGGTAAATGGCATTGTGATATAAGGACAATGCTAACGGACTTGTCTTCAAATGCGGGCCATACAAATTGCATGATGGTACAGTAAAACCTCTATAAACCGGACGTAAACTTTAGTATAAAAATCGGTCTTGGAGACAGGGGACAGCTTAATGCAGGGTGAAAGTCATACAGAAAGCTCCTCTGGGAGCTTTCTGCATGACTTTCACCCTGCATTAATTAGCCACCTGCCTAAACATATCTAAATTCTTCTGTACTAGAATTCCGGTTTAGAGGGATTCTACTGTATTTCGCAAAAACCTTTGAATGAAATTGCTCTTCTTTCCGGTATTAAACAACCACCTGCATCAATCCTTCCTCAATAGCTACTTATTTCAACACCTATGCAGACATTGTAGATCTAGATCAAAGTGTTCCTGTAGGAAATCAATTCACATAAAACGATATATAATTGGACTTTGAACAGATTTCTACATTACTGAGCAAAGGTAGTACTCGTGTTGATTATCTAATTATTTGTTGAGTCATCTGGTCGGTGTCTGGTTTGTTTTCTAATCAAGTTATTCACAGGTGAACTTCGATATCTCGAACTTCAAGGGACCAAACAAATTACTTCGAAATGACAGACTTTTGAGTCAACCGTGGACATTTCTCACGTTCACAGATTAATGCAGGTCTAAATCACATGTGTTATGCGTATACATATATAGTGATACATTTTAGAACAATACTGTATTGTAAATTTTGAAGGACCGACCATTTACTTCGAGTTATCCGAATTCGAGAAATCGAGGGTCGACTATTGATCATATACTACAGATACTGCTACAGACAAACCGTTCTGTGTTTATATCATTATAGAAATGCATCTAATTAATATTATTAACGCATTGCCTCCTAGACAATTTTAGACCCAATCCCGTTGAATTAATCTACCGAGAAGGAGCATTTACATGAGAAAAGGACATTTTAGAAATGTGTATTTTGAAACCATTGTGATAAATAGAGCACTTGCTCCTATGGAGCTTTATCTATCAAAATTGTTTCAATAAATGAGAGGCGCAAATAGGAGTAAGTAGGAGAGAATGGGTTAATATCATTATTACTTTCATAAATGTTGATGGGGTAAAGGGTCAATTGAGTCTTGTGAAGATGGTTTGTTGTAAATATTATCTTGATTTGATGATTTTTTTTTCTCCGGTTTTAAATCACCCTTTTCAATATTTACACTTTCATTTTCGGAAGCGGAATCTGGTCTTCTGCTGATACGCTATAACCTGGTCGGAATAATTTGTTCATTGCGTTTCCAAGTGCCTATTTTACTTTAGTAGAATACTTTTAGTTACATTTATAGTGTAGTTATAATCATTTTATGTAGTGACACAAATAACAATAAAAGCGAAAGCACAATTACTGCAATGTAGTAAATGTTTGTAAACACCATTTAATGGCTTAATACTGGTGATGGTTAAGCTTGTGGCCGATTAATATTGACGAAAGTAATACAGAAAGCTCCCATGGGAATAATTTGCAAAACTTACTTTACAGTTAACCCTTCGCTTGCTATTCGCGTCAATATACCTACCTGTAAATAGTGAAGACCCAGATGAGACAGCTCCTGCAGGAGCTGTCTCATCAGGGTCTGCACTATTTACAAGTTGGTTGTGCAACCAGTAAATTCCACAGCAGTGATTGCACAGCGAAATACTTGTACACAGTGAAGATATATGTAATTATACAACATGGCATGGGTATAGAAGGAGAAATGTATTTTAAAATTCAGCAAGCGAAGGATTAAGCTACTGTTGTAAAAGTTTGGATAAGGAAAGTTTTTCTTGCATAGTAACCCATTAGTGTCCAGTGTCCCTTTCCTCCATAGGCTATTTGTAGATCCGCCCACTTTGTATAAATCTACCGAAAAGGAGCATTAACTAAAGAAAAGGACATTTTTAGAATTTTGTAGTTTGAAACCATTGAGATAAATAGAGTATTTGCTCCTATAGGAGCAAATGCTCTATTTATCACAGTGGTTTCATAAAGTGACTGTTACAGAGGCGTAGGAAGGCTTATTTATGGATGAAAGGGTTAAAAGAACATAGGCAAACGACGTAGACCCAGATCAGAGATTCCTGAAGGTGCACGCTGTTCAGGGTATCCACTGTTTGCTGAACCTATCATTGTCAATGGCTTATTTCAGCAAATGTTTTGTTTGCTGTGCTCCCTCCATATGAAAAACGAATGGGTTCCATAGTAAGATCTTGAAGGGTTTTCTTTACACAAATATGGGGATAAAGGGGTTACGGAAATTCCATAACCTCCGACTCTCTATCTCTGGCATGTAAATCAACATTGTAGAATTAGAGAACTTCAAGTCTATCACTACCATTGGTTAGCAGGATAATGAATCGTGCTGGGTATTGTTTGAAGGAAGGTAACAGCTGTACCTGCCCTGGTAGTGTCACATGTAGCAGTAACGAATTGACTTGTAATGTACAGTTGAACTTCGATATTTCGAACTCGGATAACTCGAACTTCGGGATAACTCGAACTAAAAGTTCGGTCCTTCCAAAATCTTACAATACAGAATTGTTCTAAAATGTATCACTATGCATATCTAGAAACACGTTTCACAGCTTAATGCAGGTCTACAGTAATGCTGAAAGCTCCTGTAGGAGCTTTCAGCATTACTGTAGACCTGCATTAAGCTGTGAACTTGAGAAATTGTCCAGATTACAAATCGGATAACTCGAACTTCTACTATTATCTCGATCGAACTAATTTATATAGTCCCCTGAATGTCGAGATATCGAAGTTCAACTATATATACATAAATCATGCTGGTGCTAGCTAAACTGAATACATTCATACAGACAACTTGCAAAATATCCGTGCGATATATTATTTATAAAGCGGTTTACATCGTTCACAAATTGCACGCATAATCTGACAAGACATTAAGGAGTCTGTATAAAGTTGACGTTTTGAGACATAGACATACTTTAAAAGGCACCACATCGGTCCAGTGTGCACAATCCGTAAATTCCCATGATCCCATATGTGGAACATAGGCAAACAGTGTAGACCCAGACCAGATTGTTCCTAAAAAGATTCCTTTGATCAGGGTCTGCACTGTTCGATATACCAACCAATGCCATACGAGTTCACTAGTACTTATTTCTTTTGCAGGAACTCATCACATAGAAAACAAATGGGTTACAATATTCAGTTTGAACGAGAATTCCTGATATAATATGGAAGCTTAAGTGTTAACCCTTTCCATCATATAAACGTGTTTTCACGCATTTGCAAACAGAGCAGACCCAGATCAGACGGCTCCTAGAGGAGCCGTCTGATCAGGGTCTGTTCTGTTTGCTAGTGGACTTTGAAAGATCTGTTTAATTACTTTCTACATTTTACTTTCGTAAAACGGCTACAATGCTCCACCTCCCATATTCAATTATAACTATTTTCCATGAATATTCGGTGAGTATTGAAATTTGGAATAGACATAAAACAGGGAAAGGGTACAGCATACCAAGTGTGTTCAATCGAATACAGATAAATAAGGAACTTTTGTTTAGAAATATAAAAAAGATAGACTCGTTACATAAAAGTTTTATTATGTTCTGCAACATGTTTAGCGAAATGAAATTTACTGCAAAGATATGCATGCGAATGTACCTAAAACTAAGATTAAATGAATTTTATTTCTATTTTGACCAGTTATCGAAATAAACCAGTAAACTTCTAAATCCCTTCAATGTTGGGTTTTTTATAGTTGAATAGTTCCTCATTGTTTATTGGTAGGGCCCATACAACATGAAAGAGTATCAATAGCGGGGTGATTTGGAATTGCAAACAGTGCAGACCCGGATCAGAGGGTTCCTTCTAGGAGTCCTCTGATCTGTGTCTATACTATTTGCAAATTAAACTACATTGAATTTAAAGCGCTAAACACAAAATGCACGTTAGTGATTCCTCCTCGATTATTGAGAGAAGCAGACCGACAAATGTATGTATATACATGTATAGTATTCATGATCGCCTTATATTATATGGAATGTCCGTATGAATTTCCGCATGCATGCGTATACATCACAAGGCAAGTTCGTTACCGGTACTTTAGGGAAATATGGACAATGAATTATGTACCATCCAATATGTTCAGGGTTGGATTGTTTAAACATGTCAAAAGGCTAGTTTCATATTATTCGAGATTCATTAAACTTTTGAAAGCGGGGCACGCATGCACGACCATTTGCAAACAATGCAGACCCAGATCAGAGGGCTCCTAGAGGAGCCCTCTGATCAGGATCTGCACTGTTTGTCATTCAAGTCCTCTAGCCAATTAAAGCCTTTCATACTGAGTGGACTCTATACAGTAACACCTCTCTATAACGGTCACTAAATTACATCAAGTATTTTGTGTTGAAGGTAGGTGGCTGCTTAAAGCAAGGTGAAAGTAAAACAGAACGCTCCTAAGGGAGCGTTCTGTTCTACTTCCACCTTGCTTTAAGCAGCCACCTGCCCTAAATACCCAACTAAATTAACACGATTTAGTGGCCGTTATAGAGAGGTTTTACTGTAGTTAAATACTGATGAGCTATTCCACTCTGACAATGCAGAGTTGAAAGGGTTAACAGTAAGACATTCTCGAGAGATCTTCTCAGATGGACCCGTCTTAATACAGAAATATGCTTATGCTGGATATGTAGGTGGGTTTCAAGTTGCGATTATTTTAAGCAGACATTAATGTGTCTACATGGAGTATGTGGGGATAGGTCGAACGTTCGATATAAATGTGTGTATAGATATGGATTACAAGACTAAAATATGTTTAACCCTTTACACTGTATATACATGTACACATTAAAACACAGTAGACATGTAGGAACCGTCTGAATAGGGTCTGCTCTGTTTTCTTAGTGACGTTTATAGGTCTGATTCTACAATGGGTGTTAATAACCAAACCATCCCGTGTTTATATGCCATTTTAAATGTCCAGCTATTTAATATTCATGATGTCAATGTTTCTTGCATGAATATTCAAGTTTCCTCAAGTTTAACCCATTTGCTCCCACGATCCCATATATTGGACGTAGGCAAACAGTGTAGACTCTGATTAGACGCCGCATAATGCGGCGTCTAATCAAAATCTACACTGTTTGCTGATAGGAAATTCAATATAAAACAAAACGAAATTGAAAGTTTAGGCCAGACACCCCTTAAATTAAAAAAGGATTAATCCAATATATAAACATGGAAGAATCCACTGGGCGCAAATGGGTTAAACCTTTCATACCGAGAAATCAACTCAGTATGACAGGGTTAATAGTCTATAGTGTCTATAGTAAACACTGATAGGGTGAATTTTTCCATCCTGATAAGTTGAGTGTAGAACGCATGAAAGTGACATGGGTAAATTGTCTGGCGGAGTGGCTAAAACTGCTTTCATGTCTAATATATTGCACTGAATGGCTTTGTAAGCTGCTTACGCAAATTCCCCCTTGATACCATGAGAACGAAATGTAAATAAAACTACATTTTACCGCCATTTACATAAGTAACCTCCGTAACACAATGAAACGGAATTGATTTTCATTACCCCTTTCAACGCTAAATTGCCGGAGTGGAATTGTCATTCAGTCTTTAACTATAGAATCTACACAGTAAGGAATGATTGAATTTGTTAGGGAAGTTTGGATGGCAGACAGTGTAGACCCTGGTCAGAGGGTTCCTTGTAGTTCTCTGATTTGGGTCTACACTGTTTGAAAATGTCAATATCCGCGTGTCCTGCATTCAATGGGTTAAAAGCAATAGTCTGAAATGTTACTCACAGATAAGCAGATAAAAACCGTCATCAAATTTCCGTCTCAACGGTCGTCAACCGATTTGCACGGATAGACTGGAGCATGTAAAACATAATGGCAAAGGGAGCATGTAATACATAGTGGCAACGGTAATGTATGTAAAACATAGTGGCAAAGGGAGCATGTAATACATAGTGGCAAAGGAAGCATGTAAAACATAGTGACAAAGGGAGCATGCAATACATAGTGGCAACGGTAATGTATTAAAACATAGTGACAAAGGTAATGTATGTAAAACATAGTGACAAAGAGGGCATGTAATACATAGTGGCAACGGTAATGTATGTAAAACATAGTGAAAAAGGGAGCATGTGATACATAGTGGCATAGGTAATGTATGTAATACATAGTGGCAAAGGTAATGTAACTATGTAAAACATGGCGTTAAGGGAGCATGCAATACATAGTGGCAAAGGTAATGTATGTAATACATAGTGGCAAAGGTAATGTATGTAATACATAGTGGCAAAGGTAATGTATGTAAAACATAGTCACAAAGGGAGCATGCAATACATAGTGGCAAAGGTAATGTATATAATACATAGTGGCAAAGGTAATGTATGTAATACAAAGTGACAAAATGAGCATGTTGAATGTAGTGGCAAAGGGAACAAGTAAAACCGGACTGACAAAGGGTGCATGTGACAAAGGGAGCATCTAAAACATGGTGATTAAGGGTAGATGTAAGCTATAGTGACAAAGAGGAACATGTTACTGTAAAAGTATAACGCCAAGGGAGCATGTAAAAAGTATAGTGATAAAGGGAGCATGTAAAAGTATCAAGGGGAGCATATACAACGGAGTGACAAAGGGTGTTTGTAAAGTTATAGCGGCAAGGGGAGCATGTAAAACATAGTGACAACGAGAGCATGTAAATATATAGTGACACGGGGATCATGTAAAGCCATAGTGGCATGCATAGGGAGCAATGCAGAAATATAGTGACAATATATAATGACAATGGGGGCATGTAAAACATAGATACAAATGTAAAAAAGGAAAAGTTTACTGACAAAAGGCCCAGGTAAAATATACAGAGACCAAAGGAGTATGTAAAACGTAGTGACAGGAAGAGCATGTAAAACATAATGGCAACGTGAGCATGTTAAGCATAGTGAAAAAATGAGCGTACAAAAATCATAGTGACATACGGAGCAGTGTAGTTACAATGGATGAATGTAAAATATAGATAAATAGGGAAAATGAAAAAATTTAGTGACAACGGGAGTAAGTAAACACACGCAAGCGTATAGACACAAAGGGAACATGTAATACGTAGTGACAAAGGGAGAATGTAAAAATATCGTTTCAAAGGGAACAATGCAAAACATATAAAGACAAAGGGGCATCTAAAATATAGATACAAGGGGAAATGTAACAGCTTGGTGACAAAGGGATCATGTAAAGGCAAGTAAAATAAGTATAGAGACAAAGGTAGCATGTAAAACATATAGAGACAAATGGACCATATAAAACATATGAGACAAAGAGATCATGTAAATACTTAGTGATAAAGGGAACATGTAACACATATTTACAAAAGGAGCTAGTGAACATAATGGCAACCTATTGCCAAAGATTTGGTGACAATGGACGCAAGTGAAAAAAACAGCAACGAAGGAGCATGTAAACATAGTTTAATAAAGCATACCTTAAATCAGAGTACTCCACTATCTTTACTGTCTGTAAATGCCGGTACGCTCGTTTCCCACATTCAAAGGTTTAACCCTTCACATGCTGATTTTTGAAATACATTTCTCCTTCTTACCCATGCCCTTGTGTTTAATTACATATATCTTCACTGTGTACAAGTATTTCGCTGTGCAATGACTGCTGCGGAGTGCACTGGTTGCACAATCTATTTGTAAACAGTGCAGACCCTGATGAGACAGCTCCTACAGGAGGTGTCTCATCTGGGTCTTTACTATTTTTCGGATATGTATATTGACCATAATAGCAAGCGAAGGGTTAATAAAGATTCTGGTTAAACTTTCTGGAAGCACTAATTGCTTATTGTTTTCGATGCGGATGTTGTTTAATTGTATGTTCGCACCCTATGTAGTGTAAGTAAGCAATTTAATGTGCTTAACATGTCCGCTTGTTATTGAATTCTATGACCTCTATGAACATCATTCTGCATGGTAACGCATACAGCTGTTTTTACACTCTAAAACCATTGTTAGTATTTTGCATGTTGAGCATCGCTTATTTGAACAGATCAATTTACACGATAAAATGCCTGCCATCACAAAGATAAGAACGGGTGCATGCATTCACCCTTTCAATGTTGAATCTTAGAATGGACTAGCCCATTGATATTTAACTATAGAGTCCACTCAGTATGAAAGAGTAAACCTTAACCCTTTAGTGCTGAATTGTCACAGTGGAATAGCCCATTACTGTTTAACTATAGCGACCATTTAGTATAAAAGGCTTAATAAATAAGGCTGAATGACAACCAATGCAGTCCTTGATCTGGGGGCTGCTCTATGAGCCCTCTGGTCTGGGTATACACTGTTTACAAATGCTAGTACTTCGTACCACGCATCAAAAGAAGAATTCCCCGAGTTTTGGTAATGTTATTTAGTGTACAGTAGAACCTGTCTCTTAAGCAGCCATCAAAAAGAGGTCTAATTGCGGACCTGTAAGACAGGCGGTTACTTAATGCAGGTCAAAAGTAATACAGAAAGCTACCACAGGAGCTTTCTGCATTACGTTTGCCATTCATTAAGCATCCATCTGCTTTTGAAAACTCCAATGTTCAATAAATGACTGACAGCATAATACAGGTTCTACTGTAAATTGTTCCGTACTGAGTTTTTATATAATGTACGGGTTCGTAATAGACGTCATTACACACCTTGTCACTCTTTATAACATTTATATTCTATAAACATTACAATATTATATAAGTACAAGGTAAAACAGCAGAACCTACCTTAAGCAGCTATCAAAAGAGGTATTATTATGGGTCTGTAAGGCAGGTGGTATCTTAATGCAGGTCAAAAGTAATACAGAAAGTTCCTATTTGAACTTATTGCATTACCTTTGCCCTGCATAAAGCAACCACCTGCCTTTTAAGACGCATATGTTCAATACATGAATGGTCGCTTAAGACAAGTTCTACACTATTTACATAATGCCAGCCTGAAGCAGTGTACATATTGTTATCTGCTTTTGCGCTTATCGTTGTCTTCTATTTCACCTACATACTCTCGCAGTAACAAACGCGCTATTTTACCATTAGATATATATGTTGCATAATGGACGTTTTAAGTAATGTTTAATGACTTGTTAAAACATGGTGTCTTGTTTGCATTAAGTTCTTATGCTATAAATAATACACCAGGAAACGGAAGCAGAGCTAGATAATGTAAAATAGTCTAATGGTAGCAGAATTACATGTAAAAAAGAGGATAATTAACCCTTTAAATGTATGACAATAATTTGCAAACAGCGTACGTAGACCTAGATCAGAGGACTCCCGTGGCAGCCCTCTGATCAGTGTCTGCACTGTCTGTCATTCAAAATCCTCTCACAAAGTATACACTTGTACATTGAGTCGACTATCATTAACCCTTTACTCGAAAAATACGACTTTTTTGCAAACGGAGCAGACCCAGATCAGACGCCTCTTGTGGGAGCCGTCTAATCAGGGTCTACTCTGTTTGCAAATGCCTTAACCCTTTCGCTGCCAATGCCGGATCTGTGATGACCTATGCAAACAGTTTGGATCCAGATGAGACGCCGAGTAACTAGGCGTCTCATCAGGATCCAAACTGTTTGTTACTGTTACTATGTTTTTGAAGCAAAAATGAAGAACATCAAAAGAATGTAGCAGACGACAAAGTTAGCAGACGACAGGGTTTGACAGCGAAAGGGTTAACCATTTTCTCCATAAATATGTAAAAAAACAACTATTGAAACCATTGTGATAAATAGACCATTTGCTCCTACAGTAGCAAATGCTCTATTTATCACAATGGTTTCAAATTACAAAATTCTATTTTTTTCTTTTCTCTAGTTAATGCTCCTTTTCGGTAGATTTATTCAAAGTGGTTGAATCTAAAAATAGCATATTAGGGAACGGCTTATTCGATGTAACCTTTTCTACACTGAATACATTAATAAGTCGAGTAATATGCTTTATTGAGAAAATTCTTACTATATGCCCAAATGAATATAGTGACAGTTTTGGTTCTAGTAGAAACATGGTTATCTGACAGTGTGAGCCAAGATTCTCACCACTGTTAAGTCACAGCTACAGTTGTTCATCTATAGGTCACTGTTTCCCGTGTTGTACCATCCTGTGAGAAAATAATCGAAATGATGTCACATAAGGCAGAAGAAACACGTTGACAAGTGTTCCTGATGAGAATCAGCACTGTAACAAGTAAGTGGATGTTATTCTTGGCATGCCTCACCGTTTGTTGTGTGTACGCATTGGTGGTAAAATAAATGTCCTCTCAAATTTCAATAATAAACCAATGTACGTTTTGTTACACCTCCCCACCCGTTTATAAACCTGTAAAGTTCAGTTTGGCACCATTTAATCCATTCCCTCATATTGACGACTTTTGACGACTCTGTAAAAGTCACTTTGTGAAACCATTGTGATAAATAGAGTTTTTGCTCCTATATAAGCCTCTTTGAATAAATCTACCGAAAAGGAACAATAACTAGAGAAAAGAACAATTTTAGAATTTTGTAGTTTGAAAATATTGTGATAAATAGAGCATTAAAAAATTTGCTCCTATAGGAGCAAATGCTCTATTTATCACAATGGTTTTACAAACTGACTTCTACAGAGGCGTCAAAACTCGTCATTATAAGGGAATGGGTTAAGGTCATAGTCTGAATTTGACAGGCAATGGTGTTTAGATTTGTATCCAATTAAACGGTTGTTGACAGGCACGGCTTAACCTCTCCGCTGCCAGGAAGCCGCGTATGTGATATCGTATGCATGTCTACAGTTTTTGATCCAGATGAGACGCCCAGTAACTTGATTTCTCATTAGGATCTAAACTCTTTGGCACTCTGATTATCTTCTTAAATAAGGAAATGGAAGAATTGCCCACTCTGAATTTACAGAGCAACAAATAAATGTTCGCATTCAGATACTACAGTCGTCATTTCTGTACCAAATCTTATTTTGAGACCATTCTGTATACATGTAATAGTCTCTTCGAGACGATTTTAATGAGTGGTCACAATATATAAAGGTTTGGTTGGGAAATAAAGAGTTATTCTTGAAAATGTTTAAATTAACTCTTTTGGCGCCAATGTCGCCTGTTGGCACCATTGAAAACAATGCAGTCCAAGGTCAGATGCCGCCTTTTCAAGGCGGCATCTGACCTGGGACTTCACTGTTTTCTGTATTATTTTAGCCCAAGCATACCGGTTTATAAAAACAAATGTTTTACTAATATATCTTCATTATTTAGTTTAGAATTATATTTAATATGAAATTATTATTGCAGACGACACTTTTGAATTTGGCGCCAAAAAAGTTAACGTATCTTATCTGGACCACTGACTCTGAAATAAAGCATACCATAACGCGTCGTATAGACGACAAAGCCTGGCGGCGAAAGGGCTCACCCTTACAGTGCGGAAAATGAGTCACTGATTTCCTTTGCAAATAGTTTAGACCCTGATGAGAGGGTTCCTCTAGAAGCCCTCTCATCAGTGTATGCACTGTTTGTCATGTTACATTTTTCTTCAGAAATATCCCTAAATATTCACCATAAAGCTTGACCCGTTTGAATTTTGGAATAGGCCATTTAAAAATTCAGCGTTGTAAGGATTTATAGTATTTTTCTGATATGATAGCCAATTTGTTCGTGTTCAATATTAACATTTGTAACGCGTGTGCAGTTGTCATTAATGGAAACAGCAGAATATTATTTTTTCTTGGCGAACGAATTTAAATTAGCAAATGTTAACGCTATTCGAGAAACATGAACAGTCTCGCTAATGGGATTACATACTTTATTAACCCTTCGCTTGCTATTCACGTCAATATACCTACCTGCACTCCACAGCAGTGATTGAACAGCGAAATACTGCTAAACAGTGAAGATATATGTAATTATACAACAGGGCATGGGTAAAGAAGGAGAAATGTATTTTAAAATTCAGCAAGAGAAGGGTTAACCTTTAGCCTGCTAAGCGCGACCCGACATTTGCAAACAGCTTGGATCTAAATGAGACGCCGAGTGACTCGGCGTCTCATCAGGATCCAAGCTGTTTGACACTCTATCAATAGTATCTAAAACACTTGAACGAATCAGCAGTAAGTGACAACGGCAACAGATCGGAGCTTAAGTAGACCTCATGTTCATAGCAAGCTAAAAGTTAATATAAAAATGGGTAAAAGCAGGAGATTTCTTAGTACACTGAAAATGTAATGCAAAACGCTTCTGTTGTAGCTTTCTATATATTTTTACTATTTCCTCCATTGATATACCGCCTGTTTTAAAAAAATATTAGACTCCTTTTGAGTATTGTATTGTAACATTAACATTTTATTTCAAAGTTCCGTGATGAAACTTGTTAACTATTTCTGAGTGTTTAATGGAATATGATGGATGTCCATATTATCAAGTATACGGAAGACATTACTATACAGTGCTACAGATAGGGGTGCGTACCCAAATACTAAACTCGTTATTTCTCCACCAAACCTTACACTGTGACCACTATTTAGAATTGTCTCTTCGGGACGATTCTGAAGAGTGGTCACAGTATAGGGATTGGTGGGTAAATAAAGGATATCCTTTATTTACCCACAACCCTATACAGTGATCACTCTTTAGAATCGTATTATTGAAAATTATTGTGAGAAATGTTAACGCTATCAAGATGCATGAACAATGTTAATATTATACGCAAGGTCTTGTACATGAGACAAACTACGTGTATTTTATTAACATAGGAATCAAGAAAAGCAGGTGGTTGCCTAATGCAGTACAAAAGAATTGCCCAAATCCCCTATTGGAGCGTTTTGCATAAATGTTTCCTGCATTAAGCTAATGCCTGTCCGGAAGTAGGCTTCGTTTGAGTAGACGTTACTGTTACATTAGCAGTATTTTCATTATACAGTTCCATAGTGCAACGTGCTATAAACTTTTGACATTGCCTAATGGAATATGATGAATTTCCATATCAAGTAATTTCAAGAAACATAGTTATGTATCCAAACAGTAATTAACCATGAACTCTTAACCCTTTCCCTCATACAAAGATACTGTTCATGCCGCTGCAAACAGAGTAGAGTAGACCCAGATCAGAGGCTCCTGTAGGAGCGGTTGTCTTATCAGGGTATCTCCTACTTATGAAACTATGACAGAGTTGACTCGTTTCTACCAAAGCCAAACTTTCCATTATAAAAAATCAGCTAATAAATATTCATAATGTTCTTATTTCTTAAATTTCTACATGAATATTAAACAGGTAAAAGGTCCTTTTGTTTCTCGTTTTTGCTTCTTGATACTTGTAATTGGACTACTATGTTTGTATATTTACCTCAGTTTTGGCATAAGCGATTCTATGATGACCAATAAATCTAGAGCAGGCACATTTAATTGTTTTCCCCGTCATGTATGCGTAGAATAGCTTCTTATGTTCTAGAAAGATTACAGAACTTGGATACTTAATTGAAATTCATACTAAACGTAGAAAAAAATATTGTTCAAACAACAACTGTGCATGCATCATTATTCATTGAATAGGCGACATGGAAACTAGTAAATATCGTTGGTAAATGATAAATGTAATAGCAATTGCTTTCTTTCGTTTGAATATTGAAGACCGCCTTCACAAACAACGAAGATATACGATATTTGCATTAGGAACGCGTAAATCACTCTTTGTGATGGACATGCACTTGTGTTGTTTAATGGACCGTGGTTCGAGAGAAGGTACTCCGGTACAGAAATAAAATCCGTACCAGTTGCCGTATATTATGTTTGCGTGTTTAAATTATACAGTATAACGCCGATAGTTCATGCACTTAAAACAAGTATCCTAATCGGTCTTTAAGTTAGGTGGTAGCTTAATGCAGGATGAACGTCATGCAGAAAGTTCTTAGAAGAGCTTCTGCATGACCTTCGCCCAGCATTAAGCAGCCATCTGCCTAAAGAGTTATATTTTCTTCATCATAAAAATTTCGTAATATCGTAGTTACATGTATATTTGATACAGTGGAATTTTGTTAATGCAGTCATATAATTTATTAGCATATGAGTTTGTCAAAGCAGCTGTTTGTTTAATGCGGTTCATAGGAACTTTCTGCATATTTTTGTCCTGCATCAAGCTACCATATGCTTTAAGAAACATATTTAGACTTCTGTTGTATGGTTACATTAGCGAGACATTGCTGTATTCAGATTTTATTATCTAATGAAGTTCTTACACTGTTGCTTGCACGAAAGAGTTTTAGTTTATGCAATAACGTCATCGAGGGCAAGGATATAGGATGATGATAGCATTGCTGTTTACGATTTCCTTCATATAAACGTGTTTTCACGCATTTGCAGAATAGACACAGATCATAGGGGCCGTCTGATCAGGGTCTGCCTTGTTTGCTAAAGGAATTAGAAATATGTGTTTCTTTACTTTCTAAAATGACTACAATGTTTTACCTTTCATATTTCGCTGTAACTATATTTTCCATGAATAAAAAGTAGGTATTTTGGAATAAACGTAGAACAGGGAGAGGGTTAAACAAAATATCGCTTTAACATTTTCATCCATTAATACGCCTTTCTGCGCCTCTGTAAAAGTCACTTTTAGAAACCATTGTGATAAATAAAGCATTTGTTACTAACTAAAGGAGCAAATGCTCTATATATCACAATGGTTTGAGAACTACCAAATTCAAAACAATTCCATTTCTCTAGTTAATGCTCCTTTTCAGTAGATTTTTTCAAAGAGATTGGATCTAAAAATAACCTATGGAGGAATGGGTCAACTCTTTCACTGCCAATCATTATCGTCTGTAAAATATATCGTCTGTTTCAATTTTCGTTTGTTTAATTTTCTCTCCTTTACTTTCAAAAATAATTACCACAGTAACAAACATCATAATTCCGACAAAGAGTTCCGCTAATTAATATTCATAGTGTCATTATTTCTTCAGGTAAAGTGTTAATACTCCTTTCTACACCTCTGCAAAGGTCACTATCTTAAACCATTGTGATACATAGAGCATTTGCTCCTATGGAGCAAATGTTCTATTTATCAAAATGGTTTCAAAACTACATTCTTCTAGCATTTTCCTTTTCTCTTAGACTAGTACGTGCTCCTTTTCGATAGATTTATTAAAAATGTTTGGGTCTAAAATACTTGTAGACTATGGGGAAAATGTGTTAAGTATGGCATGTTATATGTTGCGAGTTCAATAACTTAACATTTATTGACTATATTTGCATATTCATGTTATATAAAGGCATACCAAAGATGTTCGGAAAATCTTGAGACAACTCGATTTTTGTTGTCATCAGTTATATAAACAACATTGAATAACTTTACCAGTTAGAAATATCATATATTTCCCTTGACTTTGTGTAATTTCATAACAGTTAAGTCAGTTTCGAAGGAGATTTCTGTATGACCTTCACCCTGCAATAAGCAGGCACTTGCCCATAAATACCTGAATTCGTCTTTATTAAAATCCGCTTTAGAGGGTTTTTACTGTATATTAATATTCCTTTATCTGTTTGGTGTAAGAGTCTTATAAATCGGACCAATATATGTATCATTGGGTTTACATACTATGATTGTAACGACGGATCTTATTGGACGGAGAAAGACGACGAAATTACAATTATTGTGCCAAATTAAGATACGCCGTTTCAGTTTCGAATTATGTTTTGGGATGCACACATGTAACCAAACATTGAGTCGCAGGGAAAAAGTGGAGTCCTAGGTCCCGCCTATAATCAACGTTAGAAAAGAAAACTTGCTCCTTTGTCAACAAACTTTTACAGGATATCATAAAATAGTATCAAATAATAAGTGTATTAACAATTTACTCCATAGATGCGGCTCAGTACGCCTCAGATTCTTAAGTTTCTGCAAAGGCCAAATAATGACTGCATTCATTGGCCTATATAAAAAGTCAACTCATTAATTTCCATGATTTCTTGCCTGGAAATTGAAAATACTGTTTAAGAACAAAAATAGATATATGGTCGAAATATTATAGTTAGAGCTAGATATATGTATAATTTACAAATGTTCCTTTAAGTCCCTGAACACCTTTGCATTAAAAACATAAATATATGCTGAATGTACATGTACTCTGCAGTATACCATTTAAACAGTCTTGCTTTTTATTTTGATCGTTTTCTGTTGAGAAACAACAATAAAACTCTAAAATATATCGCGCTGTACTTTTTGTTCCAGCGGTCAAAAAAGTATGACAGAGTACTTTATAACTATTCGCTATAAATATAGCAAACACTTCGCGCATGCGCCTCGCGATAGCAAACAATGCATATAGGCGTCTCTTGGAAGCGGGGTGAGTACTGT
This sequence comes from Azorinus chamasolen, assembly GCA_963576725.1. Taxonomy (NCBI): domain Eukaryota; kingdom Metazoa; phylum Mollusca; class Bivalvia; order Cardiida; family Solecurtidae; genus Azorinus; species Azorinus chamasolen. The sequence continues at coordinate 57,037,497 of OY755248.1, forward strand.
CTATAAAAATCGTCGCCAAAGAGGAAAGAAAATGTAGAAATAAACAAACTCACAGTCTCTATAGTTAAACCTAATTTCGTTTTCTCTCTATATTTAAACTTACTTTCGTTTTCATCGACTTAAAAAAAAACATGTAATTTAACACAAAACCTTACGTTTTAAACGTTTTTAAGACCAGTTTCTTTCAAAAGGATGGACACTCTATCATAAACACAAAAGTGTCATTCTTTCGATCCCAGGACGTCCAGGGACTTTAATGGGATTACTTTATTCAATAATTAGCAATAGTTACTGTTATTTCTTGACGCGTTCGTCTGAACGCTATAAAGTTTATATCAGCACGCCATTGTTTACGTATGACGTAAATGAAATTAGGGGATATGCCGTTGTTAAAAACAGCAAAACGCATGCATAAAGCGACGTATAATTGTAATTAACTATTGTATACATGTGGAATACCCTAGCGGTCTTTTTTGCGGGCGTCGAATATCTCTGCTACTAACAATATACTAACAATAATAGCATGTATAATATTAAAACAACCGTATCACAGTACCGTAGACGTCTTGACAAATGTGATATTACATATTCCCATCCATTCTATGTAGAAATCAAAATACATTTATAAAAAAAGATAATGCTATTGATTGAGCTGAATTTGATAATGTTTTGTTGTATTTGTCACACTAATAATGAAGCCATCACTTGTCTTTTTAACCTGCAGACAAGTTTCCGACATTTTAACTAATTGACATATCGTAGGGCTTTACTAAGACTGAAGAATATCATAAAATGAATGCCTGTTTCTTAGCCTTTGCCATTCGTGAATTCTGTGATATATTTGTGAATCCATCCTCACAAATATGTCTATCAGTGTTTGGTTTTGGTGTGTCATTTGTAAATATCATTGTTCAAATCATATCCCTTTTGACAACTAAATGGACTAACAGGGAAGTTAATCTCATACACTGTATTTGCAGCGTGTGCGATTACCGAAGAACTCTTCTAGAATCATCATCATCATTATCGCCATAATCTGCATCAATTCATTCACACTCAGCGATAAAACCCGTCACACTCATTCGCTGCCCTGCATACATGTGATATAAACCTATGTAACATTTATCAGAACAACAAATAAAGGTGCGTAGTTAAATACAAAAATCCTCATTTCTCTACCACACCCTTCGAGACGATTCTAAAGAGTGGTGATCCGTCACAACATAGGGTTTTGTGGAGATATAGAGGAACTATTTTTGAAATTTTGATTTAATCTGGACTTCTAATTTGTGTTTTTAAATGCTGAACTTTTAACTATGGAATTCATTCAGTATGCAGAGCTCCATATAAGATGTCTACAGTGTTTGTCATTCAAAATCATCTAGCAAGTTTATTATATCCTTTTCCTCATATAAACGCCTCGTCACATCTTTGCAAACAGAGTATACCCAGATCAGACGGCTCTTGTTGGAGCCGCCTGATCAGGGTCTGCTATGTTTACTTATGGAATTATATAGGTCAGATTCTTCAAGTTCTGCCACTTAAAAACTTGTTAAGAATGCTGATAAAACTGCGACTAGCTAATATTTTTTATGTTCATTGTTTCTTACGTAATTATTCAACAAGGAAAGGATTAAGCCTTTCATACTTAGTGGAATTAGCGGTTAACCCTTTCCCTCATATAAACGTGTTTTCACGAATTTGCAAACAGAGAAGACCCAGATCAGACGGCTCCTATAGGAGCCGTCTGATCAGAGTCTACTCTGTTTGCTAATGGAAGTTGATAGATCTGTTTCTTTACTTTCTAAAATGGCTACAATTTTCCAACTGCCATATTTCGTTATAACTTCTTTGTCCATGGATATTCAGTAGGTATTGAAATATGGAATAAGGACAGGGAAAGTGTTAAACAATGACGTGTTACTCCACTCTGATAATTCATCGTTGAGAATGTTAACCTAGTTTTATAATCAGGCGAACGTCCCTTTGGCTTATTTTTATTCTCGTACTTTCTTGCTTTGGTTTACAATTGAATAAATTTCTCATTTATATTACGAGGTTGATTGTTTTAGCTCATTCCTTGATGAGGTTATGCAAATGTAATTCAACTTTTTATTGGATATTCACTTAAAATGTAACTAATTACTTATAGTTGAGCTTGTTTTGCTATTACGCGAAATTAACTTTTCGCTTCTTAGAGAAAAACATCACCTTAAATAAAGAAAAACAATGAATAACATCACCTTAAACAAAGAAAAACAATGAATAACAAATAACATAAATATATTAAGTAAAACCACTCTATACCGGAAGTTTGATAAGGAAGAAAGTACATGTAGGTCTTTATGGACCGGTGGCTGCTTTTACATGTATGCAGGGTGGAAGACATAAAGAAAGCTCCTTTGGAGATTTCTGCTTGACTATCTCCAAGCATTAAACTGTCATCTGTGTTTAAAGCCATGCAGCACTGAGACTAATTTGAACGCACTGTTTAGAGGGTTTTGCTGAATAGAGTATAAAACTGATTTTATTATAAATTTATACTAATTCATGCTGCCCCACAGAAAACAATATACAATAACAAAAAATCTTAATCGGAATGTTCACACTAGTTTCAATGTTACTATTTAAAACTAGTGACAATCTAGTACTCCATAAATATTCAGGTAGGAAATGATGACACCTTGAATATTAATTACATTAACCCTTCGCTTGCTGAATTTTAAAATACATTTCTCCTTCTTTACCCATGTCCTGTTATATAATTACATATATCTTCACTGTGTACAAATATTTCGCTGTGCAATCACTGCTGTGGAGTGCACTGGTTGCACACTAAACTGGTAAATAGTGCAGACACTGATGAGACAGCTCCTGCAGGAGCTGTCTCATCTGGGTCTTCACTATTTACAGGTAGGTATATTGACGCGAATAGCAAGCGAAGGGTTAACCTTTAGCCTGCTGAGCAAATTATTTTTACAGAATATTTCACCTAGTACATTTTCAAATTTCAAGCTACATGTATAATCAATCTGTCTACCAAAATGCAATTAGGGTGTCAAACAGTTTGGATCTGGATGAGACACGGAGTAACTCGGCGCCTCATCTGGATCCAAGCTGTTTGCAGAGGTAATCACTCATCCGCCCATAGCAGGCTAACAGATAATAATTATAATAGCACATGGACACAGCAATTTTGGCCATGGCAGAAACTGTAGAATCATATCTAAATTATATCATAAGCAAATAGAGCAGACCCTGGTCAGACAGCTCCTATAGATCCAGGCCTACTTTTTTTGCAAAAGCGTAGAAATGGGTATTTATGGATGAGGGTTAATTAAGGATGGACATCGTACAGAAAGCTCCCAATGAGTTTTCAGAATAAACTTCACCCTACATTAAGCAGTTACCTAGTCGGTAATGAATAACGTCATTGACTTCCATGTACATGTATTATCGTCTGCAACACTTATCGTCTGCTTCAAGTGTCATTAATGTTCATTATTGAATTTGTTCCCTCTCTGTTAAACACACACACAGCTGATGATCACAGATTCGACATGTCTGTGAAGGAGTTGCGGTTAGCCAAAGTGTTACTGCAGTAACCTTTCTTGAACACTGTTCAAAGTGTGCTACATGTAATTACGCTTAACCCTTCGCTTGCTGAATTTTAAAATACATATCTCCTTCTTTACCAATGCCCTCTTGTATAATTACATATATCTTCACTGTCTACAAGTATTTCGCTGTGCAATCACTGTTGTGGAGTGCGCTGGTTGCACAATCAACTCGTAAATAGTGCAGACCCTGATGAGACAGCTCCTGCAGGAGCTGTCTCATCTTGGTGTTCAATATTTACAGGTAGGTATATTGACGTGAATAGCAAGCGAAGAGTTAAATATCCCTACTAAGAGCGACTTGTTCAGACACGGTGTAATTTTATTTGCTGTTTGCTATTCAAGTGAAGGAAACGAGTCACCAATATCCTTTTTAAACAGTGTAAACCCAGACGAGAGAGCTCCTTAATGAAAGAAAGTCATCGTATTGTGATACTGATGCCTTTTAACACTCCCATGTTCAATAAATAAGTGACCGCTAAGAACAGGTTCCATTGTACCAGCCAAGTCGCACAAAGTAGGAGAACCGTACATAAAGTAGAACTTGTTTTCTTGTAAATTACTTCACAAGGGTGTGTTATCCCATCGTATTTTTTCTTCACAGCCTTGTCGAGGAAATCAAACTTAATTTTATCTTAACGCGAATGGTCTCAGTTGACATTAAAACACGGTTCTTAGTCTGTTCCAAACAATAATCCAGTTTAACTACTTCTTGATGTAATAAATTGCGGCAAACCTGCAGATTAGTTCAGATCAGCTATGCATAATTCGTAGTTCTAAAATCCCTTAACAACGTTGATGTCACATTTTAACATAATTAAAAGCGGCATTGTCTTTTAGAGTCTCCAGGGGAACAGGAGAAATGATTCTTGAAAATGTACCATGTTGGGTAAATACATTTGTATTTGTCTCAAGCTTTCGCTGCCGTAGGCGAAACCGTGATAATATTTGCAAACAGTTTGGATCCAGATGAGACACGATGTCTCCTTAGAATCCAAACAATTTCTCACCAGAAACAGAAGTGTTGAATATGAAATTTCTGTGGTTATGAAAGGGTTAAGAAACTATTTTCTATATCAATCTTGAGATAAGTAATATGTCTGTTTCTGTTCAAAGACGTAATTAGTGATAAACATTTATAATGTGGCACTGGTAACTCGACAGGTATCTCGTCGCTTCATCTGAGTCCGAGGGGATAAAACTTCTGACTCTGAGTTCATTCCACGTATCTGATTGCCCAGATGCTTGAGCAAGCTCAAAATCCGACCAACCAGATGCTTGGGGTGGATCGCAGACTCAACCAAAACGTTTTATAACATCGGGGCCTGGACCTGTTTTGCACTGATAATCACACAGTTGTCCGAAATATTCGTAACCCCTCGAATGTTGGAATTCATGCACTGGTGTTTGCAAGCAGTGTAGACTAGAGTCTATACTATAGTGAACCCTCAATATACCGGCATTCGTTACAATGGCACCCTCGTTATACCGGTAGTATGCATTGAAACAAAATTACCGACAATTCTTTGAAACAACCAGTTGATAAATAGGTGCTATGTCAATGACACAGGTGATCGCTTAATGCAGAACACCAGAAGTGCAAAAAGCTCCCAAAGGGAGTTTTTTGTACTTCTTTTGTTCCGCATTAAGCGATCGCCTGTCGGTACCAGTTTTAAACTGGTTACATTGTATATGGTTCCTTTCATATTTAAACTCGTTATAACGGCAACCTCGTTATACCAGCACAATATCTGGATACAAACACCTCCGTTGTAATGACGGTTCACTGTATTTGTCATTATAAATATTCCGTTTGTTTAGGTTATGACAAAAACTGTAGATTCATATCTATATTATATCATAAGCACACAGAGCAGATCCTGATCAGACAGTTCCTATAGGAGCTGTCTGATTTGGGTCTACTCTGTTTGCAAAGGCGTAGAAAGTCGTATTTATGATTTTCTTTATCCCATTTCCCGATATTCTGTTTTTAGACTCAACCCTTATGAACGAATCATTTATTGAAAAGGAGCATGTACTAGAACAAGCAAAAAATCAGAATTCTGTAGATTTGAAAACAACTTGATAAATAGAGCTGTATTGATCACAATGATTTCAAGAGCAGACTTTTACGTCAGTGGGCGTCAATATCAGGGGATGGGTTAACCCTTTCCCTATGATTATTCAGATAACCAGTAATTAATGTATGCATATCAGTAATTCGTATTCTTATAATGGCTTATAAATAGGTATAATTATTGGTGCTAGATGCAGGTGGTAGCTTAATGCAGGACAAAAATAATGCAGAAAGCTCCTAGAGGAGCTTTCTGCATTACTTTTGCCCTGCATTAAGCAACCACGTGCTTATAAAGACACCCATGTTTATTAATTAGGTGGTCATATTAGAGGGGTTCTACTGTATATTCGAAAGATGTGAAATGGGATGTTTAAGAGTTAAAGAACTATAACTTTAATAAAAGAAATACAGTTTGCAAAATGTGCGTGTTTATCTTGAGTTTATTTATAAAAGATATTACCGAGTAATTGTAATTCGAGTATGGTTATTTGGAAATGTAACAGGCGTTGTGCGTGGTCACACTGTCAATATTTGCGACATATAAATACAAGATATACTGTCGAACTTTTTTTTTATAAATATGCATAGCTGAATCTCGGGCACTACACACATCTTGGTAAAACCTAAAGACAGAGCTTCAGATAAAGATGCATCCTCAAATAATAAAAACGTCATTTCACCACCAAACCATATGTTGTGACCACTCTTTACAATCGTCTCGTTGGAGAATTAAAGAATTTATTTTTTAAAATGTTTAACATAAATACTTGAGTAGCACTGATCTAATATTTCGACCACTAAGGACCTTTCTCAGAGATTCTCATGTCAAAATACACGTCACATCTTTGTTACATGCGTTCAGCCATAAAATCAAAGAGAACAAAGGCCCTTAGTGGTTGAAACATTAGATCAGAGCTATTCAAGTATTTATGTATTATATTAAATCCCTTTTTGGAATATTTTCATCATCAATGTGAAAATGTTTTGGTCTGCGTATCTTATCTGGTCCTCTGTAAAGGTAATACGAACATGATTGTGACACAAGGTCGGAAAGTTCATTGTTGATGTGAAACTGATAACTACCTAAAACAACATCCGGCGGCATGTAATCTCAATGGAATTGCGACAGAATTGAAATACATCTATCGTTCATTTAACCCATTCCCTGATATTGACGACTTATTACGCCTCTGTAAAAAGTCACTTTGTGAAACCATTGCGATAAATAGAGCATTTGCTCCTATAGGAGCAAATGCTCTATTTATCTCAATGGTTTCAAACTACAGCATCCTAAAATTGTCCTTTACTTTAGTTAATGCTCCTTTTCGGTAGATTTGTTCAAAGAGGTTGGATCTAAAAAAAAAAAGTATATGAGGTAATGGGTTAACAGCCTATCAGTTGTGCCTGTCTCTTGAAAGCCTATGCTATACTTTGAATTGATCGACGTTCTTTCACACAACTGGCACATATTGCTGTTAAAACCTGATAAATTGTGAAATAAATTCCACGATCACTGTCATTCAGCTAGGACGCCATTTATGCAGTACTGACTCTTATTAAATGCTCTGCAGTAAAAATAATCAACCTCCCTTCATCTTCCCAGAAAACAAAACTCACTCCATCCACCTACTACTTCTTCTCCGTGCTGTGTGCACAAACTCCATATTACAACTTGAATATGTCCCAGTCGATGTCGCTTATTTCACAAATATTATCCATATACTTTTTTAAACGCCACTAGAAATTAAAAGGTACAATAAAACCTCTGTAAACCGGAAATAAAATTTGGCATAAATATCGGCCTTGGTGACAGGTGGCAGCTTAATGCAGGATATGACTTTCACCCTGCATTAAGCAGCCACCTGTCTAAACGTATCTTGATTCGTCTTTACTATTATTCCGGTTTAGAGAGGTTTTACTGTATTAATTGTCTTAGGCAGTTTGGTTTAAAGGGCGCTCTGATGTCCACATTTGAACATTGTAATGAAATCAAGAGTGTAGATTCCATATCTGGCACCAATGGAAAAGTTTGATTGAGACAGACAACCAGTGACGTATTAATGTACATGTTCTTACTAAAGCTACTTTGAAGAAATAACATTTTCGTTCAAGATCATATTGAAACAGTACAGACCCTGCTCACTTCGTGAACACCAATACACTTTTATAAGGTAAAATGGGGATTTATGGGGATTGTTGGCTAAGACTAAAACTGTAGTAGTATCAGATCTATGTAACTTCATAATCAAACAGACCCTGATATAGGTCTACTATGTAATAATACGCACTTGTATGGAATTGAAGAGGCACTAAAATGACGTCACATTTTATAAAAAGAAATACCATCAAATAATCGAAAGTAGACTTAAATGTTTTAAGACGTTTTGAAATTTTGAAATGGGGAAATCTCCTAGGCTTTATTTTTAAGATTCGCGGACGTGTATCGCTGGTTTATATGTCGACGATCTTCCAATACGACGCAGTTATCACCTGAGAATTTGGCAAGGGCCGTTATGTACAACGATATCCTACCAAGTCTAGTCGCCAACCAAACTTGTCCTGTTCCATATTTAATTAAGCCATTCCCTCATAGGCTAGTTTTAGATTCAACCTCTTTGAATAAATCTATCAAAAATGGAGCATTTACTAGAAAAAGGAAAATTGGGGAGGTTTTACACCATTGTAAAAAATAGAGCATTTGACCATGTATTTACTGTACAAACTTTGTCGTCAGCTACAATTTTCTCGTTTTTTCATTACAGCAGCAAACAGTTTGGATGCTAATGTGACGTCGGCGTCTCATCTGGATCCGAACTGTTTGCATAAGTAATAACTAATGCGACATTTACAGCGTACGAGTGAAAACCATGTACAGTAAAACTTCTCTATAACGGCCTCTAAATTACGTCAAGTATTTTGTGATATAGGCAGGTGGCTGCTTAAAGCAAGTTGAAAGTAAAACAAAACGCTCATATAGGAGCGTTCTGTTTTACTTTCACCTTGCTTTAAGCAGCCACCTGCCCTAAGTACCAACTAATTAACACAATTTAGTGGCCGTTATAGAGAGGTTTTACTGTATTCTTATTCAATACAAACACAATTTGCGGGTTACCAACACTTTGGATTTTGTTGAGACGCCCAATCTCACCTACATTCAACCCATATGCAAATGAAGTCACCATTCGTAAGAAGCACGACACATGCTAAATGTTACAATCAGTACAACTGACATAAATATGGTGTAGAGGTTAGTTTATTTATTTAGAAAGTGACCCCCAGACAGGAGTTGTCACACGAAAACCCACAAGACATTACGAAACATAGTCTACCTACGATGTATCACGTATGTATGATTGATATAAGAGTAGCTGTTTGACAAACATGCAAATGAGGAACTACTTTGTGTGCACTAACACCATTTTCTGACATACGGGTTTGATTTAGCTCTAATGTTGCCAAATACTTACGCATTGTCGTCTGCTTGAAATGTCAGAATGGGTTTACCTTCAATTTTCTCTCAAAACATTAGCGGTGTGTCAAACAGTTTAGATCCTGATGAGAAGCCGAGTTACTCGTCGTCATATCTGGATCATATCTGTTTGTAAAGCTAATGACTCCCATTGGCACAAACCGTGTGTATCGATGGTGACTTCGACGGTGAACGAGGTGCCCACTGTACAAATCCCACTTTAATTAAATATAAGAAGACTTCGATGTTATCCGTCAATGCTTTCTATTGATCCCATCTTCACTCTTACCTCGCTGTAAAAAAAATAATGTCTGCTGAAATTTGGATCCGTTGCAATTTTGACTAGATCTACTTTCGATCCGATTAAACTTTATACAAACTATTGACCGAATGTCAACCGGCTTGGAACCAGATGAGACGCCGAATTAGTCCGTGTCTTAACTGGACCAAAGGTGTTTGCAAATGGAGATCAGGTCGCGAATAACGGGTTAGAGGTTAACTATAGCGTTTTAATTAACCCTTTCGGCGCCAAATTTCTAACTGTCGTCTGCAATCCAATTTTTTTAAATCAGTCGGCACCATAAGGAAATCCACAATAGAGAATGAGACAAAAAGTGAAGTCCCTGATCAGACGCCGCCTTGAAAAGGTGGCGTCTGATCTGGGACTGTACTATTTGTCGTGGTGCATTTATGCGACTTCGGAGGTGAAAGGGTTAAGAAACAGACTAGCCTCTGGAACAGTCAATCCCTCAATGGTTTAAACTTGTCTGGTGTATCTCGTTATAAGTATGTTTCGACGTGTCTCATGTAAACTGGGATGAATTGCGAGGTCATAGAAGAATGCATCTAAATTATGCCAATGACAACAGTTGATATAAATATTATTTCATGTAAACGTGTTTACACGCATTTGCAAACAGAGTAGACCCAGATCAGACGACTCCTATATGAGCCGTCTGATCAGGGTCTGTTCTGTTTGCTAATGGAATTTGACAGATCTAAAATGGCTTCAATGTTCCACCATCCATATTTCATAAAAAATATTTTGTCAATGAATATTCAGTATATATTGAAATTTGGAATAAGCATAGAACAAGGAAATGAAAATGCACACAAACCTTACATGTATTACAAACGTACAATACATAAAAATACATATTTCAAACCGGGTTCTTTGGTATGTCCCTTATGTGGGTTCTTTTCATATTAAATAAAGATTAATGTGTCTTTGGTTTTTTAGAATATTTTACCGACTGATGTGCCACACAGAATTTCTAAATTGGCTCGGAACCATGTTTATGATAGCAGGTATTATGTCAAGTAACCATCCAATAAGTGTTTATTGTACACATGAATAATTAACATAGATATAGGTGAGTATAAAATAATAAATATGACACTAGTTCAGAAGTTATTTTTCAGACAGGACAACTTACATGTGATTTATTATATATATATTAGAAGACTATTGTAAAATCAATAAAATGACAAATATCATTCTTCATTTTAAAAGAAGAAAGCAGATATTGAATATGAAAATACCTAAAGAATAATACGACTGTCATTTTAAAATAACAGTCTTTTAGACTTCGATATTCTTATATCAACGAACTGATTGGTCGTGAAATAATTCCCCCCTTCCTCTTTCAACACTTCAAGGGACCTTTTATCAAATCGTCTATCAATGACATAGCTAGCACTATCGAACTGATTTTGTGATGCATACACGTGGAAAATCATATTGCCCCATGTGATATGATAGAAACAATATAAAGCGATTTTTCCACCCAGTTTCAATATAAATATACGTATATAACAGGTTTTATTTCTCCAGTATTCAAGGCAGAGTTACTGTTATGACTTTAGTTTTCACTAGTTCACTGATTCAGCTCAAGATGAAGCCAACGGTTTAATGTCAGTATACTGTTTCAGCTCATAACCTGGTCAAGATGAAGACAACTTATTTAATGGCAGTATACTGATTCAGCTCGTAAATTGGTGGTCAAGATGAAGGCAAATTATTTAATGGCAGTTTACTGATTCAGCTCGTAAACTGGTCAAGAAGAAGACCAATTATTTAATGTCAGTATACTGATTCAGCTCATATACTGGTCAAGATGAAGACAAATTATTTAATGGCAGTATACTGATTCAGCTCATAAACGGGTGGTCAAGATGAAAAAAACCCATTCAATGTCAGTTTACTGATTCAGCCGATGATCGGTCAAGACGAAAAACAAAATAATGGCGGTGTACTCATTCAGCTCATTAAGCGTTCAAAATGGAAAAAGGTAATTTAATATCTGTTCAATATACTGTTTGCGGGACACGGATACGCTGGCAATTGCAAATAGTATAGACCCACTGGCACATGATCGAAAAAGACTATAGTTTATTTATAGCAACTAGTACATTAATACACTATTTTATTACACAACTATAATCTTTTCGATCAAGTGCCAGTGTATAGACCCCGATTAGAGGGTTCTTAAAGGAGCCATCTGACTAGAGTCCGCACTGTTAGCCATTAAAAATCATCTAGCAAAGTTGAGCCTTTCATAGTGAATGGACTCTACAGACAAACAATGATGGGCCATTCCACTACGAAAATGAAGCATACAAAATGGTACGGTTTACGCTGAACATATGCAACAAGCATGTTTTTTTCTATACGAATATCACCATATTTAGCTTAATTCATTTGTGTATCTTGATCCCGATATTAACCATTTCAGTGCCAAAGTTCTAACTGTCGTTTCACCCTAATTTAGTTAAATCACTCGGTAAAATAAGGAAATGGAATAAATAAATACTTACTTCAAAGGAGTGAAACACAGATCTAGAACTAGAGATTGAGACAAAAAGTGAAGCCCCTGTTCCGACGCCACCTTGAAAAGGCGGCGTCTGATCTGGGACTGCACTATTTGTCGTGGTGGATTTTGGCGACATTGGCGGTAAAAGGGTTACCTTATTGCACGCTGGATAAATTATTTCCGGCTGGAAAATGGTCGCCAGCTATTATTTTCAAAACATATTTTTTCTTATATTTCGCTTCAAAATTACAATGTCAAACTGTTTGGATCCTGATGAGAAATCGAGTTACTCGGCATCACATCTGGATTCAAACTGTTTGTGTAGGTACATGTAATCACATATTCACCGATAGGGTGTGAAGGATAAAGCGGGTTATTATTTTACAAAACGCACCGTTTTCGATTTTGTTACAACGTGCTCTCATGGGACTATATATACTTGTGTATGAAGTGTCACTTTTAAATGCATTTCTAAATGTCTTGCCAGGTTATATGCATTCACATAAATGGTAAAAAGACCAAAGATATCAACATTAATGTAGGTACAGTAATTACGCTATAAACCGGAATTTTATAAAGAAAGTAGTCAGGCGGTTGCTTAACCCTTTCACCGCCGATGTCGCATAAATAGTGCAGTCCCAGATCAGACGCCGCCTTTTCAAGGCGGCGTCTGATAAGGGACTTCACTTTTTGTCTCAGTCTGTAGTTCTATATCTGTGCTTTATTCCTTTGAAACTTGCATTTATTTATCTCATTCCCTTATTGTACTGACTGATTTAACAAAAATTGGATTGCAGACGACAATTAGAAATTTGGCGCCGAAAGAGTTAATGCAGGGTGGGAGTTTTCTGCATGACCTTCACCAAGCATTAAGCTGCCATCTGTTTTACAGACGGGTATTGATTCGAAGTTGAGTATCCGATTATAGGGGTTTATTACTGTATATAACAAATCGAGGGGGAGGAATGGGGGATTCTTCAAATTATTTTCTGTTCAGCATTGTAGAGTATGATTGTCACTACTTATTTATACTGTAAAACCCCTCTAAACTGAAATTTTAGTAGACAAAAATGTAGATACTTTTAGGCAGGTGGCAGCTTAATGCAGGGCGAAAGAGGAGCTTTCTGTATGACTTTCACCCTGCATTTAGCTGCCACCTGTCTCAAAGACCGGTATGTATACCAAATTAAACCTCCGGCTTAGAGGGGTTTTACTGTATCACGATATCATTTCAACACATCAACCTGTCATCAAATAGTGTCATAGTTTTCTTGGATTGAAAGCAAACATCGATTGAATAAACATCATAAACCTATTACTGTAAGAACACGATAGTTTGGAATTCTAGTAATGAAGAAACAGTAAACTTTGTAGGCAGGTGGCTGCTTAATGCAAGGTGAACGTCGCACAGAAAGCTCCCTGAAGAGCTTTCTGCGTGACTTTCACCCTGTACTAAGCTTCCACCTGTTATACCCCTTTACTCCATAGATACGCCTTTCTACGACCTTGCAAACCGATTAGACCCAGATTAGACGACTCCTATTGGAGCAGTCTGATCAGGGTCTGCTCTGTTTGCTTTTGATGTATTATAGATATGATTAAACAGTTTCCAGCAGGAAAACAACTATTGTGTTCATATTGCCATTATAAAAATCAATAAATTAGTATTCATGGTGCCATTATTTCTTGCACGAATATTCATGAGTTAAAGTTTAACCGATTACCTCATAGGCTATTTTTAGATACAAGCTCTTTGAATAACTATACCGAAAAGGAGCATTAACTTGAGAAAAGGAAACTTTTAGAGTTTTGTAGTTCGAAACCATTGTGATAAATAGAGCATTTGCTCCTATATGAGCAAATGCTCTATTTATCACAATGGTTTCACAAATTGACTTTTACAGAGTCGTCATTGAACTATTAGACGTTTTTTATTTCTGTAAATTGTTCGGATATAAACTAGAATCTAGTTAAGAAGCGATGGGTTTGGTGCTCGCTCATATTACCCATGCTGTGTCTAAAGTAACGGAGATTTTCTCAAAGGCTGCAATGATTTACTATGTCTGGCCTTTCGATTGACGCATCTTGACACGGTGTGTATTCGTGTAATACTATACACCGAAGAAGAAAACCCTTAGTTTTGACCTTTGACCTTGAAACTGCGACATGAACCTTGACATGAAACCACCAATATGTTGTAGCTTAATTGTGACAAATAGTTTAGAAATTATGGACTTCTCCACCACCGTTGTGTAAAGCAACGCTGTCAGCTATGTCTGTTTATATCCGATATGAACCTATAGGCCCAATCAAGCAACCCAAGCGTTGTCAAAAATGCCTGTTTATATCCAATATGAACCTATAGGCCCAATCAAGCAACCCAAGCGTTGTCAAATATGTTTGTTTATATCAAATATGAAGCTATATGTCCATTCAAGCAAACCCAGTGGTGTCAACTATGTTTGTTTGTATTTGATATGAACCTATAGGTCCAATCAATGAAACCCGGTGTTGTCAACTATGTTTGTTTGTATTTGATATGAACCTATAGGTCCAATCAAGCAAATCCAGTGTTATCAACTATGTTTGTTTATATTCAATATGAACCTACATGTCCAATCAAGCAAACCCAGTGTCAACTATGTTTGTTTGTATTGATATGAACCTTTAGGTCTAATTAATGAAACCCGATGTTGTCAACTATGTTTGTTTATATTCAAAATGAACATATAGGTCTAATCAAGCAAACTCAGTGTTGTCAAATGTGTTTGTTTTTATTTGATATGAGCCTATAGGTCAAATCAAGCAAACCCAGTGTTGTCAAATGTGTTTGTTTATATTTGATATGAACCTATAGGTCTCATCAAGCAAACCCAGTGTTGTCAACTATGTTTGTTTGTATTTGATATGAACCTTTAGGTCCAGTCATTTGAGTGGTACATGACAGTGCTTCAACCATTCATACAGATGCGCTTACTTACATGAAATAAGTAGTAGTAGTATTATACTATTATAATTGTTATTATTTTCAATGATTATTATTATTATCATTACTATTATTATTATTATTCAATTTCTAGTAGCATTATTGTTAGGTGCCCTTGTACGACAACAGAAATTTAATTTAAACGATACATTTTCTGCTGGAAATTAGATTTGCCACACAGTTTAAACTTATCGAATTCGCCTGTTTGTCTCACAGTGTAGGCAGCAATTGATCTCAAAGGTGTTCAGTGTTACTTTAACCCTTTCCTCCATAGGCTATTTTTAGACCCAACCTATTTGAATGAATCTACCCAAAAGGAGCATTTACTAGGGAAAAGTATTTTTTTTAGAATTATGTAGTTTGAAACGATAGTGGTAAATAGAGCATTTGTTCCTATAGTAGCAAATGCTCTATTTATCACAATGATTTCAAGAAGTGGTTATTACAGAGACGTAGAAAGGCGTATTTATGGAGGAAAGGGTTAACTGCTTCAGATTAATTGACACTCTATGAATCCCAATAGGACAAAACAAACCGACTAACCGATCCGCTAAGCTGCTTAACGTTAGTTTTGAAAGATAGTAAGGTCACAAAGAAATGAGCTAGCTGTTTATTTGAAACACAAGTTTTAGAAATCTTGATATAATGTTGATTGTTTTTTTGTCTGAGCCTAAAAGTGAACGTTTGAACACTCTGAATATCAAATGAAACACAACATTCTCCTCATAATTTTGTAGGTTTTGGAACAAGAATGTGCAGCTAATGGAAATTTATAGTTCACTGCGATATTGTTATCGCTTTCAGATGGGAAAACTTTTAGGGGTGCAATAATGTGTGTTTGGTCGTCTTTTTTTAATTATTAGAGATAGAGATTTTTGCCATATCTCTGTCACCAACATCTGAGTTGGAGGCTGTGTTCATTCCCAATCATCTGATTGTTCTGATTTTGATCTCCGCTCAATATATGACCAATCAAATACTTAAGAATTAATTTAGATTCAAGCAAAATGATATAACCTCTTGGTTAGAAAGATGTCATGTACAATAAGCAACAAATACATTTAACTGCATTTTAAACCCTTTACTCCATGACTAATCATTTAAAACCAATAACGGCGCCATGACTATTAAGAAGACTGCAATAATGTATTTTTATTATATGGACATGAAATGTTTTGTCATTGGCACAACCTATAGAATAAGGTCTGTGTCATGCATAAGCAGACAGAGCAGACAGGGACCGTCTGGTCTTGATTTACTCTTTAAGCAGCTGTTTAAAAAGACGTATTTATGGAGTAAAGCGTTAATGATCAACGTTTATTTCGTGTCTTTACAACCTGTGTTCCAGTTTCTTATATATCAGTATATGGGGGGTATCTGTACAGATAGGAATAAAATATAAATACATGTATATTTCATTATTTCATGCAAAACGTACATAATTATGAGACATACAGTAACACCTCTACAACGGCCACTAAATTACATCAAGTATTGAGTAGCTTATTTTGGTTGCTGGCCGTTCCAAGGCGGTAATCCTGCGTTCAGCCTACGGTCAATTTTGTTGTTTAATATGCTTAATGTTTAATGTTTTTCGTCTTGATATGCGTCCTGTTATGTTTTGTCTTGTGGCTTTACCGTTTCTTGTTTGATGGTGTTTGGTGCGGTGTCATTTCGTGTGTGGCTCTCCCTGTTTGACTATTTTTCCATATTGAAGGCAGTCGGCTGCTTAAAGCAAGGTGAAAGTAAAACAGAACGCTCCTATGGGAGCGTTCTGTTTTACTTTCACATTGCTTTAAGCAGCGGCCTGCTCTAAATACCAACTTATTAAGAGAATTTAGTGGTCGTTAGAGAGAGGTTTTTCTGTATAAGCAACGAACCGCATAACGCGACGTGCAGCTAATTACAGGTGGAGGCAGACCACAGAGTATTTCCGAGCATGGAACAAATTGCATTGTTTCGTGCACAGAAGAACACACGAGTAGAGCCACCGACTTACCGCAAGCCAGCTGGAAGGCTTCCTTACATGAAAAATCCAAATGCCCTGGCCGGGATTCGAACTACAGCGGTGAAGGCCTTAATGGTTGTCAGTCGAAGGCCACAGCCACTCGGTCATGAAGGTCTCTGTGTTTAGGCCCTTTCTCGTATGATTCGATTAAGTAAAGATATAATGTTTGCAAAAATACATGTATATAATTTTGATTAATGACATGTCAAGACATGACATTCGAATTCAGATGTAATGCTATAGATGTATAGCATTTAAATTGAAACCACGCTTCATTTATATTAAATTGGATTTATGAATTAAACCCTCATGGAACTCGAGCATGCCATATATTCTTTTTTTTATTTGAGTGATTTCATTTTCGTCAGTAGGGTTTTCAATTTCTTTAAATCTAATTAAGACAGCTAGTATTTGTGACTTGAAAATCTATCAAAGTGAAATAATCGTCTCGCAAGTAATGGTATGGTTTAACTATTAGCCTGCTTGGTGTGAATTCTATAAAACGTGTATGATAAATTTGCCCCGTATAGAATGGTGACTTACTTCCAAAACCTGTGTCTAAAGCAAATGCATTTAGGTATGCAAAGGGGAGATTATGCGAGGATTTTGATAAAGGTAGATATACATACATTTGTTTCACAGGTGCAAGTGTTATTGATTATCTGTTACTTAGAGAGTGTGATTTTAATTTAATAAGTTATTTTAATGGTGGTCAGTTCAATGAGTGGTCTGGCCTTATCGTTCAGTCAATACGTTATAGTAGAATGGAGGGCTGTGACGAATTGGTACGCACACGCACTCGTATAAAAGCGGCTGAACTTCTCTTTTGTAAAAGTGAAATTGTCTGTAATAAACCCCATGATAGAAGTAGCTTATGTAAGAAGTCGGAATAGTTTGATATAGAATTCAAACAAATGAAAGAGAAATATACACGATCTGGAGATAAGTGTAATGCATGTAAAAATCACCTTAATAGAGAAGAACTATGCATGAACAAAATAGTATACACACAGAGCTGGATCGCCATTCTGGGCGGTTTCTCCTCCTCCAATGTCATCATTTTCATAAATTAGAAATTCTGATGGATGGCATTCAAAGATGTACGATTTTCATATAAATAACGTCTGTCGTTCGAAATCTTCTGTGATAATGTCATAATGACGTCACATTAAACAGACGACAGATTGTCGCGATATATTTTAATGTAGCTGGAAAAATATCGTTTGATTGAACGAGCAAATAAGGATTCCCGACGCATTTTCTGGCCTGCGCCGGATATACTTACCTCGACTCTATTAATCACGCATGATTATCATATTATGTATTGTATTTTATTATTCATGTAACTATTTTATTGAAATAGAATGGCTGAAGGTATTTGCAGAATATTATGATGATTAAACGTCAGATAAAAAAATATAAGCACAGTCCACGATTTACTGGGACAACCCTCGTATATATGGTATGAGGGGCGTTCATTAAGGATTTCCCCTGACCTACTTCCGGTTTAGGTAGGAAGCTGACATTGTACAAGGACATTAGAATATACCTCTATAATTATGTCACATGGTAATTTGCAGTTCTCATATATAATTCGTTTCTTGTTTAATCGTGTTGATTTAATGTAAGGTAGAGTGATGGAGCAAATTGAGTACAGATCATTCATCAAGTTCCTGTATTTGAAAGGAGGCATTTGATGAGATAAAAGCAGTTTATGAGGAGGATGCCCCGTCATAATGATGTTGTCAAAGACTGGCATCGTCAGTTCAAGCATGGTCGTACATCTGTGGAAACGACTCCAATTCCTGGGCGCCTACAGTCCGCCATTGATGATGCCACCATCAAGCAGGTGGAGACCGCCAGTTTTGGAAGATCGTCGCATAATAGTGCGCAAATTAGCCCATGAGGTCAAGATCAGTGTGGGATCTGTGGAAAAAATCATCCATGATTATTTGCACATGGGAAAGGTGTCTGCTCGATGAATTCCACGGTTGCTCACACCTTTCCAGAAGCAAGAACAAGCTGAGTGCTCCCAAACTCTTTTGACCATGTGCTGCGGCAATCAAGAGGACGTTTTTGATAAACTAATTTTACAAGATGAGTTTTCGGTGCATCACTATGATCGGTAGACAAAAGCTCCGTCGAAACAATGGAAACATTTTGACTCGCCACCTCTGAAAAAGGCACGTGTCCAACCCTCAGCAGGCAAAGTCATGATGACAGTGTTTTGGGATCAGCCCGGAGTAGTGATGATGGATCTCTTGGCGAAGGGTACCACAATTAACGGGGCATACTTTGCATCACTTCTGAAGAAGAAATTGCGAAATTCAATCAAAACCGAGAGGCGTGGTATGCTGACCAGAGGTATTCGACTCCTGCAAGACATTGCTCCAGTTCACAACTCACATATTGCCCAGACAGAAGTTCGGTCCTACGGCTATGAAATTCTTCCTCACCCTCCGTACTCTCCCGACCTGGCACCTACTGACTTCCACCTCTTTCGAGCCATGAAGTCATTTTTAAAGGGAAAGCGATTCTCAGACGACAAAAGCCTCATTTCGGAAGTCAAGGCATGGCTGCAAGCACAACCTGAATGAACGCCTCTCGTAAGCGACTTGTAAACAGAAAGAAAAGACGACGAGCAGAAGTACCGAAAATGAAAGAAATTGAAAGTCTTAGGCATTGTAGACCTGTTGAGTTTTGGAAAAGATTATCTAGCATATGGAAGTCGTCGCAGCGTAATGATATCACTGTACATGCATTCAATGATTATTTTGCAGAAATGAACTCTCAATTCCCTGATACCTTTAACGATGATGCTGAACTGTTTTGTTATAATTATACATTCCAGGGAAACGATGTGATTTTTGAAGAATTAGATATACAATATCTGCAAATGAAATAGAGCATGTAATATGTAAGCTGAAAAGAAATTGGTCGTTTTCTGGAGAAATATTGAATGAATATTTCATGGAAGCAGCATATACAGTCAAACCTGTCTTTTGTGACCTTCAGTGGGAGAAAACCAAGAGGGTCACATAAGACAGTCATGCAGTTTTTTCTCCAAATTTTATAACATCATTTGATCATTTCAGTGGTTCTATATTATAAAAGTGAACATAATTAGGTACCATGTGTCTTTGGAATACAATACACATTAATGGAATAGATGCTACTTGTTCTAAATAATAGTAATAACCTTGGACATTTAATATTTGATAATTTTATATACAGTGAAACCTGTGAAAACTGGACCCCTTCGGGGACAGATCAATCGTCCAGTTTTCAGGTGTCCGTTTTTTTCAGATTCGAAAGTTGCCGATATAAAAGTGTGTTCACTGTTCAGTTTTAATTCACCCATCCTTATGAGTTTCCTAATGTGAAATTAGATGTAACAAATATTTGACTGATCTTAATTACGACAAAAGCAAGAGGAGAAAAAAAGAGAAAGAAAGAATGAACTGGACAAATATTCTATACTGACTTTTGGTGTTGCGTATATATTCCTCAATTCAATTCCGTGGACATAATAATAATACATGAGTGTGTGTGTTTAATTCACGTCCAGCATCACATACACATCTGTAAACGTGTAACCCATCTTGTTTGATTTTGTTTCACTCATGTTAAAAATAGGTGTGGTGTTTCTCGCCAGGCATCAATGACACTTTTAACCCTTAACCTGCTTGTCGTGAGCGTCATGTCATGTATGCAAACAAACTGGATCCGGATGAGACGCCGAGTAACTCGGAGCCTGATCTGGATCCAAAATGTTTGATACTCAGTCAACATGTGTACAAGAAATATAAGCGAATTTGTGAAGTTTTTAATAAAGAAGCACGTGCAAGCTTTCGTAACAGGCAAAGGGTTACAGGATGTTGCAAATTTAAACTCGATGTCACTCCCTTATCTGTGATTCTATATGCAAAAAGCTTTTAACACTCATTCACCAGGATTAAGGGAAATTTGACCAATATTTCAAAACCTGTGACCAGATGAATTGTTTCGAGTGTGTCAGCATAATAACGGTGAGGAAAGTTAAATAAAATGGGTTTTTAATTGTTTTTTATTAATATCAAAAGTTATGGTATGTCGTAATTTGTTCCAAGATCAATGCAGGTAAGATTAAACAAATCGCTTCTAGACAAGAGAGTTAAAACTCGATAATGACCCGCAATTACAGGGTCGCTACAAACAGGCACATTAATTAGCGGATTCGGATTTCGGGAGCGGCGATTTACGGTCGTTAGTCAGGTAACACAGGCAGGTCGCTATCCCCAGTCTCAATAAATAGGAAAATGCGTTGGGAGGAAATATCAGGGTCACATAAGACAGGAAGTCGCTATTAAGGGACGGCCGCTGAGACAGTTTTGACTGTATATTACTTTCGCATTTGCTAAATATTTTAACAGTATTATCTCTTCTGGATTTTTCCCAGATCAGTGTATGGAAGGTGTAATTGTTCCCCTATTTAAAACGAATGACCCATCCGATGTGAATAATTATAGAGGAATTGCTTTAGTTAGTTTCTTTTCTAAGATATTTACAAGTGTATTGAATAAAAGGCTATCAGATTGGGCGGAACAAAATAATGTAATAAGTGATTGTCAATTCAGTTTTAGAAAAGGCCGTTCTACCACTGATGCAATATTTGTTTTGGGTGCTGTTGTCAGCAAATTACTTAATGGAAATAATCGCTTAGTTTGCGCCTTTATTGACTTTAAAAATGCATTTGATAGACTCTATCACAATGGGTTGTGGTTAAAACTTCACAAACTTGGCATCAGATGTATATTGTTAAGAATTATACATGATATGTATTCAAATGTCAAAGCATAAATTCGTCACTGCGAATCGTATTCTGACTACCTATAGTGTTCGGTTGGATTGGAGCAAGGGGAGATAATGTCCCCGATATTATTTTCTCTATTTTAGGAAGATCCTGAATTATTTTGACTTGATGGAACAAATTCCGGAATTACTCTCGAATAATTCAGTTTTGTACTAATGTTATTTGCTGGCGATATGGTTATATTAAGCACTTCAGTCGCAGATTTGCAAACGAGTTAAGACCTTCTTCAAGACTATTGTGCACCGAGGGAGCTTACATCAATAAGTAACATTTCTTTATACTTATTTAAACATTTTAAAACTGCTGATGGATTTGAGCCATATCTTAACAAAATATCGACTAGATTCCGAATACCATTTCCTAAATTAAGACTTTCATCACAAAAGTTAAGAGTAGAAACTGGTGGATATGCAACTAACAGAGTAAACCGTAATGAACGATAGCGTACTAATTGTAGGCTAATTCAGGTGATATTGAAGATGAATACCATGTTACCCTTATATGTAACGCATATGATGATATCCGTTAAAACGTATATAAGGAAATACCATTTAAATAGGCCAACCGTTTGGAAATGCGATGAATTAATGAGCACTTGTATTTTTTCCTATTGAAAGAAATATGTAACTATGTTTTTGAAGCTTTTTTGATTCGCCAAAATATTGTTAACAGAAATAATGAACAGTAGATATTATGATTACATACCTAACATTATATGTGGTATGCATAAAAAAGAAAAAGAAGACAACGGAAAACGTGTATTAAGTTATCTCATCTATCAAGAAATTAAATAATTGTGCAACACTCCTTAGCCTGTTTACAATTCTTCCGTGCATAACCATTCAATATATATGTTTTTCTTCCTTTCAATCTTTTCTTCCTTCTCTCTTTCTATCTTTCATTTTTTTTCGTTCGTTATTTCTTTCTGTCTTTCTTTGAAGTATATACATGTAATTTATATACAATTCCTCCTCAATCATATTTATTGTAATGTCCATTCTTAAAATTTGTTAAGATTTAGAAAAAAAGAAATATATTTTCTCTTTTGTTATACTGAATTTTTAATATATTTGCAGATGCACATACTTCGTTGATATTTGTAAGATTTAGAAACAAATTGCATTGCTGTCACATGTACAATTGCTTATGCAATTAATTGCATCATGCAACGAAAAGCATGTCATTTGAAGTGTTTTGAAACTTGAAATCTATTAAGAAGCTTAAGTATTGGACGTTATAGTATTGTATGTAAATAAATAGAATGTGTATTGGGTTTTTTTTCAAAATGACACAGGTCAGAGCAACAGATAAACCTGCGTACTTAAGTACTAACATATAGGGTTAAGCCTACTGTAATTTGAAATTTGCGACGGTATATGAGGTTTTTAACGGTCGCAAATTATTTTAATGGCGACGCCGACGGCGGAGCTGTTAAAATAATTTAAGACCGTTAAAAACCTCATATACCGTCGCAAATTTCTAATTACAGTAGGATTAACCCTATTCTAACGCAATCTTAACACGAAAAATGTCAAATTGTTGTTATATCCTATGCGCGCAGGTGATTGAATGAGTGATGAGGCGATAAATAGTGCCCAGTTTCTCTCAGATTTCTTAAAATAACTGGGGGGGGGGGGGGTTCACCCTGGTTTACACAGTCAAAACACCGGCCCAGTTGTAAGTTCACTATTACATTTGTCATGAATCATTACGCCACAGCTATTTTACATTTCAATACACTTTCAATACACATGTCAGGAAAAGTAACGTTATCTTAGTCTTTGGCGCCGTACGCAAAAACGTTGTCTGTAACAATGACGTCACGTTATAACGTTATGTTTGAATAGTATGATAAATAAGGTTGAATCTGAATCACAACGCTTTTGAGTATATCAATAATTATCCACATGACATATTAAATACCGGTCAAGTCGTGACAAAGAATGGAAATTAATAACTTTCAAAATACCGGACTGAACTTGAATATATGTCAGTGTATGCATACGAATTTATCAGTAGATCTAAGTGTTTGATAAACAAAGCGCATTAATATATTTACAGGCTAATGCTGTTATTCGGCCGTTTTCGATTGGTTGAATTTGCGACATATAAAACAGTTTTTATATGCCGCAAATCAGATTGCAGGAAATTGACAGATTGCGTTAGAATCATCATTTATCCACCAAACCCTGTGTTGTGACCACTCTTTAGAGACGATTCTAAAGAGTGGTCACAACATAGGGTTTAGTAGCGAAATAGAGATGTTATTCTTGAAAATGATTTACGCATCATATCAGGACCTCTGTGTTGTGGTTTCAAAATAAAAACACGTAATGCCAACATATTGAAAGTACAAGACGTAAATGTAAGTAGTAGTACAAGTATATGTTACTAACGCTAAAGTATTTGACATTATATTATGTTAATATATAAATAGATAGAATGTGTACAGCAAAACCCCTATAAGCCGGACTTCTAGTAGAGAACAATAGATACAGATGGCTGCTTAATGCAGAGTGAAAGTCATGCAGAAAGCATGACTTTCACACTGCATTTAGCGGCCGCCTGTCTCCAAAATCGAAATTTATAACAAATTTAACGCCCAGTTTAGAGACGTTTTACTACTTTGTTGGCAAAATAAAAAGGGTGATACCATATTGAAAGCACAATATGGCGATGTTAGAAGTAGCAGAAATATAATTTTATGTTACTAACGTTAAAGTATTAGACATTATATTATTTTATGTAAATAAATAGAATGCGTGTTGCGATTTCAAAATGAAACAAGTGATGACGACATATTGAACGTAAAAGATGCTAATGTTGGGTCGGTTGAAACACTCTTAAACTAGCGCCAGTGCTGGTCTGTAAGACAGGTGGCAGCTTTGAAACTTTCGAATTTAGTTTTGAAAGACATTAGAACCTGCCTCAAGCGGCCATCAAAAAGAGGACTAGACATGAGTCTGTAAGGCATGTAGTATCTCAATGCAGGTCAAAAGTAATACAGAAAGCTCCAATAGGATGTATCTACATTACTTTTGTCCTGCATTCAGCAACCATGTGCTTTTTAAGACTCCTATGTTTAGTAAATGAATGGGCGCTTAAGACAGGTTCTACTCTATAAGGACCAAATACTACTATGACATACATCTATAATGATAACACCAACAGCAAACCACGGTTCATACACATTATTGGCATTAATTAGTCATTTATTGTGGTATAACTAGATGACACATTTAACCAGGATCACATCTACTATACGAGTCCCGTGTGATTCTGTGTTGGGTTTTTTGGTCGAATTAAGCAGCTTTTCAAAACTCCATTAGTTGTAAAAAATCTTAGTTGTAGGTAACGATAGTCGTAAATAACCTCAGTTGTAGGTAACGATAGTTGTAAGCACCCTCAGTTGAAGGTATCCATAATCGAAAACACCTTCAGTTGTAGGTAACGATAGTCTTAAACACCCTCAATTGTAGGTATTGATAATCGTAAATACCCTCGGTTGTAGGTAACGATAGTCTTTAACACCCTCAGTTGTAGGTATAGATAATCGCAAACACCCTTAGTTGTAGGTAACGATAGTCGTAAACACCCTCAGTTACAGGTATCGATAAACGTAAACACCCTCAGTTGTAGGTAACGATAGTCGTAAACACCCGCAGTTGTAGGTAACGATAGTCGTAAACACCCCTAGTTGTAGGTAACGAAAGTCGTAAACACCCTCCGTTACAGGTATCGATAAATGTAAACACCATCAGTTGTAGGTAACGATAGTCGTAAACGCCCCAGTTGTAGATAACGATAGTCGTAAACACCCTCGGTTGTAGGTAACGATAGTCGTACACACCTTTAAGTGTAGTTAATGTAATACATTGTTTGTAGTTTGCCTTTCTTTATCAGTTTACCACTTGGGGTTCGTACCTCTTAGATCCTGATGTTGCACTCTGTGAACTTTTTCAATCATCTTGGCACAGTTA
This sequence comes from Azorinus chamasolen, assembly GCA_963576725.1. Lineage (NCBI taxonomy): Eukaryota > Metazoa > Mollusca > Bivalvia > Cardiida > Solecurtidae > Azorinus > Azorinus chamasolen. Next base: position 57,063,299 of record OY755248.1, read on the forward strand.
CTTTAAGTCAGTAATGACTTGCATTAATAATCACTCGGAAATAGAACCCAGTCGCCAATGATTTTTTAACGCTTTCGGTGCCAAATTTCTAATTGTCGTCTGCAAACCAATTTTGTTCAATAATTCGGTAAAATAAAGAAAGGGGATAAATAAGTGCAAATTTCAAAGGAATGAAGCACAGATATAGAAATACAGTTTGAGATAAAAAGTGTAGTTCCTGGTCAGATGCCGCCTGAACAAGGCGGCGTCTGATCGGGCACTGCACTATTTGTCGTGGCGCATTTTTGCGACATTAGCGGTGAAGTGGTTAATGGCGTAGAATTTGATATTGTCATTTACCTCCAGCTGTTTATTCAGTACACAGCCGCATGATACACGTGGAAGAATTAATAGGCAAACATATATTGTAGTTCATTTAGTGGATGACCGCTTGGATGGCTCCTACATGCAGCTACCATCGCGCAGACCTGTCAGTGACAAATGTTTATGGCTTTGATGTTCGGAGGTTTATGAAAAATTATAAATCAATGACAGAGTATAACATCTACATCAAAGTATTTAACCCTTTCGCTGCCAATCCCGGATCTGTGACTACCTATGCAAACAGTTTGGATCCAGGTGAGACGCCGAGTAGCTCGGCGTCTCATCAGGATCCAAACTGTTTGTTACTGTTACTATGTTTTTGAAACAAAAATGAAGAAAATCAAAATAATGAAAATTTGTAGCAGACGACAAGGTTAGCAGACGACATAATTTGGCAGCGAAAGGGTTAAAACACGATGCCCATGTCGTGGAACATTTCAACAACTGTGGAAAAAACAATCGATTTGTTTCAAATTGGAACAGTGGAACTAATAACTCAGACGTATGATAACATTCATCATTCTTAACATATTTTACAGAGGTCCAGAAAAGATGCGTAAATCAAAACATTTTCAAGAATAAGGTCTTTATTTCTCCACTTAACCCTGTGTTGTGACCACTCTTTAGACTTGTCTCGAAAAGACTATTCTAAAGAGTGGTTACAACATAGGAGTTGGTGGAGAAATGACGATTGTTAGTATTTGACTACGCGCCTTTTATCTGTTAAAAGTATTAGATGTTAAAACAAGAAGAAACAAGCCAGAATTACGTGCTTTTTATCAATATGTTTTGAAGATCAAGATGATGTGGAATAAATATAAACAATGTGATCATGAGAATATTTCCAAAAAGATATCTTAGGACAGAACCTACTTAATCCAATTATTAATTCGGTCGAACCTCGATATGTGCGAAACATATTCTTTCTTTTATTCCATATACAGTTGTATTTGCAAATAGTATAGACCCAGATCAGAGGGCTGGTATAGGGGCCCTATCGGCAATGTCTGCATTGGTTTTCATTCAACCTCCTCTATTAAGTTCAAACCTTTCATACTGAGTGGTTATACAGAGAGACAAAGAGACACACACAGAGTGACAGAGAGACAGAGACAGAGAGACAGAGAGAGACAGAGACACAGAGACAGAAAGACACATTCCTTCATAGGCTATTTTTAGACCCAACCTCTTTGAATGAATCTACCCAAAAGGAGCATAATTTACTAGAGAAAAGGAAAATTTTAGAATTTTGTAGTTTGAAATCAATGTGATAAATAGAGCATTGGCTCCTATAGGAGCAAATGTTCTATTTATCACAATGGTTTCAAGAAGTGGTTATTACAGAGGCGTAGAAAGGCGTATTTATGGAGGAAAGGATTAAGCACGAATGGGCTCTGACGATTCAGCTTTGCCAGGGTTAAACTGCTATGGTATTTCTGTCAGATGAGTCAACATTTTGAGACAGTTTAGCTTTAAATTCATCAGTATTAGACATTTGAAACTAAATACATATTTAATCTAACACAAACTTCATAAAATATTGCCTGAGGTGGCAATATCTAATACAAAGCCCTGTTGGCCCCCGAACAAATCTATTTAGTAGTTCGTTCGTCCTCCGCTGTCGAAGATGACCATAGTAACATCTCTGCTAATTCCTGTGTTGAGTGTTTTGGATTCGAATATGGCTGACAAGTCGAAAACTCGCATGGAACGTCCTTTCACAATCCGGACAAGACGGTCCGGATGGAGCTGCTGCCGATTCTTCTCTCTCTTTTCGCTTAGCCCTCCTCTGTTTTGCCAGGCAGATAAAATTCCCCTCGTGTATCTTTGCTCCCATTTTCACGCAAGAGCGCCAATCACTTCGGTCAAGAGCTAAATCTTCCGATGTGTCAGATATTTTTACCGCCATTTACAAACATGCGTCTGATTACTATATATTTGACCTCTCTTTCTTAAGGCATACTGTCCAGCTTAACAAACTGTTGAGGAGTTATTTAGTTAGCCCTTTCGGCGCCAAGTGTCTAATTGTCGTCTGCAAACAATTTTTTTTTTAAATCATTCGGTAAAAAAATGAAATGGAAAAATGAAGTTCTCTGATATTTGACTGCATTATTTGTCGTGGTGTAGTTTTGCGACATTGGTGGTGAAAAGGTTAGGTAATATTTCAGTAATAAATATTATTAAATAACATCATAGTGGGAAATATTCGAACTTGAACCGAGTGGTATGATAGAGCGAGCGAAACTGTTCCCCATAATTACGTGTGTCATTGAGATGCCATTGATAAGAACTACATGTAACTGTATTAAAGCTACTCTCTTCTGTATGATAATGAAAACATATAGATCTGATTCTCAAATTTCTGCCATGGCCGAAATTTCCTAATATATTGTGGAAATATAAAAAAAAAGGTAATACAGTAAAATCTCGATTATTCGGTTTTTCGAATTGAAGAATTTAGACCTTTTAGACAGGTAGCTGCTTAATGCGTGGCGAAAGTCATTCAGAAAGCCCCCAGAGGAGCTTTCTGCATAGCTTTCACCATGCATTAAGCTGCCACCTGTCTTAAAGATCGATAATGATACAGGTACGTATATCAATGATCGAATAATCGAGATTTTACTGTATATATGGTGCCATTATTTCTTACATGAATGATCAAGGAATAAGCAATACGTTAAGTAATAAATACTTAGAGTCACACTTTCTTCCATTTATTCTATACACATTATACCAGTATCAAATATTTTAGCTCCTGTTTAAGCGTCATTTACTATACATAGGATACAGTGCTCCCTCCCTACAATGGCACTCTCAATAACGATTCCCTCCTAACAACAACGCATGTCACTGTTTCCGAAACAACACGGCTCCAAAAACAACTTTTTCAATCGTATTTTCTTTATGCCTCCATCAAACCCTATGTTGTGACCACTCTTTAGAATCGTCACTTTGTGACGATTCTAAAGAGTGGTCACAACATAGGGTTTGATTGAGGCATAACGGTTTTAGTTCTCGAAATACACCCTATCTGGGGATCTGCAAACAAGCTAATTATATTTGATTTTCCCTCCCTATAACAACTCCCTCTGAACAACAAATACAATTTTCGTATCCCAAAGGATGTCGTTGTAGAGAGGGAGCACTGTATAGCTTATTCCTCTAAACGAACTGATTACAGTTGTACATGAATGTACAGTAAAACCCCTCTAAACCTGACGTTAAATTTACATGTAGTATAAATATCGGTCTTGGAGACAGGAGGCAGCTTAATGCAGGGTGTAAGTCACGCAGAAAGCTCCTCTAAGAGTACAGTAAAACCATCTAATTAGTACGTTAAATTTCGTCGATCTTGGAGACAGGTGGCTACTTAATGCAGGGTGCAAATATTCTGAAAATGGGTGATCCCTCGAAAGCAAAAGTAGACATGCAAAAAGAGAAAATTGCAGACTCGGTTTTATTGAGTCTGTTCATGAGTAGTGTTTAAAAGTGCAACACTACTCACGCCCCCTAGCACCGGTTTAAGCAGTATTCAATTTTCAAAACTAATAACATGAAAACTAATGATCCCGATGGACCAGAAAATATAACAACACTGAGAATGAAGTACGGGGCGACTTTTTACGACCGCAACACAAGCACTTAACACCTGCTGTTGTGAAGTACATATATTCTGAAAATGGGTGATCCCTCGAAAGCAAAAGTAGAAATGCAAAAAGAGAAAATTGCAGACTCGGTTTTATTGAGTCTGTTCATGAGTAGTATTTAAAAGTGCAACACTACTCACGCCCCCTAGCACCGGCTTAAGCAGTATTCAATTTTCAAAACTAATAACATGAAAACTAATGATCCCGAAGGACCAGAAAATATAACAACACTGAGAATGAGAAACTATAACAACACTGAGAATGCAAGTCATGCATAAAGCTCCTAAAGGAGCTTTTTGCATGACTTTCACCCTGCATTAAGCAGCCACCTGTCTAAATATATCTGGATACTTCTCTACTAGAATTCCGGTACAGATGAGGTTTACGTATAATCTTGGGGAATGCCATCGATCACAATATTTCATTCAGGTCCTCGGTTTATGCAATTTATATTGGGAAATGCAACGTCGTTTCAAATTCAATACAAAGTGAATTGAAACATTGACCTTATATCTTAAATGTGACAAATAAATTTCAATTGTTTTAATTTATTCATTCAGTTTTTTTGTTATTTGATTGAATTAATTTCAATTACGTTTTAATTGAAGTTGAAATGGACATTTTAATGAAAACCACAACTGACTGAAATTGTAATCAACATTTTATCATATTCCATTTTCCAGCAACTGACTCGAATTTGCGAACCGCTTGGATGCAGGTGAGACGCCGAGTAACTCGGTGTCTGATCAGGATCCATGTTGTTTAACATACATTCAGTAGTTTTCTAAAATTCGATTTGGAAAAATTTAAACAAACGTTATTCTTTTACAGCGTTGTAAATGTAAACACGTTTTGTTTGTATATATACATTGATGTGACGTTTCGAGACGGTTCTAAAGAGCCGTCACAACAACATAGTGTTTGAGTGTGAAATAAAGAAGTTAATCTGGAAAATGTGTTATACTAACTCTTTCGTTGCCAGTTTTTGTCGTCTGCAAACTTTGTCGTCTCCTACAGTTTTTATTCTTTTTTTCCTTTCATTACTGTTTCAAAGACGGTGATCACAGCAATACACAATCTAGATCCTGATGAGACTTCGAGTTACTCGGCGTCTCATCTTGATCCGAACTGTTTGCATAGGTAATCATCGATACAACATTGGCAGCGAAAGAGTTAAGCATCTAATACACCCCCTCCCCCTTCGACTTAACCCTTTCCCCGCTTTCCGCAACATCACGTTAACTTGCAAACTGTTTTAAGTCTCACCATGGTCTAAGCTGCTTGATACTCGATCAATGGTTTATATGAGGAAAAGGGTTAAGACTTAACTCTTGCGCAAGCAAAATCTGTGATTATTTATGCAAATAGTTTGGATCCAGATTAGTCACTCGGAGTCTCATCAGGATCCAAACTGTTTGTTACTGAGATCCCTTTTTCGAAGACACGGTTCTAAAGAATTGTTATGACATTGGGTTTGATGGAGAAATGACGATTTTAGTACACATCTTTATTTGTAGCGCTGGTAAAGTTTCAATAATAAATGTGACAAAACATAGTTTCATACGTAAAACTAATTATAGACAGAAATGTAATTTGTCCATAGCTATTGGATATATAGATGCTTAGGTTAAACATATTTTATTTCTCTCTTTTTTTACAGAAATGGGGTTAGGCTACAAGTTCTTCCAACTTAGTTACACAGCCCTTCCCTACATAAATTATCATACATAACTAAAGAGATAATGGTTACTTAACACAGCATCTAACTAAAGAAAGTAAATTTATAAGCGGTTGAGTAGGTAAATGAAAAAAAAAAAATCAGATGTTGTCAGAGTCAAGAAAAAAAAGCGCAACATCATCAAGCAAATTAGTAAGATGGAGTAAGTGAAAGAGAGTGAGTGATGTAGTGAGTAAATGAGTAAGTGAGTGAGAGAGCGGGAGAGAGAGAGACAGTGTGTGAGAGAGATAGAGAAGAGAGAGGGGCAAGCTAATTGCAGTAAAATGACAAGACATCTTGACAGCAACAAAAACAATATCACATATAGCCTGAAAGATAGTAAGAGGAAGATAGGAAAGTAGGAACAAGGAATTTAATAAACTACATGTATAGTTGTGTATCTGTCTGTCTCTGTTTCCCCAGGTCTAACAAAACTTCAAAATGTGAGTGCTGCACTGCAAGTCAACTTCTAATGGAAAACATTTGTAGAAAGTTGTTAATTTGCCTATATTTGAGGTGATTATACATGTATTGATAAAAAATGAAAAAAGAAGACTGTTTTGGCCCATTCCCATTAATGTACGAATCTTTTTGTATTTTTGATAAATTGTTGAACTGCACTGAATATCAGGTTATTTACTTCTGTAGAAAAAGATGGATTGCCATAAAGTAATTCGTTTACATTCAGAGGTTGGTAATCTCTGGTTTGTATGAAAAATTCCTGTCTTTGCTCTGAAAATAAATCACAGTTTAAGAAATAATGTTCAGGATTTTCATTCCTATTACAGAAAAAACACAGAGGGTCCTGTCTAAGATGATTATTATATAGATCTTCATTTAAGTTGCTACAACTGTTTCTTATACGTGCATGAATTACTGATAGATATCTATCACCAATCAAATAGTAAGGAGGAACTTTTGAGATTGGAATATTAGTCTGCAAGGTTTTTTTAAAATTGATAAAAGTAGGACTTTCTCTACAGTTAGTATCTAAAGAGTTCCATAAATTGATTGAAGAAGGGATACAAGTCTTTTGAAATACAGCTGTCCTTGTTTGATAAGTTGTAATGTCTTCTCTGTTTCTCAAGGGATAGTCAGTAACATCTCCAACAGTTGGAGGAACTAGGTCATTAATATAAGAAGGAAGCATATTATTTTTAGCTTTGTACATGAAGTATAATTTCTGTTTTTCTCTCCGTTTTACTAGAGGTTCCCAACAAATTTCATTATATAAATTGTTTAGAGATACAGATCTAGTTAATCCAGTTACTATACGGGCAGCTTCATTTTGCAGCTTTTCTAAAGACTCTGCATCGTTTTTTGTACATCCATCCCATACAATTGAGGCGTACTCAAACAAAGGTCTAACATATGATAAATATATCTGATTTAGTGCAGATCTTGATAATTGGTATTTCAATTTCCTCATGATATTAATTACTCTAGAGGCAGAAAGCAATATATTTTCAATGTGAGCTGACCACTGTCCATCTGAGCTAAGGGTTAAACCTAAGTGTTTATGGTTTTCAACAAAATGAATTTCAGTTTCATTAAAAATTAATTTTGGCAAACTTTCATTTCTTTTTAGTGTAAAAAACATTGCCTCAGTTTTGTTTGGATTGAAGTTTACAAGCCATCTTTGTGCCCAGTGAGATATTTGAGCCAAGTCATGATTAAGTATACCTTCTATATCTTGAATTGAAGATGCTGAACTAAAAAGTGAGCTATCATCAGCATATAGTCTAGCATGGCTCAGTAATGATTCAGTGATATCATTAACGTAGACTAAAAATAGTAACGGTCCAAGCACAGATCCTTGAGGTACCCCTGCCGAAATCTGCTTCGAACTTGAAGTAGCAGCTTGTATGACTGTACTTTGTTGCCTATTTTGTAAATAACTAGAAAACCATTTCAAAAGATTACCATGAATTCCATTCTGTTGAAGTTTGAATAGAAGGCCATTATGCCAAACTCTGTCAAATGCTTTTGATATGTCACAGAAAATCATACAGGAGAACTGTTTATGGTCAAAAGTTTGGCATATATGATGATAGATGTCTACCAACTGATACACTGTAGAATGATTTGGTAGAAACCCAGACTGGTTTTTATAAATGAGATTGTTTTCCATGAAATAATTATATGTATTTTTAAAAACAATTCTCTCAAAAAGTTTTCCACAACAACTAAGAAGTGAAACGGGTCTATAATTTGAAACAGATGACTTATCACCTTTTTTATAAATAGGAGTAACCTGAGCAATTTTCCACTGGTCTGGAAAAACATTTTCATTTAAAGATCTTGTGAATAAGATTTGTAGAGGTTTTGCTACAGAGTGTACACATTCTTTAAGCATTCTATGACTAATCCTGTCAGGGCCACAAGCTTTGTTTACATTTAATGTCAATATTAGTTCTTCTATTTCAGATTTAGTAAATAATATTTCAGAGAGTCTACTTTTAGTTTTATAACATAGGTTAGGCAGACGGGCATTTTCATCATTAATAGTAGAAATTGAGCAGAAATAATCATTTAAACAGTTTGCTTTTTCTTTATTTGTGGTGTAAAACTGGGTTTGTCCATCTATACTAGTAACATATAGTGGTGGTATACTAGCAGAGGAATCATGTTCTTTAACAAAGTGTCTTATAATTTTCCAAAATCCTTTTCTGTCATTTGTTTGCAAATCTGTCAAATTCATTTCAAGATTACTAAAAAAATTTTCTTTTGCTTGTTTTTTTAGGTTGTTCACTTTATTTCTGAGATGTTTGTATTTGACCCAATCGTGAGTTTTTCCAGATTTGATTGCTATAGTTTTCATTCTGTCTCTTTTTCTAGAGTGTTTTCTAATTACACTGTCATACCAAGGTTTATCATCTGGTCTTACACAAACAGTTTTAAAAGGTATACATGACTTTACAAAATCCATAAAAACAGTAGTAAAATATGTACATGCATCATGTACTGATCCTTCATAAAGACATGACCAGTCAAAACTGTTTACTTTTTCATTTAATTTATCAAAACTTGCTTTTCTATAGATCCAAACTGTCCGTTCAAAACTCGGTTGCAGATTATAATGAAAGGGTAAGTGGATGTAGGTGGCTTTATGATCACTTATATTATCTGGAACTTCCTCAACCCCAGCTTCATTATAATTCATGTCAACAGGAATAAGAATTGGATCCAAAATAGCTTGTCGCCGTGTCGGAGTTTTGATGACATTCTGTAGTGAGTTGAGGAGTAAGATATTTCTCAAATTATTAAAGTTAGGATTAAGTAAGTTTTCATTCAGATCACCTAATAAAACTATATTTTTGGAAATTTCTAGGGCTTTTTCTAAGTTTATATTAAGATTATTAAAAAAATTAGCATCAGCAGTCTTTGGACTATAGAAAACACCCATAAGAAAACATTCACGTTTAATTTTTACCTTAACCCAGATGGACTCTTCACAGTGGATTTCAAGTTCAGCAATTCTTTCATGTATTAAGTCTTTATTCAAGTACACTAAAATGCCTCCTCCATGGTTTGTTCTGTCTTTCCTATAAGGATTATCAAAAGAGGGTAACAAAATTTCACTATCTAAAATAGCCTGATTGAGGTGAGTCTCTGTAAAACACAAGATGTTAAAATCAGAAAAATGCTCTCTTATAAACTCAAGTTTGTGTCTTATGCTTCTGATGTTACAATGTAATACAGATAAATTATGTTGAAAGTTGTGCTGTATGGGACCAGGATTTAATTCAATGTCACCTGCCTTTAGCAAACATAAAAGGATTATTATGAGGAAATTAAATTGCACAAAAACGCACTTTTCTTTAACAAGAATAGCATTGTACACAAAGCATTCTCTATAAAAGTAGCTAAATAAGTTTATCAAAAAACTGGTTACTTGCAGTTTGAATAGCATCTTTTTAATACATCTGTAATCCCTACCATGATGCAGTCCAATGGCAGCCCGCCATGCATTCAGATCATTATCCATTGGGCAACAGCTTAATTTCAACAGGTTTGCAGGCCATTTGGACAGCATCAGGGTACAGACTACATTCTGGGATAACTGTGGAACAGACAGAATACATTACATATAAGCAAAATAGGAATATTGAGATACAGAGAAGAAAAGAGAAAGAGAAAAGGGCATTAAAGAATAGCAAAAGTGAAAACATGTGAAGGGATCATATAATATCCGAGAACTTTGGTGTTTTGCTGACTCTGTCAAACTCTTAATTTTTTGAAAACAAAACAAGAAAACAATAAGAGCACCAAAAGATATTAAAAAAAATAAATATAAAAAAATATATATATATTGTGATTCGAGATTTTTTCCTTCGACAAATTCAAATTCAAATAGTAGAATTTTGTAAGAAATCTTCTTATACATGTGTATATATATTATCCCGATTCAACCTACCACAGGGAATCTAAATCAATATAGTAAAGAATTAATGAACTCAATATTATATTATAAGTATGCACATATTTCTTGCATAATTTTAATCAAAGCAATTTTCACAAACATCATGAATTCTCGAAAGTTTCATCCATGACGTTTGTTAAATTGTTTTTCTAACTGGGACTCACTATAATGTGTAACAGAGTAATAGGTATACAATGGATACATATATTTGAGCAAAAGATCAAATAATCAAGCAAACAAGTAAACAAGTAAATAGCAGGGTTACAGATAAGAGGAGTATTGGGGTATTTACCCAATAAAATTTGTGGAAAAGGAATTTGTTTTTCAAAACACTTAGTAACACAAGGCAATTAAATATAGCAAAAGCCGAAAACAATTTTGATAGATGCTTAGATCCTGGAAGTTCTTTAGTCTTTGTATCCTAAGCAAACGAATTCTTCAAATTATTATTTCGAATCAGACTGCCTTCAAGTTCTTTTCATGAAGAGTAGAACCTCTCTATAACGGCCACTAAATTACATCTAGGAGTTTGTGTTAAAGGCAGATGGATGCTTAAACAAGGTGAAAGTAAAACAGAACGCTCTAATTGAGCGTTCTGTTTTACTTTCACCTTGCTTTAAGCAACCACCTGCCTAAAATACCAACTAATTAACACAATTTAGTGGTCGTTATAGAGGGTTTTACTGTATATCGTATGAGGGTCAAACAGATTGGACCCTGGTGATACGCCGTGTACAGGGCTTCTCATTTTAATCCAAACTGTTTGAAGAGATAGTGAAGGATTTATCTGTGTCATGCTCAATATTAAATGAAGTTCACTGTGTCTTCAGGCCTCCTGATGCTAATTAATCGTATGACGTATGCGATGGAATACAAAGCGATCCTTCTAAGTGTTGTTTTTTTGCATTACATGCGTGTTAGGTTTTTTATGTGCATGATTTGCGAAATATTAGGAAGAGAAGTCAGTGGTTAAACCTTTGCTTAATGAATATTCATGTAAGTAATAATGACATCATGAATATTAACTAGATTCAATCTGATAATGGATCATGAAAACAGGAATGTTTGACCGCGGAAGAAACTACAAAATTATATATATCTATTATTTCATAACCAAACAGAGTAGACAGGGACCGTCTGATATGGGGTCTACTCTGTTTACAAAGGCATGCAGAGGCATTCTATGGGATGAAAGGTTAAAGTCAAATCAAAGCCATGGTACCATTAACCCGTTCGGTGCAAAATAAATTACAGTAAAACCCCTCTAATGCGACCACAAATAGTGGGCATAATTAACAGTGGCAAAGACAGGTGGTAGCTTAATGCAGGACGGAAGTTGTGCGGAAAGCTCCTATAAGAGCTTTCGGCATAACTTTCGTCCTGCATTAAGCAACCACATGCTTATGAAGACAGTCACGTTTGTTCTTTAAGTGGTCGCATTAGAGTGGTTTTACTGTTTATCTATTTCTGAGTGCTCTTTGTTCCGTGACGCAGTCTTGTTCTTAGTGCCTTATTTCCCCTATTTTCCGTAACGCAGATTTATTCTCAGTACCCTGTTTTCCATTGCGCAGAATACTGCGTTCCAAGTTTCTCGTTACACAGACTGGTTCTGAGTGTCCTGCTGTACGTGACGCAGACTAATTCTGAGTATCCTGTTCTTCGTGACGCGGACTGGTTCTTAGTAACTTGTTTACCTTATTTTTCGTGACTCAGACTGATTATGTGTACCCTGTTTTCTATGGCGTAGACGGATTTGGCTTATATATACCAGAAAGGAAAATTATTATATACATGTAATATTCTAGACCCTTTTAAGCAGGTGAAGAGTGGAAGTCATGCAGAAAGCTCCCAGGGGAGCTTTTTGCATGACGTTCACTCTGCATTAAGCTGTCACCTGTCTAAAAGCTGGATAATAATACGTATTTGAGAGTTCGAATAATCGAGTTGTTACTATACTAGTATTCTGTGTCGTACCGAACTCTGATTAACCGTATTTGTATGCAGCACAAATGCTTCCAATAAATAGATCTCATCCAATACAGAATGCATTGGTATATATTGACCCTAACCTCGTTGAAATACAATAATGCCCACTCAAATTTGGATCTAGTGCAATTTTGATTACTTTCTATTCGATCAAGCATTGTTAAATCAATAACCGAGTGTCAATCGGCTTGGATCCAGATGAGACCCGGCGTCTCATCTGGATCTAAACTGTTTTGAAATAGGTCAGGTCGCTGATAGCCGGATAAGGGATAAGATATCATCTTGGACGGCAGCCATAGAAGAACCGTTCTTTATATTACATGATTTATCAAACAAGGATGTCTTATTTGGCAGACAAGTTTGACAGTCAGTGACACATTGATGAACGAATTGGTGACCGTCTTTCCTTATCGGCGACCATCTCTGAAACCAACACATGGACACGAGTCCGTTGGTAATTCAGGAGATAGTTCCACAAATCCATTGTCCAACCCTCTGCCTTTATAAATTGATATGTATTTAATACTACTATATGCATAAAAAATACAGTAAAGCCCGCTAATGCGACCACCTAAAAGAGGTATAATTCTGAGTGCTAGATGCAGGTGGTAGCTTAATGTAGGACAAAAGTAATGCAGAAAGCTCCTAGAAGAGCTTTTTGCATTACTTTTATCCTGCATTAAGCAACCACCTGGTTATAAATACACATATGTTTATTCATTAAGTGGTCGCAGTAGAGGGGTTCTACCGTAGCGATTAGTGCAAACTCTTGAGAATACACTCACAGGATGACTATGTACATTATGTAGATACAGAGTAACAGATAAACGTGCGTATTATCCTACAGATTTGACCTGAGACTCGTGCATATTCGTCTATTATCTTCGGTAACCTTCGAATAAATTTCCGGAGGTATGAGAATGCGCTATATAAATACAGTATAACTTCTCTTATACGACTAGCAAAAGGGGGCATAATTTTAAGTGGCAAAGGTAGGTGGTAGCTTAATACAGGACGGAAGTTATGCAGAAAGCTCCTGTAGGAGCTTTCTGCATAACTTTTGTCCTGCATTAAGCAACCATCTGCTTATAAAGACAGTCATGTTTATTCATAAAGTGGTCGCACTAGAGGGGGTTTACTGTACAATCCTCGTGGAACATGGTTATTACCGGCTTTTGGTTTGCTATGTTTTGTCACAGAGTATTACGAACAATCCCGATAAACATGCCGAAATTTAATCGCGTCTCAAGTCAAATTGGGAGTATAATACTCAAGTACTAACATCATCATTACTCTACCAAACACTATGATGTGGCTACTCTTTATAATCGTCTCCAGGATTCTAAAGAGTAGCCACATCATATGGTTTGGTGGAGAAAGAGAATTAAAGTTGCTTTTTAAAATGTTTTAATTTACGCATCTAATATGGCTGGCTCTCTGTAGAACAACTAATTCAGTTTCTTGTAAAGATTTCAACGTTGTGACGCTCTGTTCCTGAGGAAGGTAAAGAAACATTCTAGACTAACGAACATATAATTCTGTGATGTAATACAACGGTTTTACCTGTGGTATTGTTTGTTTGTTTTTGTCGCTCTATCATTCTAGCTAATTACAGGTGGAGGATAACCCTAGAATGTTCTCCGTGCATGGAACAAATAGTATTGCTTCGTGCACAGAAGAAACCCCATGTACAAGCAACGATCTACCACAAGGCAGTTTAGTTTGTTTTATTCTTCATTTTAAGGCATTTTCTGTAGTCAATGCTCCTTTTCGGTAGATTTATTAAAAAATGTTGGATCTAAAACTCGGCTATGAGGTAATGTATTAATATTAGGTATTACAAAAAGTCAGTTGAGTTTCATTATGTAATTATTTCTGACATGAATAATCATGAAGTAATATGTATACTCAATTCTGGATTGCTGAACGTTTCACTGGCTTACAGTAGATTAAAATGACGCACTACTGGGTCCATGCTTATAAAGCTTTTAGTTGAGTCTGAGTTCGTTCTCAAGCTTTTGATTGGTCAGATTTGAGTTCTCAATCATTTGATTGGTCAGATTTGAGCCTTTGGCTCAAATCTGACCAATCAAAAACTTGAGAACGAACACAGACACAACTAAAAGTTTTATAAGCATGGACCCTGACCGAGTGCCAAACAACTTTGACCTTAACATTGACCAGATGCCGCGTTACGTCAGTGTATTTCTTGGATTAACGTAAAAATGCAATATTGGGTCTGTAATTGGGCAACAGTAGTGTCCTAATGCTTTTGCATATACATTATACAATGTAGTAGATCCAGAAGCCGTCTGACCAGCGTCTGTTCTGTTTGTTTATGGTATAATACAGACCGGATTTTACAGCTTCTGCCTTCACTAAAATGCCATGTAATGATATAGCTCTACATGTACTATGGTAAAAGTTAATCTAGTCAATATACATGATGTCGTTATTTCTTAGTACATTAATATTCATGGAGTAAACAAAAGTGAATCAAGTAACTCATATGAAAGAAAAGAGAGCAAGAATACAAATATTGCTTTATTTGAGAATATATTTTGTCAGGGGTATTTTATAATGTCAATATCGTGGCAAAATCGGTTGATAGTAATCTCCATACGCGGTATCGTATCCTCCTTTTTCGGTACAGTTGAACATAACTCCGCCCATTTCGCCAGTTTCCATGAGGTTTCTGTACTCATCTCGCGCACAGTCTGTTGAAATAAATATGACATATAAACACACTCTGTAAAATAATAAAAAACATCTGCAATAAAATCTGTCTGAAGCCTTTCGCTGCCAAATTATGTCGTCTGCTAACTTTGTCGTCTGCTACAAATTTTCATTTTTTTATTTTCTACATTTTTGTTTCAAAAACATAGTAACAGTAACACACAGTTTGGAGCCTGGTGAGACGCCGAGTTACTCGGCGTCTCATCTGGATCCAAACTATTTGCATAGGGAATCACAGATCCGGCATTGGTGGCGAAATGGTTAAGCGGCCACCACATTGAGGTCTTATTATGGATCTATAAGACAGGTGGTAGCTTAATCATGTCAAAAATATACAGAAAGCTTTCTGCATTACTTTTCTCAGGCATGAAGCAACCACCTGCCCTTTTAAGACTCCTATGTTCAATAAATGATTGGCAACTTAAAACGGTTTTCTGTAAACTAAGTCTATAGAAATTATTGTTTTCATAAATTTGAGCACAGATTGTACCAAAGCAAAATGTTAACATTGTCTGTGAACCGTATGTATATATTAGTGCTAAAACACACTATGATTTCAATAGAATCTAAACAAAATTTGAGTACAGACTGTACATGTACATAGTAGAATTAGAAATTCAAGCACAGTCTGAACAAGCAAGATATGTATGGAAGCTATCAAGCTGGCTTGCAGTGGTTCTATCCAGCTGTTTTGTGCACTGGGAATGAAATTTGTTACACGCACTTATAAATAGCTGGGTCTTCCTCAGTCTGCAATTAGCTGGACTCCGCGATGTTACAGAAATACTCTTAACTCTTTCGGCGCCAATGTCGCCTGTTACATGTAGCACCATTGAAAACATTGCAGTCCCAGGTCAGATGCCGCCTTTTCGGGGCGGCATCTGACCTTGGACTTCACTGTTTTATGTATTATTTCAGCCCAAACATACAGGTTTAAAAACAAATGTTTTACTAATATACCTTCATTATTTAGTTTAGAATTATATTTACTATGAAATTATTATTGCAGACGACATTTTAAATTTGGAAGTTAGTACTCTCTGTATAAGTATGGTACAAAACACGGGCTTGTGTAAATAAGAAATTGAACTGAGCACAAGTCTGTACAAATAAGAAACAAAACTGAATACAAATCTTACAAATAAGAAATAAAACTGAGCACAAGTCTTACAAATCAGAAATAGAGCTCCAGCACTGGTCTATACAAATAAAAAATAAAACTGAGCACAAGACTTAAAAATAAGAAATAAAACTGAGCACAAGTCTTACAAATAAGAAATAAAACTGAGCACAAGTCTTACAAATCAGAAATAGAAATTGGCACAAGTCTTTGAAAATAAGAAATAGAATTGTTGTATATCTACAAATAAGAAATAGAAAGTTGCACATTCTTTGCAGAACCATAGGTAGATTGAGTCTAACATGCCGAGTCTAAATTGAGAATAAGCATTGAAAACTGCAATTTTAGATATTATTGTAAGTTTGCCATTTCTGAGAACGGCTGACTAAATGTTGCTATAAATGCATAATTCTAAGTGGATATAGTGCAAATATTAATCTTTTTTTTTATTCTAACAGCTTGGATAATTTGGAGTGACTCGTCGTCTCATCAGGATTCAAACTGGTTTACACTCCATCAACAGTTTCTCAAAAGCTTGATCGAATCGGTAGTATAGTCAAAATTAAGACAGACACAAAGTTAAGCACATGTTTTAACATAGCGATACGTGTTAAATATAGTAAAACCTCGATTATTCGAATTTTCGGTATAGAAGAATTTAGACCCTTTTAGGCAGGTGGCTGCTTAATGCATGGTGAAAGTCATGCAGAAAGCTCCTAGAGGAGCTTTCTGCATGACTTTCACCATGCATTAAGCTGCCACCTGTCTTAAAGATCGATAATAATACGTATTTTAGTGTTCGGATAATCGAAGTTTTACTGTATTTCGGCACCAATGTCGCCTGTTGGCACCATTGAAAACAGTGCAGTCCCAGGTGCCTTTGTTTATAGGCTATACTTAGGAATTACCTTATGTGCATACACATGAATTTTAATGAGAATAATTAAAAATACTACAAAATCAGAAATAACGTCAACCTCTGAAATTTTATTCTACCAATATCAGAAAACAACTTCAAATGTACTTTAAATTGATGACATAATACTCAGAAAGTACTAAAATACCAAAGCACTAAATTGATAACCAAATAATGAACTGTAAGTAACATTGTGACTGTTTCCATGGTAAACGATCCTTTCACAAATTTTGGAAAATTGACATCTACCTATAATACTCCGCTAGATCTCAGTTAATTCTGATGAATCATGAAATCAATTTTTACAAACATAGATATGAGGCATTAATTTAATAGTAAATATTACTTTTCTTATATAAGCTAATTTGCATATGTATGAATATTTATGAGAACAATAAAAGATGCTGAAATTTCCGACAAACACCAGTCTTTCTCTTTAAAGCAAACAAAAATGCAAATGGTTAGCTAAAGTTCAAAATGATCACTGAATATCACCAAGATTGTTAGATAAATAAATTTGGGACAAATCATAAAGCACTGATGGTGATATATATCTGTTTCCTAGGCAACCATTCTAACCTCATTGTTCGTATTACAGAGTGTTTAAATACCTGCAACATAAAAAGATATTGCTTCCTACTTTGGGGATAATTATAAATGATATAAACATATGATGAGCATTTAATCCTTACAATGCCAATTTTTCTATTCCTATATTCAAACAGGTCAAGCGTATTTTGACCATTTAGAGAAGTTTTTAAAGAAAGAGTGTAACTTGACAAACAGTGCAGACCCTGATGAGAGGGCTACTGTAGTAGCCTTCTGTGTCTATACTGTTTACAAAGGACATTAGTGACTCGTATCACGCACTGTAAGGGTTAAAATGTTGGTGAATATAGATCATTGAAAGTAACATACCGCATGGCATGTCGTCGTCAGTCTCCCAGCGCGCCACGGAGTACGAGAGCCTTTCACCGGTTGGCGTTACACATAGTGCCCTGTTTTGTAAATGGAATAACACCGCATATTGGCGCATCAGAAAGAAACCAATCATTAGCAAGTACAGTAGGACCTGTCTTAACTCTTTCTCTCCTTGGCTATTTTTAGACCCAACATTTTTAATGTATCTACCGAGAAGGAGCATTAATTAGAAGAAAGGAAAAAATGAGAATTTTGTAGTTTGAAACCATTGTGATAAATAGAGCATTTGCTCCTATAGGAGTAAATGCTCTATTTATCACAATGGTTTCATAAAGTGACTTTTATAGATGCGCAAAAATGCGTCACTAGATGATAATGTGTTACCATTCATTTATTGAGCATATGAGTTTTAAACAACAGGTGATTTTTTTATGCAGGGCAAGAGTAATGCAGAAAGTTCCAATATGAAATTGTTGTATTACTTTCGTTCTGCAGTAAGCTACCCGAAGACAGGTGGTACTGAAAATGTTCCTATTGTCGATATATTTCTCTCCAGTATTTGGGCAGTTCAGTGATGACATTGAGACAGACGTTAAAAGTTATATTATGTTATTTGTTCGTATAAATCAACAAATACCAAAAGTTATTCATATCATTAATAAAATTCAAACAGTTTATGTATTCAGCTAAATAGTAACGGTATCCGAATACTGCTATATCCTTAGAAAACCACAGACTTTTTAAGAGCCCGAAATATTCGTCGATTACTCGGAAATCAACGGAAACATTCGGCCAGTTTCCAATTTTTGAACATCAAAATGAATGAGTATGTTTTGGCAACAATGACTGTCGTGCGTCAGTCGAAAGTATAAACGCGCAAAAAAATAATTCTACTGTCAAATACTATTATTGCATGTACCTTGAGTACATTGTACCTGCGGTACACAAGATTGAATTTTAGGCTATACGTATTTACATTTGGTTATCGAGGCGATAAAATTGTCATTTTTCGAAACAAAACAACTCTTCAATTTCCATGCGCGTTGGCGCTTAGTCAGTTTCTAGACATATTGATTTTATTATCAACAAACAGTGTAGACTCTGATCAGACGCTGCATTATGCGGCATCTGATCAGAGTCTACACTGTTTGCCTACGTCCCATATATGGGATCGTGGGAGCAAATGGTTTAATATTTATTCACGAATTTTTCACCTAATGAGTAGAAACAATGAAATAAAATATGGAAAAAGGAATTTCTTCACCTGTAAACTGCATAATCAGATCGATATATTTTGATCTACTCTGTTTGCAAAGGCATGAAATGGTGTTTATATGAAGGAGTGAGTTACATGTCGTTATGTTGCCTTTGACGCCGGACATATTCATGCTATAAAGCGTAAGCATACTAAAAGTTTGTACTTAAGGTTTCGAAATTTAAGCTTCAGAAATGTTGCAAGTGTCTTCATCAGACAGTATATAGATATAGTATAAATTAACATAAATGGTCCCTTGGTAAATCAACAACAAAAAATTCCATAACGGCCATTAAATTACATCAGGTATTTTGTATTAAAGGCAGGTGGCTGCTTAATGCAAGGTGAAAGTAAAACAGAACGCTCCTATAGGAGCGTTCTGTTTTACTTTCACATTGCTTTAACCAGCCACCTGTCCTAAAAACCAACTAATTAACACAATTTACTGTCCGTTATAGTGAGGTCTTACTGTATTCAAGAGAGTTTGCACTTGAAACCATCCCTCCATAAATACGTCTCCTATAGGAGTCGGAGTCGTCTGATCCGGGTCTGCTCTATTTGCGTCTTAGATTATGTAGAGCTTAATCATTAAACCATTAGAAATATTAAGTTTATTAATGATCATGAATGCAGTAAAACCTCTCTATAACGGCCACTTAATTGTGTTAATTAGTTGGCATTTAGGGCAGGTGGCTGCTTAAAGCAAGGTGATCGTAAAACAGAACGTTCCTATAGGACAACCACCTGCAATTAACACAAAATACTTAATGTAATTTGGTAGCCGTTATAGAGAGGTTTAACTATACAGTATTTAGTACATGAATATTCAAAGTATAAAGGTTTAAAGCATATCTATAGCGTTGTTAGTGATATAAAGTAGCACTGCTCAGTTGGAATGCAGTCACGTGACCCCCGCCTTGATTTAGTATGTCCTCCCACTTACCTTGACCCTGCATACTGCATCCCAGCGTAGAAACCCTCCTCGTCACAAATGGGGGTTTCTCTGCCAAGCAGTCGTTCTTCAAACTGCATATTGTACAGCTCATAGTGACAGGGATTGGACTCTTAAGTTGAAAAAAATAACAATAAAGAGATATAAATATAGATGATTGGCATACACAGTAAAACTCCTCTAAAGCGGAATTTGAAAAAAAGAATTAAGATCTCTTTTGGCATGTGGCTGCTAAATGCAGGGTGGAACTCATACAGAAAGCTCCTGTTGGAGCTTTCTGAATGATTTCAACCCTGCAATAAGCTACCACAGTAAATCGTAATGAAACCCGTTGTTTTTCAATAACTTTGGAATATTAAAGCGACAATAACCTTGACCCGAGTAAATTTAAACTAGCTTACCGTTTCGGCCCCCAAATAACTTTGCTAAGATTATCGTATGCTTCAAGTATCACAGTGTCATTTTCTTTAAACAAAAATGCAAAGCAAATACATGTATAATCTGAATCAAATATATTCTCATGATACAAACTGTTTGCAACGTTTGCAAATGTTTCAAGTATGGAGCCATGAGTTAACCCTTACAACGCTGAATTTTCTAATGGACTATTCCAAATTTCAAACAGGTCAAGCTTATGGTGAATATTTAGAGTTGTTTCTAAAGAAAACTGTAACATGACAAACAGTACAGACCCTGATGAGAGGGTTTTCTCATCTGGACCTACACTGTTTGCAAAGAACATAAGTGACTCGTGTCTCGCCTGTAAGGGTTTAGCACTCAACTTTTATTTCATTTTACACATATATATTAACCCTTCGCTTGCTGAACTTTAAAATACATTTCTTCATCTCTACCCATGCCCTGTTGTATAATTACATATGTCTTCACTGTGTACAAGTTTTTCGCTGTGCAATCACTGCTGTGGAGTGCACTGGTTGCACAATCAACTTGTAAATAGTACAGAACTTGATGAGACAGCTCCTGCAGGAGCTGTCTCATCTGGGTCTTCACCATTTACAGGTAGGTACATTGACGTGAATAGCAAGCGAAGGGACGTCCCTACAATAAACGCATATTTTCAATGATATCATAAATCATGATATGTGTTATGTTCAGTCATTATTTTGAAGATTTTCCATTTGAACTTATATCGAAAAATGTTCCTGTGATACAAAATAAACAGTTTTCATCGATACTTATAATATTATTTTTTATTCTACAAAAAAATATAATCGAGCTTTGTCGAACGGTTAACGATACTTAAACGCCACCCGAGTAAATACATGTACTAATACATTGCCGATCAGATGCAATGATCAGATGGCTCCTAAATAGGATCCATCTGAGCTGGTTCTACTCTGTTTTCAAAGGTAAAGAAAGGCGTATTCATGGAGTAAAGGTTTAAATACAGTATGAAACAAATAGTTAGATCCTGATCAGATGGTATCTTTAGAAACCTTCCGATCTTGGCATTCATCGTCTGTCTATGTCCTTTTTCGGACATTAAATACATTTGTGCCCAGTGCACTTAAAGGACATGGGTAAACAGTGTAGACCATGGACAGGGGACTCCTGAGTGAGTCATCTGATCAGGATCAGCAC
Source organism: Azorinus chamasolen (assembly GCA_963576725.1). Taxonomy (NCBI): domain Eukaryota; kingdom Metazoa; phylum Mollusca; class Bivalvia; order Cardiida; family Solecurtidae; genus Azorinus; species Azorinus chamasolen. The sequence goes on from OY755248.1 coordinate 57,084,937, forward strand.
TGCTTGGCGAACCAATCGATGTCAAATAGTTTGTTTGCTGTGACAAAGGATATAGGCAAACAGTGTAGACCAATAACAGGGGACTCCTGGAGGAGTCCTCTGATCAGGATCTGCACTGCTTTGTGAACCCTTCAATGTCAAATAGTTTGTTTGCTGTGACCCTCCATATGAAAAATGGATAGTTTCCGAAGTAAGATCTGGAGGGGTTTCCTTAACACAGTCCCACCTACTGACGCCTTTTGACGCCTCTGTAAAAGTCACTTTTCGAAACCGCTGTGATAAATTGAGCATTTGCTCCTGTGGAGCAAATGCTCTATTTATCGCAATGGTTTGAAAACTCCTCAATTCTGAAATTCTCTTTTTCTGTAGTTAATGCTCCTTTTCGGTAGAGATTGGGTCTAAACAAGTATACGAGGGAATGAGTTAAATGATGGGTTTTAGCATAAACTATGATCTGTTTTACCATTACAGCGTTTCCCCTCCCAGTATTGCTCACACTGACAAGTCACCTCTTCTGTACCCTCGGGTAAATAGCACTCTCCGTGATCACACACATCGTCATTGCAGTGATGATACAGTTCTGTGGACAACAACAAAAGTCAAACCTGTCTATATAATCAAAAAGAGGAATAATTGTGGGTCCATATTAGCCACTCAAAAAGAGGGGTAATTGTGGGTCTTCATCTTTTTTTCTGGTGAATATTTATGCAACAAAAGTAACAAAATAGTTCTGAATAATGCTCTAATTTCGTAATTGCGGATTCGCGGCTTTTACCGAATTTTCATAATTTTTTAATATATTTACATTTTTTATATTCTTTGATAAAAGACACGAGTTTGAAAAAATCGAAATTAGAGATTCAGAACTATTTAGTTATATAATTACTTCCGTTTCGAAGGACTTAATTTTCATTAAAATACAAACAATTTATGATAATAACAATTAACTGATTTTTACAATATTTAAATATTAGCATACAAATAAGTCAATTTTGGCCATAGCAAAATCAGTAAAACCAGATCTATGTCAGTACACTCAGACCCTAGTCAGACACTTCCTATTATGATTGCAAATGCGAAAATATGGCGAAACCTATCAACAGTGATCCCACGAAATCAGTCTGATTCTGAGTTCACAAGACTTAACACATTATCCCCTAGTGACGCATTTTTGCGCCTCTATAAAATACACATAGTGAAACCATTGTGATAAATAGAGCATTTGCTCCTTTAGGAGCAAATGTTCTATTTATCACAATGGTTTCAAACTACAAAATTCTAAATGTTTCTCTTTCTCTAGTTAATGCTCCTTTTCGGTAGATTAATTAAAAAAGGTTGGGTCTAAAAATAGCCTAGGAGAGAATGAGTTAATGCAGATCGAACGTTATGCAGAAAGTTCTTGGTGCATAACTTTTGTCCTGCATTAAGCTACCTATCTTTATAGACCCACATCTTTATTAAGTATGTGGTTGCTACTGACGGCTTCTGTGCGCGTAAATAAAACGTTAACGATGACATTTTCTACCGATATAAGTTCGTTCAGTAAGCTAAAGTTTCTGTTACCAGTTTAGATACTTTGTATAATACAGTAAAATATCGATTATTCGAACACTAAAATACGTATCATTATCGATCTTTAAGACAGGTGACAGCTTAATGTATGGTGAAAGTCATGCAGAAAGCTCCTCTAGGAGATTTCTGCGTGACTTTCACCATGCATTAAGCAATCACCTGCCTAAAAGGGTTTAAATTCTTATATAATTTCTTTTCGAATAATCGATATTTTACTATATTTAGTATTTGCTAATGACGTCGCACGCTATCAAATATGGCCATGAGAATGACAGCACTTTTAGGAATAATTTTGAATTAATAAGACATCCCGTCATGAGAAAATCACAAACTTTATTCTTAAGACTTATCTGCAATTGTATGCATTGCATTCCTGTATTTGCCGATATATAAATATTTATAGTTAATGCATGAATTTCGGTTTTGAGTGTCTGGCGCATAAGTTGTCTGGCATAGCACATTGTTATTTAAGACTGTTACCATTAAGCCAGGGGAGATATAAATTGATGCTAATCATACGCACATGTAAGAAAAATGGGAATACAGCAAAACCTTGATATGACGAAATTTAAGTATACAAACAATTATACCCTTTTGGGAATGTGGTTGCTTGATGCAGGATGAAAGGCATGCAGAAAGCTCCCATAGGAGCTTTATGTATGCCTTTTATCCTGCATTGAGCTGCAACTTGTCTGAAAAATCGATGATGATACTTATTATTATTCGAATAATCGAGATATTACTGTACATGCATACCTTAACCCTTTACTCCATGAATATTCTATTAGAAATTATGACGTCATTAATATTAATTAGATTAAGCAGGCATTTAAAAATCACAATGGGGTAATGGGAAAGGCCCAAACAACACCCGAATAGACTGGGGCTTCGATAAAATCCTAAAGCTCCTTGTGTTGCCTCCTTCCTGCTTTAACCCTTCCCTTTCCCTGTTCAGTATTCATGTAAGGCATGATTGCTTTTCAATTAAATATTTTGCTTTGTCAAAAACTGTAGAATCAGGTCTATAGTATGTCAAAAGCAAATGAGCAGGCCCTGATCAGACAGCTCCTTTAAGAGTCGTCTGATCTTGGTCCACTCTATTTGCATATGTGTGAAAATGTGCGTTTATATGAAAGAATTTCCTTAGGTACTGACGTACCTTGGTATTTACTCACATCAATGTTAACCCTTTCCCTGTTCTATGTTTAGTCCAAATTTTAATACCCATTTAATATTCATGAACAAAACAGTTAAATTCAAATATGGAAGGTTGTGCATTGTAGTTATTTTAGAATGTAAAAACACGGATCTATCCAATTCCATAAGCAAACAGAGCAGACCCTGATCAGACGGCTCCTCTAGGAGCCGTCTGATCTTGGTCTTCTCTGTTTGCAAATGCGTGAAAACACGTTTCTATAAGGGAAAGGGTTAATCATATTGCCACCGGGTCAAAGGGTCTTAGAGATACCGTTGTTTCTGAAGTTCATAGCCACAGAGATACACGTGTACCTCGTGAATATTCATGTAAGAAAGGATATCATGCATATTAATTAGATAGTTTTATAATGATATTTGAACGTAGGAATATTTGCTATGGCAGAACGTGTATAAAAAAAATTAAAAAAAAAATGCTGACCCTGACGTGACCGCTCCTACAGGAGCTGTCTAATCTGGGTCTACTTTGTTTGCAAATGTGCCAAGGCGTCTGTATCAGGTGAATGGTAAAAGATATATGAAATGACCCCAAGAGATTTACTCTAAGGGTTAAAATGTTATACAATAAAACACCTCTAAACCGAACGATCAAATTAGTACATGTATCAATGCCGGTTGAAGATGTGTGGCAGCTTAATGCAGGATGAATGTCAAAAGGTGTTTTCTGTATAACGTTCACATTACACTAAGCACCCACAATCCCATAAAGACCAACATTCTTGTTTATAAAAATGCCGGTATAGTATGACATACGATAGCAGGCAATATTAGACAAAAGAGCATGCTTCATTGTAAGAGTGTGGAAAATGAGACATAGAGCAATATATCATGTTGCGCACTCAGATACTAAAGTCATCATTTCTCCACCAAACCCTATGTTGTCACCACTCTTTAGAATCGTCTCTTCGAGACGATTCTAAAGAGTGGTCACAACATAGGGTTTGGAGGAGAAATAAAGGAGTTACATGTACTCTTTAAAATGTTTCAATTTACTTATCTTATCTGTGCTCTCCGAACTCGTTACTTACTTTGCCGATTGGCTACATCTTTAATGAGCTCCTCGATATGATCAAGTTTTTCCTCCACATTTACATTAAGGACCTCTTTCAGCTCACTAAAGAGTGTGTCCATATGCTTTTCCAGAGAGGAATCGAGGTTTTGAATCAGTGATCTGATTTCCCTCAAAGTCGATCGAGGCCTTGCATATCCCGATGCGATTTGCAATATAAACACGACGCTAAACAGGAAAGTGCCCTTCATGTTGGTGTGTGAGTGGATTAAACCAGTATGACTATGTTCATAGTGATAGTCTGTATGCGGTCTTATATTGTTCTACACATAAATATTAAAGGGGAAGTCCAGGTTATCTTGGCAGAAACTGAAGAATCTAATCTATATTATTTCATAAGCAAACAAATCTTTGCTCGTAAAGCTATGCGTTGCATAACCTCATGAACACTGGGAGCGCATCATTTATTTCTTATATTTATATTCCATTGTATTTCTTATATTTCAAAGGATTTTTTTGAAATGAACATTCATGGGAAAATGCAACTTTCTTTTCAGAATAAGGTTATATAAGGACGTTGCAGGGCGAATGTAAATATTACCCTTTAACACTTTCCCTGATTGACATTTATTCGAGATGTTATGACCTTAATAATTTTCATGGGCAGAGTCAATAAAATGGAACATGACAACGGATTTTTTAACTGTAGAATCAGATTTATAAAACTCAATAAGCAAATAGAGCATGCCCTGGTCAGACGGCTTTTGGGTGATCGCTTTAGATCACTTCATGAATATTTATGTCGGATAAAATGACACCGTGAATATAAATTATATTTTTTAATAATGGTACATAAACAGATGACGTTTTAACCATGCTAGAAACTGTAGAATCATACCTACAGTAAACCCCCGCTTATGCGACCACCAAAAAGGGGCACAATTTTGATTGGCTGAGGCAGATGGTAGCTTAATGTAGGACGAAAGTTATGCAGAAAGTTCCTATAGGAGCTTTCTGCATAACTTTTGTCCTGCATTAAGCAACCACCTGCTTTAGACGACATCAGTGGCTGTTTGTTAAGTGGTCGCATTAGCGGGGGTTCACTGTATATTATTTCGTAAGCAAACAGAGCAGACTCTGACCAGACGCCTGCTACAAGACATACACAAGAAAATGTTCGGTATGATGACTGGTTCCATGCTTATAAAACTTTTCGTTGAGTCTGAGTTCGTTCCTCAAGCTTTTTGGCTCAAATCTGACCAATCAAAAGCTTGGGAACTCAAATATGACCAATCAAAAGCTTGAAACGAACTCAGACTCAACCAAAACGTTTTATAAGCATGGGCATTGATTACCCCTTTTTTATCTGCGGCTTTAACCAATTATGTATATATAACGCGATAAGTGGAAGGCACTTAATACTTAAAAAACATAACTCTTTGGTGGCTGGCAGTGAATACGTGACACATTTGAAAGCGATATGGATCCTAGCACGAAACGAAGTAACTCAGAATCCAATCAGTATATTTCAGCATCGAAGCAGAAGCCATATCTGCGGACATAAATTATTTAGATTTAACCCGAGACACGCATGTAATTGCCATTTGCAAACAGTGTAGACCCAGATCAAAGGACTTCTAGAGGAGCCCTCTGATCAGGGTCTGCACTGTTTGTCTATCAAAATCCACTAGCAAGTTTAAGACTTTCATACTCAGTGGACTCTATAGTTACACATTGATAGGCAAGTCCACTTCGAAAATTTAGGGATAAAAGGGTTACCAACAAATAGTTTAACGATTTAACCCATTCCCTCATATTGACGACTTTTGACGACTCTGTAAAAGTCACTTTGTGAAACCATTGTGATACTCTATTTATCACAATGGTTTCAAACTACAAAATTCTAAGATTGTCCTTTTCTCTACTTATTGCTCCTTTTTTGGTAGATTTATTCAAAGACGTTAAATCTAAAAATAGCCTATGAGGTAAAGGGTTAATCCCGAAGGAGGAATCAAATGGTACACCATAATAAAATTTGATGAGCACAGCTTGTTACCATTGGTCGCAGTCGTTGTTGACCCATGACCTAATAGGCTATTTTAGACCCAACCTCTTTGAATCAGTCTACTGAAAAGGAGCATTTGCTGGAGAAAAGGCAAATTTTAGAAACATGTAGTATTGAAACCATTGTGATAAATAGAGCATTTGCTCATATTAAGCAAATGCTCTATTTATTACAATAGTTTCAAAAATGACTTTTACAGAGGCGTCTAAAGGCGTCAATATGAGGGAATGGGTTAAGAACGATTTAATAATACAGCAAAGCCTGTTTTGCGTAGCCATAAAAAAGATGTCTGATTATGGGTCTGTGAGGCAGGTGGTAGCTTAAAGCAGGTCAAATATAATACAGGAACTTTCTGCATTACCTTTGCCCTGTATTCAGCCACCGTCTACTTTTAAGACTCCTATGTTCAATAAATGAATGGTCGCTTGCGACAGGTTTTATTGTAATATTTTCTCTTACTCCCGCTGTGAAAACATACATACTGTCTGGTCAAATTCGGATCGCGGGCTAAGTTGACTAGCTGGGATATTACTTAGCGAGTAGCAGACATCTTGGATCCAGATGAGGCGTTATTTGCCGTCTTATCTGGATCCAAGCTTTTGCAAATCGGGCGGTTAATAAGATTTAACCATTTCCTTCATATATACGTGTTTTCATGCACTTGCAAACAGGGGATACCCAGAATAGACGGCTCCTATAGGAGCCGACTGATCAGGGTCTGTTCTGTTTGCTGATGGAATTTGATAGACCTTTTTCTTTAATTTCTAAAATGGCTACAATTATATACCTTCCATAATTCATTATACATAGTTTGTTCATGACTATTCAGTAGGTATTGAAATTTGGAATAAACATGGAACAGGGAAAGTGTTTACAAGGAAAAGAAGAATAAATATTTATATTTGACAATTACATGTACAAACTAATTTTTGTATACAAAAATGCATATGATAATTACGATAGTTTAGGGGTACTGGTTGATACAGTTGTCCTAAAACGGGAGCATTGTTAAAACATACAATAACAGGAAATGGAAACTCGGGACCACTTAATAGTTTGGCCATTTTGGAAAGTACTTTAACTCTTTCACTACCATGGTCGTCCGAAAGCGACTTATAGGATTTTTTCATGAGAGTATTTTGCAAACAGTTTTGATCCAGATGAGATGCCGAGTAACTCGGCGTTTCATCATAATCGAAACTGTTTGAAACTCAATGTTTGTTAAATTAGAAGAAATCGAAGGAAACTAAACAGACGACAACATAAATTTTGCAGATGAATATTAATTGGCTCCAAATACTTTTCTATGCCGAATAACACTTCAAACTATACTTATATGCAGATACAATAAAAACTCGATTATTCGAAGTTTTAGTAATGAAGAGTTGATGCCTTTTTAGATAGGTGGCTTCTTAATGCAGGATGAAAGTCTTACAGAAAGCTCATAGAGGAACCCTGCATTGGACAGCCACCTGTCTTACCGACAGATAATTTTACTTGTTTTAGTGTTCGAATAATCGAGTTTTTACTGTGATTATTTTGCAGTATGATGAGTGTCTTTGCTTAAATCGTCGTCTGCTTTAAGTTTTGATGTGGTGTTTTAGTCAATTCATTTTCTTTTCTGAAAAACTAATAACAGTGCCAAACAGTGTGGTACAGGATCCAAATTGTTTGAATTTGTAATTAATGGTCTATGTAACAATGGCGATGAAAGGTTCATTACAAGCATGATCTTTAAATTAACTTCGCTGCAAATGTTACATGTCTGTTACAACCTGCAAACAATTTGAATCCATATGAATAACTCAGCGTTTCATCTAGATCCAATGTGTGTGTTACTCTGTCTGTTTTTAACCCATTCCCTCATATTGACGAATTTTGACGACTCTGTTAATTTTCCTTTTCTGTAGTTAATGCTCCTTTTCAGCAAAGCGACAAGTTTACTTTGTATGTTTTTTAATCAGGATTGTGGCGTGTATAGATGGTGGTATTGATTTTTGTTACAGTAAATTTTAACAGGGGGGGCCTCTTTGAAAAGTACCCCCCGCCTAAATATACCGGCCTGTTTTTTTATGTTTTGATGTTGAATTAATGATAAGTTATTGTATTTAGAAGTGTCACAAGTTTGAGTACGCTGATTTTTATCCTCATAAGTATAAATGTTAGTCTCAAACGTTGGACATAAGAAAAAAATATAGAAATGTCCGGTTCAGTTTCGATCATTATTGTACATTATTTTTCTCCATGAAGAATCATACAAAGTACACTGCAACTATCACTTTTTCAAACAATCGAATAGATTATCATGAAAACATTTCCTTTTCCAACATCCACAAAGAAGCAACAGCTGATTGACATCGAATCCTAATCTAAGAAGTCGGATAGTGAAACGTCGACTAAAGTCAGTTCAACTAACCCAGCACAATATTTCAAAGTTCAAGATTGCTGCTCGAGGTCCTTTGAATCAAGACAGATGGTTCTACTCATAGTCGCGCTTGGAATGGCGTTAATGATACTGTTTATGATATTGTACATTTGTTTGAGAATCTCATTATCCAAGCGAAACCAGTACTAAAATAATATATACATTGGAATTGGAATAGTATATAAGCAATCCACACTCAAGATTCGTTGGTAAACTTATTTTTTTTATAAACATGACCCCATCGTTTCAATGCAAAACTCAAAATTCGACTGGACTGTTACGGCCATTGTCTGAAACCGCAACAGAATGGGTTGAAATGCATTCCCGCAAAATCAAACAGCTCCTCGCACAAGGCCAATCTAGAAAAGCGTATGTCATGGACACTTTCGTGAATCGAAGTATTGAAGAAATGGGTATTGACGAAAGCTGTCGTTCAAAACTGATGCGTCACATGTTTGGATATTTACTACTGACGAACGAAGCCAACAATATTCCAACGTCAACCCGGTGGTTGATCGCAATTCATGATTTTCGATGGGAGTGTTACCAGCAGATAATTTCAAATGTTAATGAACAGCAATATCTTTGTTTCGTTGTATACGACAGATGTAAACCTGACGCTAAAAGAAGCATAAAACAAAAAATGTTGTTCGGATATTTTCTTTCCAATGTGGAAATGACAAATCAAGAAGTCAGAAACTTATTTGGTAATGAAAATAAGTTAACCCTGAGATTACCTTTGAGTGGGTGTTTAGACAATTATGAAAAGACATTATGCGACCTTGGAACAATTCAGAGGATTGGAAATAACTCGGTCAAAATGTTTGCTGAAGGTTCTGATATTGATATGAATGCACTTTTGTAGAAAATAAATGAAATACCAAAATAGCGTCCTTTCTTATTCTTCTTATTCATTCATTTTACTACCGACCTTGAATGCAAAAAAAGTATTAAAATAAGTTTTGTCATAAATAGCCACAGTTGCAAAATCAGATATGTGTGAGTGTGAATCAGCTGAAACACAAAATGATAAGTTGATTAACGTTTTGAATAACCAACTTAATAATCAGAATCAGCTTAATAATCAGAATCAGCTAGAGCAATCAAAACCTCTCTATGAACCCACCAAGAAAAAAGTAAAGTTTGGTGATTTCAACAAACAAAATGTTTGCAAGCATGGGCCCAAAAAACCCAACAAAACAAAGCTGTATGTATTGGAAGTTCAAAAGTTTGAGGATGAAACTTGCAATACTGCTCGACACGTTGGATTCATGAACATTACTTTCAAAACCAAAAAGTCAGCTTGTTTGTTTTATGATCAATACAATCCACACATGAGATCTTTGAATGCGTTAAAAACTTGGCGAAGTGATTATGATCCAAATACCAAATTGCTGTATGTCGTTCGTGAGTATGACAACGAAGCATTGACAATACCAGCATTTTGTTGGAATAGCAAAGAAAGGCAGCACGATGTACAAAATCAAGAAACTGAGATATCTGAAAAACCAAAAGCCAGATTCTGCTCAATACTATAGTTTTAATTTTTAGTTTTATTATAGTGTAACATATCTTAACATTCTGTATCAGGTATGTTGTCTCGAATAACAACAAAAGACAACAACTGAAATTAAAACTTACTTTGAATCATACAAATCTGAAGTCTTTTTTTGGTCTCCTACAGATAAAACAATTTCTCATAGTCTTTATGCATACCACACAGCATGAGTGTTTACAAGGTAAAATTTGAACACCTTTTTCTCGTAGGAAACAATGCCTACATTTGTCCTTGTATTTCAATGGTTTGCGTTTAACTTTTTGCACAGAGTTAATTTTAGTTTTGGCCTCATGTTGTTCCTGCCTAGAATGTAGTTGTTCAGCCACTTTCCTTTCTTGCACTTGTTGCACTTGTGTCACTGGTGTCACTGGTGTCACATATGGTGAATCACAAACTTTTTCCGTTGTCAAATTGATGCTTTCTCCATTCCAACAGTTAGTGTTAGGTTTCGCTGTAATGTAAGGCGTCAAGTCCACTATCGTAGAATGACTGCTTTGAAGTACTTCGTTTGTTCGATGCTTTCGAATGAACTGCAGTCCTTTTTCCAAAATGACATGGTAGCACATCGGCGAATGTCTGACATGAACTATCCACGGATCTGAGTCTTGTTGCCAACCTTGTACTTTCACTCCACAGGTGTTGCACTTCACTCTATCTTGAAAATGTGTAAATCTGTAGCCCGCTTGAACCAAGTCTTCAGAACTAATCGTTGACTCTTTTGGCCATGACCTAAAAGTCTGTCGTCGAATATCCACATCTTTATAAATATCAAAGGTAGAAATCATATTTGCTTCTGAAATCTTGGATCAGATGATCAAGAGATTGAAAGTAATGCATGTTACCAGCTTATATACTAGATGAACAGCATGTTAAGTATGCTTCCGCCAGAGGAACTTTTTCATGTACTCATACGCACATCAACCAATCAACGAGCAGAGTTTGATTGTGGGCGTGATTTTCATGGAACTTCTTTTTTCATTTGATAGTCACGTGGTATTCTTGTATAAATACCATAAGATTTGCTCTTGATCTCACATTTGCAAAATGACTTCAAGGTGTGCAGGGTGTTCCAAAACATGTGTAATAGAATGTGGCAAGTGTTTTGCCATTCTATCGTACTTGGGAGAGAAACACAATTGCCCAGATGAAGAAGAAGGTTTCTTTGACGAGGACGAAGGGTCATGCCTGATGTGTCCTGAATGCCAGGAAAAAGATGAAGATCAACATAATGAGACTGAGCCGTTACACTGAACGCTGCCAGTCATTTACAACGGTCCTTTTCAGGACCACACACTTGTTTTCGAAAGATGATATCAAGAGTTATGAAACCATCAAAAGTTAACAAAACCAAAATTTGTTTTCAGTTGACATATTTCGTATAATAGATTAAATGTATCCTTGTTGAGAATCTAAAGCAAAGTGCATTATTTTCTCAATATATTTGATATATAAACTACTTCTTTTCAACCCTATCGTCAGTTAACAAACATGTCTTTGACAGCAAAACGATTAACGGTTCATTCCATGATACACGAGTCAATGTGCAATATTCCAATCTCTAATACATACGAAGTACTTTCTCAACAGGACGAAGAAAGAATCAACCAGCTGTGTTACAAACTTTTCCATGCAACCAGAGCAAGTGTCAAAGAAAACAATGAACTCAATGTTTTGGATTTGTTCAACCGTGGATTAGACTTTATCGATGATACAAGGGTATTTCTATTATGTAATCTGTTATCTGAAAAATATTCTTGTATCAAAACGATGTTGGGTGGAAGCGAAATCAACTTGTCTAGATTCCATGCAGGCAATGAAAGGTATCAGTCACAGATGGTCGAACAATTTTCGAAGGCATTATCAGATCTGGAAGGCATTGGCAGATTTTCGTTCCGATATAAGGAGTTTACTTTCACAGTTGACTCTGATTTCTTAGACGAAGTTCAACAGGCTATCTTGAGATGCAAAGACGATGGCACATATTTTGTCGTTTGTAGTGAAACTGCATTCGGTAGAAGGAAAACACAAGATTTGTGTGACAAAATATATGATAAACTGAACGAATATCACATTACAGGTATGACTAATGCGGGTCTAGATGACATCAAATTAGGAAATAAAGAACAAGAGATAGATGCCCAAAAACTGTATGCGCTCGAGTTATACGGACTAGGGTTGAAAAAGTTTTCCTTACGTCAAGACCTGAGACTGTTGTTGCTGATTGCGATGCTAGATTCAAAATTCAAATTACATGCACAGTATGACATAAATGTGAAAACCTATCTATCTACAAACTTTCCAACTCTGGGTGAAACAACGACCTTCGATTGTTATCCCTACAAAGTTCTGATCAATGAACAATACGAAACCGAATTCGTTGAGTATACAGATGCATCGGGTTGTTTGTCATTCGTTAACAATGATCCACCAAATCCATCAGAAGAACAAATTGTTCATTTATGTAAGCAGATCTTTGAAACTGCTAGATCAGACATAATTTCAGAAGATCCTAGCTTTGCTAATAAGTTGTTTCATGAAGCTCTAACAGACTATCCAAACGATGTTAGAGTTCTAATGCTTTGCGACATATTGGCAACAAAGTATTTACTAGATAAGTCTTTCTATGAACAAAGATATCTCGGTATTCGAACTCCAAAGGTAACAGACGAAACGACACTGTATTTGTATCCATTCAAGTTTTTAGTAACAAACTGCACAGAATACGAATATGGATTCTTCAGAGTCGAAAAGGCCATGATGTATACAGATGGTGGTAGGTGTATTATGATAAACAATATAATTGACACTTGGAATGATATAGAAGATGCATTGATTGACAGCGATGGGAATGCAATGTGAATCTTAACATGCTGATTTTGTGTAGAAGTTTATGAAATAAAATCAAATGAAAAAATGAACATTTTGTTATACATTTTTGTCTTTGCAAAAACAATTTATGAAGTTGATATCCTATTGTTCCTGTGTAGTTCTTTTCAAACTGATGTTTTGATGGCCAATAGAAATACAAAATCAAACAATATGAATGCAACATATGAACATAGTATGAACAAACTATATCTTTTCACTCTGAGTAAAGGAAAAGGTTTTTGAATGTGTCCATTTCAGAACAGCCTAAACAATTTACCCCATACTGAAGTCGATATCCAAACTTTGAGTTTGAAGGTATCAGAAATTTTTTCCATGCACTAACCAGGTTCATTAAAAATCACACTAAACACTGTATACTGTGCAACATGTTTGAGAACAAATGTTTTAGATATCAACTTACTACAGCATATCAATAGCAAAACTCAGTTGACCAAATATTTAAGCTTACAATAGATGGTAATATATCAGGCATTAAACGGACAAGGTTTTTCTTTCATATACCTCAGTATTCATGTTTTACAAGCCTCAGTTCAAATATAGACCCAACTTTTAGCAACAGCTAAATTTCATAACTCATAAGACAAATTCTTTCTGAAATAAGTGGTTGGCCCTGAAAAGGGCCTTTGGTTCTTATACCAGTTTGTCAGTAAAATTCTGACAAATCTGGATATAGGTTCTTCCTCTTTACCACCCATGGCAAAGGCTGCCGGCTTGTCCATTCAAGACCTCTCCTCTTGTAGAAATCCATCATGATGGATTGCCGATGCAATTGCCTTAGGAGGTCTTCACCCGTCCGACGCTGAGGCAATCTGTCTGTTTGAGTCTCCTCGTCTACGGTAGCTACTCTGGCCTTCTTGGATATCTTAGATTTCTTTGGCTTCAGAAGCCTGATGAGTTTTCTCAGCCAAGTCATGATGAGAAATAATGATATTATCGAGTGTGCGCTGCCTTTTATACTCTGAGTTCTAGTACTGTTACTAGAATAACCAATCAGAATGCGAGTTAAATTTCAACCAATCAGAATCACCTGCTCAAAAGGCGACGATGACTATACATACATGTGGCTATAACAATTATGACAAAGTATAAACATGTGTCATACCACATACAAACACAGTCGACCAAATGGTACCATCACAGAACATACATAAGTATTGATATGGAACCCGGAACAATATATCAGAACCCAGAGTTTTGTTACAGATGTGGATACATTGAACGAGAAGTCGATGGTACCATGACTTTTTATTTGTGGCGTATCTACAAAATTTTCTGTGTTGGTGTTGAAAAACCGTCCAAAGAAAATATAAGTGTGCGTCGTGCTGTATATCCTTTGTGTCTGAAGTGCCATGAATTGTATAAGGCAAAAGTTGGAAACAATGGATTTTCTGAAGCCAGTGATGATTTATACATACATTATGCAGCATTTGTCGCGATTCTTCATTATAAAGGAGAGAAACTATGTAACAAGATTTATCAAGATACTTTGTCGCCACAAGATCGGCTAAAATTTCGTAAACAGGATTTTTATGTCTGGGATGGACGTCGTTTCGCTTGTTCAAGATTATCATTTACTTCGAGCGAGTTTGGTTTCATCCTTGAACTTATGAAATCAGAACATATCGACTTTACACGAAGGACTGATGTTGAAATCTTTTACAGAGAATTCGATAAAAATGAATGTTTTTGCAAGAATTTTGAAAATAAATAGAGTTGATTGTTTGATATGTCATTATGGTTTAGCATGCAAATAAAATGTTTCCAAATCGATTTTTTGTTTCGATGATCTAACCACGTTCGTTTAAAATTCGCACTTGCAGAAATCCATTATGATGAATTCCCTATACAGTTGCCTTAGTAGGTCTTCATCCGTTCTATGGTAGCTACTCTGACTTTCTCAAATCTGTTTTCTCAGCCAAGTTATGATAAGAAGTAATGAACTAACCGGATGTGAACTGCACTTTAAAGTCAACGATGACTATATAAACCATGTAGCTATAACAAATACAACACAGCATTAATCTTGATATGGAACCCAGAACAATATATCAGAACCCAGAGTTTTGTTACAGATGTGGATATATTGAAAAAGAAGTCGATGGTATCATGACTTTTTATTTGTGGCGTATCTACAAACTTTTCTGCATTGGTGTTGAAAATGGGATCGATGATCAAAGACGTATACGCTGTGCTTTCTATCCAATGTGTCTAAAATGCCACGAATTATATAAAGCAAAAGTTGGTAACAATGGATTTTCTGAAGCCAGTGATGATTTATACATACATTATGCTGTATTTGCCGCGATTCTTCACTACAGTGGAGATATACTATGTAACAAGATTCTTCAAGACATTCCGCCACCACAAGACGGGCAAAAATTCCATGCAGAGAATTTTGATGTTGGAGATGAAAGACGTTTCGCTAGTAAGCGATTAAGTCTTCCTGTAACCGAGCTTGAATTCTATATGGAACTTTTCAAATCGGAGCATATTGACTATACAAGAAGGACTGATGTTGAAAAGTTTTTCAGGGAATTGGATAAAGATGAATGTTTTTGTAAGAATTTTGAAAACAAATAGAGTTGATGGTTTGATATATTAGTATGGTTTAGAATGCAAATAAAATGTTTCCAAATCCAACTTCTTTGATATGTCTATATTTCTGTCCCCGAATATATCATCAACAAAAACAATTTCTTTAACCGAATACATTATTGGCGGAGTGGCAAACAACTCAAAGTCTTCAAACATCATTTGAGTTTTCATGTCCACTTTTGATAATCTATCTTCTACATATTCAATATCGGCAATGTGCAATGCACAGTGAATATATAGTCCATTGACAAATGAGTTTTTTACAAGACCTTGTTCATCCATGACCGTTTTGTATAGCCCATGACACTTGTCACAGAATGGATAGTTGCAGGCGATGAAATCTAACATATTGATATCATTTGCCTTGAGAATAGCGTACATTCGCCATACATGATATGTAGCTGAACTGTTCGAAGTAGGTGCTGTTAAGAATCCACATCGAAAACATTTCTGTGGGTCTTTGCATATACTAAACCTCATTTTCCTAACCAACTGGTCAACATAAAGATTGTAGAGGTTTGTAACACACTAATATACATTTTCCATACTATTACATAATGAAAACAAAGAATACAAAGAAAGTTTGTAATTTCAGTAATATTTTAATAATTCTCAAGCAAAACAACATAACATACTACACTAAAACATTTTCTAATTGCATTTCTAGAGTTTATACAAGGAAACATATTAGTCAGTTCATGATTCTGGTTCAGTTTTCACGGTCTCAGCGATAGGACATTGTGGTTGTGATGTGGACATATTTTCATAATCTCCCGTACTTTGCATGGTAGAACAATTTACATTGGTCACATCAGATTCTGTTCCAGCCAGAGTAGAAAGTTTTCTTTGCAACTCGTCAAACTGTTGCTGCAACTGCATATATGTACCCACAGTAACAAACTCATCAGTTGGCTGATATGAGTTCCTTTGTATTTGTCTCAAAAAGGCTTTCTGTTGGTACACATATTGGACATGCTGGTACAATGTCATCAGTTCTCGGAAAAGTTCCTTTGGTGAACATTTCAGGTGGAACATGCCATTCTCAAACAAACATGAATGCAAAATTTGTATGCTTCTGATGAATTCGCATTCAAACTGTTCGAAGTTCACGATGACAGACTCGAGCTCCCAATACTTGGAAAGACTAGTCTGTGATAGCGCTGGTGGATGAGTAGAAATTTGATTGTCTTCCATAATTTTGATGTGGCTTTTTGACTTCGTATGCCTCAGAAAATTTTTACGTTTCATAACTTTGTTGCATACGTCGCATGTCTTGATATCAGCACCGACAGTGTTTATTTGTTCTTGTGGCATAGACATGTTTGCGTCTAGATGTCAAAGCAGATAGTGTACATAAGAGTTGTGTTGCCTTATATAATATACGAAGAACACAAAATAATGCAATTCATACAAGATCAATTGGGCAAAAAAAATATATTTAAGTGACATTTTTCAAACAGTGTTCACACATTATCTCATTTCACTATACAAACATGTCCAATGAAACCGACGGTCTAGTTTTTCAACCCACACCTGCATTGGATATGAGGTTTGCTGCCTCAAGGCTAAAGAGTTTTGACGTGTGGCCTGTTCAAATGCAACACCCAACCAAACAAGAAATCGTAGAGAGCGGGTTTTACTATTGTGGTTACTCAGATGTTTGCCAATGCCACTCATGTGGATTGAGGCTTCACGCGTGGTTACCAACGGACCAGCCTTGGAAGGACCATGAAAAGTATTCTCCTACTTGTATGTATCTGAATATGGTGAAATGTTTGAACCATAGTATGATTGACAAAAAAGATGGTATTCAACCCAACAAAGTGTACACTAGCAACATCAATACCAACAGCAACAGCAGCAACCAGACCAACACAGTAACTTTTGGAAACAATATTCCTAGTGCACAGAAGACATTCCCATTTTGCAGTAGTTCCTTGAAGAAAAATTCGCATGGAGGCTATATGTATTGAAATGGACAACCACAAACTTTTAATTTGCTCAGAATGGAAATACGAAATTTGTTTTATATTATGTTCATTGATCATTGTTGTAAAAATAAACCATCTATTGCATTCATTTTGATTCTTTACTTATATTGAACATCCAAAAACATCTCAAACACAGTATACAGTATACATTATATAGTATAAATTTTAGCAAACTTGATTAGCATCAAAACATATCTGATACGTACCATCAAAGTCAAATTGCAACTTACGACTTTGTTATACAGTACAGTATATAGATCTGCAGTGTAGAATGTATAATGCTAAATATTTGTTTTAATTAGTTATACCATAGGGTAAATTAGTTTGAAATATGTATCAAACAGTCAGAGTTTCAAAAAATGTCCACATCTTTCTTTTTAATTTTGAACTGAGCATATGCCAGAACAAGACACATTCATTAGTGTTCAAAGACAAAGATAATTGACATGTATTGAATAAGAAATTCAGCCGTCCTATAGTTTAACTTCACTCATGAACTTGTTAATATGAATTGTAGTTTGAAAAAAAATGTGATGAATGACCAGCACAAAGTAAATATACTTGTATGTACCTTTATTCCGTTGATGCATTCTGATAATTAATACAAAAACAATGACTTGTGTAGCAGCACAAACATGAATTTTGGGTTTCAAATATGAAGCACACCTCAGGGTCTAGAAATCTAGAAAGCATTTCTTCATATAGTATTACTATAAGTTATACATTGATATCAGCGGCGCGTTACAGTATAGTGTATATTATAAAGTGTTTTAACTGTTCCGAGCCAAAGTTGCAAGTGAAATATTCTGTGTAAAAATAAAACCCCACTCACACATTTATTTTTCATTTGGCATTAACCGTGCTATATACTAGATCTATTTCACTACAAATTTGTGTCAGCTGCTTGAAGAACTATAAAACACGTCTGGTCTCTTCAAGTTCAAATTCACAAACCATTATTGTTTATATACAAGTTTGCATAATTTTTAAGTGTTATAGATCTAATACAGTATAATGTCAGAGTTACCTTATTTTTCAAGTTGTCAGAGCATCTAAAAACACGTCTGGTCTCTTCGGCCTCAACATTGCAAATGACAAATTTGATAAAAAAAATCCCGACAGACGCATTAATTTCATACATTGAAAATTTCACTTTTCCTTATGAACCTTTAGCCTTAAACAAGTCAATGTGTTGATTGCTACAAAATCTGACTCACTGTCAAAAGTCACAAACGCAGAAATTCATGATTCGTAAATATCCTATTTTTTGGTTAGACATTATACTGTACTGCTAAATTACAGACAAATATTTCAGCATAGCTTAATTCGGCTAATTTCTTGCTGTTTAATAAAAGTCAGTTTCATGCAGATATTAGCTCTATGTACAGTATGTTATTTCTCCCTGCAAAATATCTAAATTCTGTCCCTTTTAAACTATCAAGTTAGATCTACATTCAACAGGCCCGAATTTTCTTCACATGTCCCAAATACAAAAGTAACATATCTAGTATTAATGTTTGTTGAGAACTTGTAAGTTGGCTTAACTTAGATCTAGATCTGCATAGTTCGTTAAGGAAATGAAATGTCAATATTCTTTGATTTACAATCTGACCATGTATGCTATACGCTAAAACGGCAAAATAACTGTATCTCTACATTTAGGCTTGAAATCAGTGCAGACAAACAACGTCGATTTATTGCCTTCGAAAACAGATCTACACGATTCGCTTCAGTTTGTTTTCAATTACCAAGCACACATCATTTAACCTGCACGAAACGTAACTAAGTAAGCAGCCGTGTATTTTCAACATTTCATTCTATTTCACGTTGAGTACAGCTTGATAATAGATGTTGCATTTTCAGTAGGCAACAATTTCTCATTTCATCAAGAAAGAATTAGACAAACAATTTAATTTTAACTTTAGACCCAAAAAATCATGTACGAAATATTCTCTCTCGCTTACTAAAGCACAACACTACACATTCCAATCATTATGACGTTTCATGTATAAATGACGTAACGTTGCTCAGAGCGAATCGATGTTTACATCGCTGATACGCATAACGTTAACCGCTTCAAAATCTGAATGATAAAACATGGATATTATGGATATTTCGCAATTTATATGCTCAGGATTTTTTGAAAGGTAACATTTAACACAACTCAAACATTTTTTCTTCAATCTGGCCAATTCACTGATAAATCTAGATGGGTAATTTTCATTTTTCAAAGTCTTCAATTTGCAGGAGTTCAGTAGAATGATCTAGCTACTTCTAGCATTCGGGAACAGCTTCATGTCAAATCATGATATAAAAAAATTCTCATGTGTCCTGCAATGCACACAAGTAATTCATATTGATAAAGCTCTTCAGAAATAGCTTAAGCTTTGAACAGATTCGGTGGATTTTTTCTGTCTACATCTAGATCTATAGTAAAATTGTTGAGTGGATTTTCAATCAGTGTAGATCTAGATCTTGGAATATTTTTGAAATTATAGATTTATATATAAAGCTTTATTTTATTTGTGTTGATTTAACAAAATGAAGGAATATTCAAGACACTACGGAAAGTTTTTAATGTTTTACCTTAGGGGATTTGTGAATGAATACAGACACATATATAACTAGAGCTGTACATAATTATACTCTACGTAGACTAATTTTCAATTCCTATGACAGATGTGAATAAATATATATTAAAAGGAAAATGTTCATGAGTATGGCTCTTAATTTAAACTGCACTTTTTTTCATCATCGAGAAACATTAAACACACAGTGACTTGAATAGAGTTTTCATTTTCTGATAAAATAATAAATGTAGAAATCGAGTAAAAATATATATTATAGGAAAAATGTGCATGAGTACGGCTCTTGAGTTTAATTTCACAAAACGTTCAACAATGATAAGCATCAATCACACTGTGGTTTAAATATTTTTTTCACATTTCAGATCAATCATACTAAATGTCGAAACCAAGAAACTTATTAAAGGCAAATGTGCATGAGTACGGCTCTGTCAATTTGCACAAACTTTTCAACACTGAATCATGATTAGCATTAATCACACAGTGACTTGAAGATATTCTTAAAATTGCATTTCAGATCAAGCTACTGTACATAGTTATACTAGAGTAATTTTCAGTTTCAATGACAGATGTGAATAAATATATATTAAAAGGAAAATGTGCATGAGTATGGCTCTTGATTCAAATTGCACAAATTTTTTCATCACCGAGAAATATTAAACACACAGTGACTTGATAGTTTTGTATTTTCTGATAAAATGATAAATGTAGAAATCAAGTAAAAAATATATATTAAAGGCAAATGTGCATAACTAGGATCTTGAGTCAATTGCTTAATTCTAAAAACCTATCTTCGACTATGCTAGAGTTTTTAACATTGAGCTATGCAAATATGTAGATGTATTAAAGGTTAAATTGGCTTGAGTCAAATTGTACAATATCTAACTCTCTCATTTTCAACATCGAGACACATTAACAGATATATTAAATATAATCTTATAGTTTCGGATCAAACGTAATGGATTTAGAAATCAAGTAAAAATATCAGTCAGTAAGTGGCTTAATATTGAATGCGCTGTGCTAGCTAATTTTAATTTTATAATATTAAGTTACTGAAAAATTATTGAGTAAAATAAATTTGCATTTCGGGTTGCATTTATAAGAGTCTAATTCTTTTTTGACTATGATAGAATTTTAACATATCGAGCAATGCGAACGTGTATAGATAGGTATATTTAAGGCAAAATGTGCATGAGTACCAGAGTACGGATCAACGCAACGAATTTTAGAATCAAGCAAAACATAAATCAAAATCAGTGTCTGGCATAAAGTTGAAAGTTTTAATTTCAATGTCGGGTTGAGCGATGCGAATGTGTATAAAATTATATTAAAGACTAAAATTTTGATGTGCATGAGTATCATAGTACGGATCACGGGTTTTAAAACAGCAAGCAAAATATATCAAAAATAAGTTTATGGCTTAAAGTTGAATACATTATAGGTATCTACTATAGATCTAAAGTTTTAATTTCGATGTCGGGTTGAGCGATGCGAATGTGCATAAATATATATTAAAGAATAAATGTGCATGAGTACGGACCAACTGTAAACCAAGTAAAAATATATCAGTCAGTGTGTGGCTTAGAGTTGAATGCATTATAGATATCTACTATAGATCTAAAGTTTTAATTTCGATGTTGTGTTGAGCGATGCAAATGTGCATAAATATACATTAAAGGATAAATGTGCATGAGTACGGACCAAACGTAAACCAAGTAAAACATATATCAAAATAAGTCTGTGGCTTAAAGTTGAATACATTAAAGGTATCTATTATAGAACTAAGTTTTTGATTTCGATGTCGAATGTGTATAAAATTATATTAAAGACTAAATGTGCATGAGTACCATAGGACGGATCACAAGTCACGAATTTAAAAAGCAAGTAAAAATATATCAAAATCAGTATTAGTGGATTAAAGTTAAATGCGTTATAGATATCTACTACAGATCTAAAGTTTTAATTTCGATGTTGGGTTGAGCGATGCGAATGTGTATAGAATTATATTAAAGACTAAACTTTTAATGTGCATGAGTACCATAGTAGATCTACGGATCACGCGTAACGAATTTAAAAAAGCAAGCAAACTATAGCCTATCAAAATAAGTTTGTGGCTTAGAGTTGAATGCATTATAGGTATCTACTACAGATCTAAAGTTTTAATTTCGATGTCGGGTTGAGCGATGCGAATGTGCATAAATATATATTAAAGGATAAATGTGCATGAGTAGGGACCAAACGTAAAGCAAGTAAAAAATATATCAAAGTCAGTCTGTGGCTTAGAGTTGAATGCATTATAGGTATCTACTATAGATCTAAAGTTTTAATTTCGATGTTGGGTTGAGTGATGCGAATGTGTATAAATATATATTAAAGGACAAATGTGCATGAGTACTGACCAAACGTAACGAATTTAAAAATCAAGTATGTGATAAAGTTGAATGCGTTATAAAGATGTATACTATACACAAATCTAAAGTTTTAACTTCGATGTCATATTGAGCGATGCGAATGTGTATAAACTTATATTAAAGACTAGATGTGCATGAGTACCATAGGACGGATCACACGTAACGAATTTAAAAAATCAAGAGAAATATATCAAAATAAGTTTGTGGCTTAAAGTTGAATACATTAAAGGTATTTACTATAGATCTAATTTTTTGATTTCGATGTCGGACTGAGCAATGCGAATGTGTAAAAATTATATTAAATGTGCATGAGTACCATAGTACGGATCACAAGTAACGAATTTAAAAATCCAGCAAAATATATCAAAATAAGTTTGTGGCTTAAAGTTGAATACATTAAAGGTATCTACTATAGATCTAATTTTTTGATTTCGATGTCGGACTGAGCAATGCGAATGTGTAAAAATTATATTAAATGTGCATGAGTACCATAGTACGGATCACAAGTAACGAATTTAAAAATCCAGCAAAATATATCAAAATAAGTTTGTGGCTTAAAGTTGAATACATTAAAGGTATCTACTATAGATCTAATTTTTTGATTTCGATGTCGAGTCGACCGATGCGATTGTGTATAATTATATATTAAAGGATAAATGTGCATGAGTAGATCTACCAGAGTACAGATCAAATGTAATGAATTTAAAAATAAGTCTGTGGCTTAAAGTTGAATACATTAAAGGTATCTACTATAGAACTAATTTTTTTGATTGCGATGTCGGATTGAGCAATGCGAATGTGTATAAAATTATATTAAAGACTAAATGTGCATGAGTACCATAGTACGGATCACAAGTAACGAATTTAAAAATCAAGCAAAATATATCAAAATAAGTTTGTGGCTTAAAGTTGAATACATTAAAGGTATCTACTATGGATCTAATTTTTTGATTTCGGTGTCGAGTCGACCGATGCGAATGTGAATAAAATTATATTAAAGACTAAATGTGCATTAGTACCATAGGACGGATCACAAGTAACGGATTTAAAAATCAAGCAAAATATATCAAAATAAGTTTGTGGCTTAAAGTTGAATACATTAAAGGTATCTACTATGGATCTAATTTTTTTATTTCGATGTCGAGTCGACCGATGCGAATGTGAATAAAATTATATTAAAGACTAAATGTGCATTAGTACCATAGGACGGATCACAAGTAACGAATTTGAAAATCAAGCAAAATATATCAAAATAAGTTTGTGGCTTAAAGTTGAATACATTAAAGGTATCTACTATAGATCTAATTTTTTGATTTCGATGTCGAGTCGACCGATGCGATTGTGTATAATTATATATTAAAGGATAAATGTGCATGAGTAGATCTACCAGAGTACAGATCAAATGTAATGAATTTAAAAATAAGTCTGTGGCTTAAAGTTGAATACATTAAAGGTATCTACTATAGAACTAATTTTTTTGATTTCGATGTCGAGTCGACCGATGCGATTGTGTATAATTATATATTAAAGGATAAATGTGCATGAGTAGATCTACCAGAGTACAGATCAAATGTAATGAATTTAAAACTACGTCTGTGGCTTAAAGTTGAATACATTAAAAGTATCTACTACAGATCTAAAGTTTTAATTTCGATGTCGGGTTGAGCGATGCGAATAGAATGTGTACAATTATAAATATATAACGTTAGGAATCTAGTAACTTTAGACAAAATATTCACGAGTACGGCTGGTGAATGTTTGCACAAAGTCTAACTGTCTCATTTTCAACACAAGAAACATTATACAGACAATGACTTGAATGTATTTTCTATATTTTCGGATCAAATGTAACGAATTTAAAAACCAAGTGTAAAACATCTACATCTATAATCAAAACCAGCATGTAGACTAACATTGAATGTCAAAGTTACAGAAAATGATTTTTAAAATGTTTGCATTTCGGGTTGCATACGAGTCTATCTTCGACTATGATATAATTCTAACATTTTGTGTTTCGCATTTTATCGCAAACCCATCTCAGCATGAAAAGAATTGTTGATTATCAGACGCAAATAAGTTGAACAAAATCCATCTCTGCATCAAGCGAGAAAACACAATGCTACTCATATCGCGTCGAGTTTGATTTTTACTTGGCAGAGAAAAACTACTTCTGTAGATTTAGATTTGCAAGCTAGATATCTATTCTTTTTCTTGTTCATGAAGTAAATATTTCTTTCAATGTTTCATATTGGAGCCGTGGCACAGAAACTTCTGTCAGATCAAGAAACAAATTTTGTTTTTAGAATCGGCATTGTAGACCCGTGTTATAAAGTATTAATCTGTAGCGATTTTAAGTTGGAAAGAATTGTAGAACTAAATAAAAAGTTAAAACGCGTTTGCATTTTATAGTCCGCTTTACATGTAGATCTAGACCTAACCGTAATATTAGATTTCATATTGCATTTTCGTACCGATCGACAATTTGATTCTGTTGTTTAATTGTATTTATATATAAAGTTACTAGATCCAAGTTGAAATTTTCCTGAAATTCAGGAAAAAAAAAATATCGGCAGTTTCTTACATCGCATTCAAAACCGCAATCAAGTCGATTCTTAAATTTCAGCACGAATGTTACGTATCAGCTTTGCAGAATTTCACTAACAACGTCGGCCTATCACATGTAGAAAAATATCATTCGCTTACATTTATTACTCATTAAACTTTGAAAGTTACATACGTTTATTTTCCTGATCTACGGGATTGCGGGATTGAGTATGCATGATAAATATTTTCTTTTCAAAGGTTCTGACCAGTAGATTCTAACCAAAATTGATTCTCAAACAAAAAATCCGCTTCATGTAATATGTCCTAAATAGATCTAGATCTACATTTGTTGATCAAGTTGAGAAAATACCCTAAATTAAATATCAAAGTTTAATCCGACAGCATAAATAGGATCTAGCTAGCTAGTTTACAGACACAGCATTTTAAATGTGCAAGCCATTTCTCATTTCATCAAGAACGGAATGAAGCAAGCAGCTATGTTTTCATTTTATATCAAAACATCACAACTCTGCATGTATATTTTTCTCTCTCGCTAACGAACTAAACATTGCACAGATCTTCAACTTTAGAAAGATTTTACATCAAATATTACGTTGAATGTGTAGAATGACGTCAAGTTTAAAGCGAATCGATAATTTACATCGCTGAGACAATTTCATAACGTTCTCCGCTTCAAATTCAGTGACAAAATATTTACTTCTCAACAGTGCACAAATAATGCCGAGCATTTGTCCAAAGCGAACCTCTATCACAAATCCAATGATAATTTTCTTACACTTATCCCAGTAATTCATTGATATAGATTTATCTCAATTTCTAATATTTAAAGAAAAGACATTTTTCAGCTAGAGCAGCAGGGTTGAATGAAATTAAACTTCACTCTGTTTAAAGTAAGCTAAAATCTGCACACAAAAAATGTAATCAACTGCCGATGAAAACATCAATATGTAGCTTTTATTAATTTACTATGCAATCTGACTGGCATTGAAACATTTAAAATCTATACTTCACGAAGGCAGAAAATTTAAATGTTCAGTTTGGGTCTACGATAATATATTTGTGTTGACATTATGCTTGCCCTGCTGAATTTATTTTTGCTTAAATTTTCTCAAATTTATCTACAGTCGATTTGGTCTTTGTAGAGGTATTCAAAAAATAATTTTCATTGAATAGATCCAAAATCATGTCCCGCAACTAGCATTTGTTTAATTCCTTTTAAAGTCATACATAAATTTCAATCAGAAATACTCAATGACGGAACGTTCTCAGACACCGCTGTGTGCTAGCTACTAGCTGAAAGATAAACTTCAATCTTTGATAACGTCAAATTCATGCATTAATTCCAATCAGAAATAGGAATCTACTGAATGACGGAACCGTTCTCGGATACTGCACAGTGTGCAAGCAAGCTAAGCGATAAATTTCAAGTATTGACGACGTCGGATTGAGAGATGCGACGAACTGTGCGATTATACCTACTTGGCAAGCTGAGCGCGAATAGGACAGACTTTCATTCGCAACGTCGTTTTAATTTTTTTAGCTACACTTCTGACTTTGCATTTAGAGATAAGCTTTAAACGGCAACATTAGGCTTTGAAAATCGAATGCGCGATTATGACTGACATTGACTGCTATACGGTAATGCAAATTCTTTCAGTATTAGAAAATGTTAACAATCTGCCGCAGCCGCTGTTAGTCAACAAATTTGCTTTTCTGATTACATAATAAGAAACACGGCTTGGGTCTAGAAATGACAATTTTTTACAATTTTGATTTCGGCTGTAAAACCATAGCATTGCATAACATTTACATTCAGCATCAAAATGAAACGTTACTTTTTTTACTCGAGATCTGCTCAGAACGTCGATTTCTACAAAGCGCAAAGAAAAATTCAATACTAAATGAAGGAACCGTTCTCGGATACTGCACATTGTGCAAGCAAGCTAAGCCATAAATTTCACGTCGGATTGAGAGATGCGACGAACTTTGCGATTATACCTACTTGGCAGCTGAGCACGAATAGGACAGACCTTCATTCGCAACGTCGTTTTCAAAAAACTAGTTAAACTTGTGACTTTTCGTTTAGAGATAGGTTTTAAACATTAGGCATTGAATCGAATGCGCGGTTATGGCTGGCATTGACTGCTATACGATAATGCAAAATTATTTCAGTATCAGAAAAAGTTAACATTCTGTAGCAGTCGCTGTTAGTAAAAAAAATGTGCTTTTCTGATTACATAATAAGAAACACGGCTTGGGTCTAGAAGTGACAATTTTTTAAAATGTTGAGTTCGGCTGTCAAACCATAGCATTGCATAACATTTGCATTCAGCATCAAAATGAAACGTTACTTTTCACTCGAAATCGGCTCAGAACGTCGATTTCTACAAAGCGCAAAGAAAAATTCAAGCATTATCCGATCCTTACAGCGAGATTTGCAAATTTACATACACGACGTCGTATAGCGGCTGCTCAACGCTGGAGATTTGTCTTTGCTTTGCAGTGGCAAATCGCTCAGCTTTGCATGGTCTAGTAAAGATCCAGCGTTTTTAAATTTCATTTTTTCATAACTGAGACGCAGACAGAACATATTTGAAGCATTAAATCTGTTTAAATAGTAAAAACATTTTGAACATTTTACGAAATGACAATAAACTTGATGAAGATGAGAAAACTATACACTGTGCACAGTGATAAAACTATACACTCTAGCATTGAGCGATGCGAACGTGTATAGATTTACTAAGCAAACAGTAGATTTAAACTTTTAGATTCTTACTTTGAGTATGTGCAATGTGCAATATGCATTCACTCCTCAAAGAAAGAATTGTTTAGTATTTTTACAGACGTGCATCACAAACGTTAACAGTGCGATTATAACAAAGCTACATGTACATTTATGCCGATTTCGAAGAGTTTCTCTCGCAGCGTCATTTTAAAGAATATCAGTAAATAACGTTACTTTGCATTCGATGCGCGATAGGTTTACGTCTTATCATTTTCACTGCATTAAACAGACACCAATACGGTTCGGATCTATGATCATCAACTCATAATATCAAATGTTGTATGTATAATTCTTGACAGAAAACGAAACAGGCAGCCTTTTAATAACATTTACAGACCCTCGCTGAAACGAAATTTAAATCAGATTGGAAACCGCAGCGACTCGAATTAATGAAGATCTAATGTTATAAAGCTATCACATTTGCTGAATAATAAAGAAAATGCTACTTGTACACAGTTCGCAGATTTATTTTCATGTTTATATTCCAACACTATGATAAAATTTCCATCTCGCTAAGGTACCACAACACTCGCTTAAATCTTTAACTTTTAGTAAGAATGATGACGTTGTGTACCAAAATGACGCAAACTTTTAAACAGTAGATTATCTTTACATCGCTTAGAACCAATACGTTCTCTGCTTCCAAGTCAACGTGACTAAAATCACAAAATATCAACGTCCCTGCAATGCATACGCTTAACATGTTCTCACAATTAAAATGTATAACAACTCAAACAAAAAATTTCTTTACCAATCTCAGCAATGCACATGCACTGCCGATCACGCTATGTGAAACTTTGCATTTTAGTTAAACCATAGGAGCTTATGGAAATATCTCACTCATGAATAAGCATGTAGTATACAGGTCGCAGAGTGATAGATTATCATTCTCGCATCGAGCAATGCAAACTGGTCAAAGTAAAATTCATTTTACAGACAAGTGTCAAAAAGTTTAACAGTTTAAAAATTTAAACAGAAAGTCGATTCCTTCGCATCGCATCATACATAGGGTCTACTCTTTCAAAGTTTGATAAAGAATCTAGGTCTACTAAACGTAGACAGAGATAAAAATTTCAATGATAAATGAAAAAAATAGAAATCTATTAAAAACATTGAAACACATATTTATCATCAAACCCGCTCTGCCTAAAGTTTATATCATGCACACTGCGTTGGTTGTTTTGAAAAATACATGTATCAACGATAACGTTCTTGACGTCATCTATCGATTTATTTCGAACTAACAGCGACAGCGCATATCTGTAAACTGCTTGAAAAGTCGCGATATATGAATTGAGCAAATACACTGTTTTCAATTAATTTTTCATTTCCTGACCATGCCATCAATGTCGGGTGTGCATTTCAAGCTTAGAACACTGTCTGGGACACAAATATGATGCGAAATCAGAAACACCAAAACCAACGCAGAGCTCAAGTAATCGCGGCTTGCTGCTACTGATGCTAAATCATAACTGATTCCATTTTGCCAAAAAATAATTCCGCGGCGCATGACGTCAACAACGTTTTGATTGGCTGTTGACTGTTGATGCAACTTTTCTATTGGTCAATTGAATACAGGCAGCTCTGGAGCCTATATAAGCAGCGTACAACTTGTTCACTTTGCCTGTTAGGGCGTGAAAAACGCCAATGAAAGAGCGTCGTCTCAGACACTCTTATCATTTGCCTTTTTCACAAGCTTTGTTACTTCGTTAACGAAGCTTTAAAGTGAGAGCGATTGAGTTTCAAAGAAAACTCAAATCTTTCTCAACTTTTTCCTGAACATCGTTATTCTGTAACGACGTTTTAAGTGAAAGCGATTGAGCTTCAATGCGAACTCAAATCGTTCTCACTATATTAACTATATAGCATGAAAACACTCGGGAAACCTAGCGGTGTTAACAAGAATGTATTCATGCATCACATCTAGCACGAATACACTCGGGAAACCTAGCGGTGTTAACAAGAATGTATTCCTGCCTAATATCCATACATCAGTAGATATATACTCAAAATTTAAAGTAAACGTCTGAATTTAGACAGCAAAAGTACCAACTTGCAATCAAAATTTTTCTCACGCTGATACACTGCGTGTACTATAACAGGGTCCCCGAAGAAGAAACTAGGCTGTATTTATTACCGACTGAATACAAGGAGGGGATGGTGGTTACTTGTATTCGGAAAGTCTTCTTCGCCACTATTTGAAAGCACCATATCAGTAAGCAGGCAAGGCCATCTTATATAATTTAGGGTGTGTCTCAGAGTATGCCCGCGTTAGTTATGTTCGATGACTGTGGATAGGCATTAAGCAGTTTGTTCGAACCTGTTTACTGGTATGGTGTGAACTCTGTTTTTGGATAACAGTCAGACCAATAAGTTGGTGCAAACGCGAACTTTGATTTGGAATAATTTCTTTAGATCTTGTCTGTTGAGCAATAAGATTCATACCCTATAACAAACGCCATATAACATAACGTATCGACATTTCGCCAGCTCGGGGCAAATGTTGGTAAGTATGGGGTGTTTGCGCATTTCACACACAGCATAGCACATACTTATAATTAGTTTATCTCGTCTGTCTTTCTGACAACACCTATTGCTCTTCAGACAAACAAAATTTGTAGTAACTCTACTTTGCTCATCGCATAAACTGAAGATGAAAGTACAATATGTACTTTTCATATTCAACTTATGCCATGTTTCCCTGCACATTTGCCGGGGCCTCATCGTGGCTGCAGGGTGAAACATGCTTATCGAATAAAAGCTATATTTGGCTTTGTATTAAGTATTCGATAAGCATGGCTAACTGCCGGCAAAATATTTTACTTGACTTTTCATGCTATGTTTTATTACAGATGTATATGTATGTACTTTGTATAACATGATGTATTTTGTTTTACATGCTATGATCAGAATGAAAATAAAGCATTATATACCGCAAACTTGCATTTGTCATGCTGACTCGTCCAACTTTACCCCTTGATTTTTCTTATAGTAGTAATGCTGATGTTGAAAGACACCCATTTTACAACTGTGAATGGAATGATTACAAACATGTTCTATTCAGTAAAGGCATATATTTACTTTCAATCTATAAGCGCAAAAGCTCCGTCTTGAACAATACGCCTAAAACTGCAATCAGCTTATACAATTCACATGCCCGTAATACAATACCTCGCTTAAAACTAACACAGTGACTGATCTCAGTATTTCATATAGACCACAAGGCTTCATTTGAGTTGATTCTTCAAAAAGAAATCATGAAAATACACCCCGAAACTTATTATCAAAGTTCGTGAAAAACTCTTCTTATTTCAATGAACCTTTATCCTGTTCAGACAACGGCAATCGGCAAAATTAAAGGTTTGCTTCAAATTTAGCAAACGTATATAGTTTAGTCTTTCCTAGAGATATTTAATCAATACAAAAGTGAGCCGTGAATTTCACTATCAATGTTCATCCAAATCGCTTATATTTTCAATGAACCTTTAACTTGCTCATCAAACTCTAAACTGTAACCTGCTCAAATTAATGTTGGCTTCAAGTTTAGCAAAGTTTATACATTTGGCTTAGTATTTCTAGGGATATTTTATCAATTGAAGAAAATAGCCATGAAATTCACAGTCAATGTTCACCCAGATCGCTTATATTTTCAATGAACCTTTAACTTGCTATTTAGCTTATTGCTTGTATCAAGTTTCTCAAACATTTTTGTAATCTTTTTGATTTTTCTATACAACTTTAGACATTCGTTGTGAGTATGCCAATCTGAAATTTCATGTGCCAATATAAAAATTCATCAAACTGTCTTGTTATTCCAATAAACCTTTATTCTGTTCATAAAACTGCAACCCACTAAAATTGTCATTTGCTTCATCTTTGTGAAATCTAATATAGAATTAATTTTGTCTTGATAGAGATATTTCAAATTTAAACAAAAGTAGACATGCAAGTCTCTATCATTGTTCAACAAAATCGCTTTTAATTTTAATGAACCTTTAACTTGCTATCAGCTTTCAATGATTTCGATTGAGTTTTTCCGGCAAAGCTACAAAATAATGCGCGGTTGGATAAATTTTCAACTGAAAAACAGTCATTTGCTTTTTAGACTTCGAAGAGAATAGCTGTGTTTTCAAAGTTCTCAACTCACTGATCATATTTCAAACACATTTGCACAATAAGTTTGCATGATATCTAACATGTGAATGTATAGAGAATAATGCGCGGTCGGATAAATTTTCAGCTGAAAAACAGTCATTTGCTTTTTAGGCGTCGAAGAAAACAGCCGTGTTTTTAAAGCTCTGACACATTGCAGTACAAGTTTGCATGATATCGAACATCTGAATGCCTAGAAAATAATGCGCGGTCGGATAAATTTTCGACTCTAAAACAGTCATTTGCAATTTTGAAGTTGAAGTGAATAGACGTATGTTTTGAAGCTCCGAGCCACTGATCACATTTCAAAAACCTTTGTACTGTAAGTTTGCATGATATCTAACATGTGAATGTCTAGAAAATAATGCGCGGTCGGATAAATTTTCGACTCAAAAAAGTGTCATTTGCCAGTTTGACTTCGAAGAGAACAGACGCGTTTTTTAAAGCTCTGAACCCATGATCACATTTCAGACAAATTTACACTATAAGTTTGAATGATATCTAACATGCGAATGTATGGAAAATAATGCGCGGTCGGATAAATTTTCAACTCAAAAACATTCATTTACTATTTAGACTTCGAGGAGAACAGACGCGTTTTTTTTAAAGCTCTGAACCCATGATCACATTTCAGACAAATTTGCACTATAAGTTTGAATGATATCTAACATGCATGTGAGTGTACAGAAAATAATTCGCGGTCGGAAAAAAAATTCTACTCAGAAACAATCATTTGCTATTTAGTATTCGAACAGAACAGACGTGTTTTCTAAGCTCTGAACCTATGATCACATTTCAAGCAACTTTGCTCTACAAGTTTGCATGATATCTAGCATGTGAATATCTAAAAAATAATGCGCGGTCGGATAAAATTTCGACTCAAAAAGAGTCATTCGTTATTTAGACATTGAACAGAACAGACGTGTTTTTTAAAGCTCAGACCCACTGATCGCATTTCAAACAGCTTTCTACTATAAGTTTGCATGATATCTAACATGTGAATGTATAGAAAATAATGCGCGGTCGGGTAAATTTCCGAATCAAAAACATTCATTTGCTATTTCGGCTTTGAAGAGAACAGACGTGTTTTTTAAAGCTCAGACCCTCTGATCGCATTTCAAATAACTTTGCACTATAAGTTTGCATGATATCTAACATGTGAATGTATAGAAATAATGCGCGGTCGGATAAATTTTCGACTCAAAAACAGTCATTTGCTAATTAGACCTTGAACAGAACAGATGTGTTTTTTAAAGCTCTCATAAACTGAAAGAATTCGATGCACTATACATCTAACTATTGTTTAGCACAGTAAATGTCAATGTATGAAAATAATGCGTTGGTCGGGAAAAAAAATCAGCTAAAAAATTGCCAGTCATAAATTTGAGTTTGAGCAAATCAGACGTGTATTTTGAATCTCTGACTTCATGATAACATTTCAAACGAGTTAAGTTTGTACTCGATTTTTGCATAGTATCTCACCTCTGAATGAATACAAATAATGTATTGGTCGGAAAAAAAATTCAACTTCAAAAATTGTCATTCGAGTTTGATGGGACCAGACGTGTTAACTTGAAGCTCTGGTTTCTTGATAAAAATTCATACAAGTTTACATCATAGGTTTTCATAAGTTTTCATAAGTTCTCACATGTGATATGTCATGCACACTTATAGTGCAAAGTTTTTTTTTGAAATATGATCTAGGGCTAAGAGCTTCAAAAAACACGTCTGATCCCTTCAAAGTCAAAATTGTAAATGACAGATTTTTAGTTAAAAAATTTCCCGCCAGGCGCATTATTTTTTTTAGTCACTCATCTGCTCGCTGATTGGTTGATTTTTCTCATGAGTATACTTCGCGCATGAGTACTCGAAAAAAAGTTCCTCTGGCGGAAGCATTATTTTGCAAACAGGCCTCGTCTATATAAGGCGACGTTCACTGAGTATTGTCAGTCGAGTTCCAGAGGCGGAACAGTGCTGACGTGTTTTCACGTCGCTCTCGACTTTGAAAAAAATTTCTTCTGAGTAGCCAACTTGAGAAGTTATGAGAACATGAACATATGACGTTGGCTGTTTGACTTCAGCTATACATTCATATCATGTCAGCAGAGGTGACGTTCCAGAAAAGTAAGTACCGTTTCTTAGCTCATGAAAAGTTATCCGCACATTGAGTAGCTCAACGGCAATTCGATGCATGGACAACTTTTCGTGAACACCTCCTCTTTGTCGAAACCTTGACGTTGGTGAGGAGGCAACGATGATCTTACTTGATATTACTGTTTGCGCAGTTATCATTTGAAGACCATCGGCTAATTCGACAAAACTTTATATTTTCGGCAATCTAAAAGCGAGCCTGTAGACCGAAACTGAATGAGATTAGCATCTGGCGTTTAACCCCTCGAACTCGGTGAGACAAGGGCCTGATCTTGATGTCCGCAGAGCTCACTCGAGTGGTCGAATTGCATATCAGCTCTGCAATACAATAGGGGTGCTGATTTCATTTGGCGTTAGTTTCGTAAGCTATCTCGCTACAAAACTTGATTAAAAAAAAGTGAGACTGCCAAGGGAAAGGATGTGTCGTTAGACCGACTCACTTGTGTGAAGTGGTGGTGCTGTTCGCTTGTGAGGTCGGCCCTTGGTCACCATTATAAGTTTGCGAAAATGGGATAAGATTGGCGCTGCCCCGTTTATGTCTACGCAGGACCTGGCCTTTTGATGTCCGCAGTAGCTTAAATTGAGGAAAACATAGTACACACCAGCTCTGTCAGTTTTCCTATGGGTGTTGATCTTATTTGCCGGATCTGTTTTCGTAAGCGATCTCACTTTTCAAAATTATATAAACTCTACTGAGTTTGCTTTCATGACTCAAGCTTTTCAAGTAAAATTATGACTGAACGGGCAAAAACTGTCCCGTGTCTGGTTAGAACATTTGTTTCAGACTTTGCTCACTGCTTAGTTTGGGACAAATTTTCTTTCTTGAGAAAAAATTGAAAGTTCAAACGAAACAGCGTTAGCAACTGACACTGTTGTCCTTTGAAATTTTCAATGCATGAGATAGAAATGGAAAATTGAAAACGAAACAGCGTCTGCTAGGGACACTGTTATCCTTTACAGTTTTCAGCGAGTGTAAGAAAGAAAGAAAATTCAAACGAAACAGCGTCTGCTAGCGACACTGTTATCCTTTGCAATTTTCATGAGCCAGATAACTTTTGATGAAAGAAAGTTGTCTTTGAAAAGTTGAAGAAACGGGCAAGCGTTAGAAGCTGTGCTTCAATTAGAACACTTGCTTCCTTTCTTTCAACTTTTCTATTATTTGCTTAGTTCCACCGGCTTTGCGTATGATAAGTGTGTTATGTATATAGTATAGTAGATCTAGTACAGGCCTAGATCTATATAGATGTAGATACGCAAAACTGGTTGAATTAAGGCTCATCAAATATTTTCCTGGTTAGAAATAGCACAATGCTATATCTTGCCTAGATTATAATTCATGAGTTCCTCTCCCACATGCCGATACTTTATCGTAGTGGAGAGGTAACGCTTTTCTAACTTGAGATTTTGCTAAGCGCGAGTCTCTTTAGAAGGGTGGCTAAAGTCGGCATAATTATCTATTATAGATCTACAATGATATTTTTCTTTCATTAGAATAGATTCTCTACACTTGGAAGAGAAACAAATGAATATCAAAACCATTTCCAATTTTGTTACATAGATCTATATTTGTTATACATTATATCTTCACCATTTAGTGTACAGCTTTACTATATCAAGCAAAAATAAAACATTGAACTTTGAAGTTTGTCTCTGTCATGTTTTCTCATCAATTTTCACTCATAGATCTAGTTTTTAAAACAAATCATAACCTACCAAAGAACGCCCGATCTCATAGACACTGATATTATATTCACAAAAACCTCCATCTAATTCACCAATCCATCCAGATACTAATCATTCATTCTCATTTATTTTAGTAATTAAAGTAAATTTCAAGTGATTCTCAACTGTAAAACCATCACCTGCGTAAAATTAAATATTCCCGTAAATCGCTCAAAATCAATGCAGTGACTCGTGCCATTATGTACTATAAACCCAACTTCAAAACATAGATTGGTTTTACAAAAGAAAATTTAAAAAATAGCTGAGAAATTCACCATCAAAGTTCGTTGAAATCTCTTCTTATTCTATTGAACATTTAACTTGCTAAACGTTTACAGGCAAATCTGTCAATCGAACAGTTTTCGCTCAGCAGCCACTGCATGAAATACAGAAAAATCTACATACACTGATCATCAAATTCGATATATTACAGAGCGAATTCTGTGCGTCGCGATTTTTCCGATGCGAGATCCACATTCAAACTTCATAAATGTTTAGTTCTATGTCTACACAGTACCACGCGACTTTTCGCATAACTGTCAAATCAGTATGACGTTGTATTACCGAATGACGTCATTCATAAAACAACGTCATCTTAGCGACAGCATTACACTTCGCGCAGTTTTTACTTTGCCTAACGTGGGCCGAAGACAATTACGGTCGATTTCGCGTTGGATCTAGATCTTTTTTAAATGTCTATGCGAACGAAATTATGTTTTACAGTGTGACCATTTATTCTTGCATTTCAGTGCGAAAGCTTACTATAAGCTCTGCCGTTTCCATACAATAAACTCTGCATGAAAAGTCAAGCCGTAGACATAATTGCTTATCAATATAAATTTAAAAATGAAAATCTACATCAATAACAGAAGTCGGGTCTCAACATTTTCAGTCTGTCTGTGGATCTTGAATAAAATATCGCTGCAGATAAGTTTGTCATTTTTAATCATGTAATCACATAACGCAAGTGGTCTTTTCATGGTTTTAATTTTATTTATTAATATAGAGTATAGTAATAGACCGACTATAGTATTAGACCGCTGTAAGTTACAGACACATATTTTCAGTGTTTTCAGTATTCAAACATTTCCGTTCATAATACATGTAATATCAAGATCCTGAATCTGCTACGCTAAATATGTTGCATGTTCTTAACTAAATCTATATTAGATCTACATATAGAATGAAATTCAGTGAAAGTGAAGTTTCGATATGCCGATGAAATAGTCATTCGCCAGTTCATAATATCAAGATCCAGAATCTACTGTGATGAAATATTTGTCCGATGCCTAGATGTAGAATTGTAGATGTACATACATAACAAAATTCGAGTTTTAACATTATAGATCCTGTTTCATTCCCGCTTATCAAACAAAATCTCACTGCAATTTAGATTCAATTTGCTAAAAGGACTTGATCTAACGCTAGTGTGTAATTTACATAGGGTCTACTGTTATACTCTGCATGGATTGTAACAAACACAATACTTTCAATATAACTCGCACAAAGTTGAACATTTCACTAACAAACACATGACTGATTTCAGTCTTATTCAGAACCTTTGCATTTTTATAGTTAGAATAGCGTTAGATCTCGATATTGAATGAGTTTAGCAACTTTCACGCAAGCCGAAAATATCTCAACTAGTTCTAGCATATGCTTTAAAGATTCACTATATAAACACTTTTAGATTCAACACCTCTGTATTTGAAACATATGTATCTATCCATGTTACATATCGAATAAAATTCAGTGAAAGTCAAAATGAATTTAGATTTCTACATTCGATAGATACCTATGCTGGTAAAATGATCATTCGCTAAAATGTGCTTTGCTTCATTTTACAGACATATCTCTACCATATAATCGATTTGGTATTTCAACAAATATTCAAAAAGTAAATCTCAGTATTTAGATCCTGATAAAAATTGTTCATATATCTATTAGCGAGCATGAAATTTCGGCGACTGAAACGAAGCAATTTAAAGGTTGTATGAAACTCTATATCATACACATTCGAATTACAAGACATGTGCGATTTACTGTTACTGTATGAAAGTTTTAATGTTAGAGCAGCTACAAATTACAAATTCAAAAACAAACCACATTCGCACATTCAAAAACGGGACTAAAGCTGACCCAGCCCGATACTCCTTAGTCAGGGTATCTTTTTCATCAGATTATCATTATCATTATACCAATTTAATTTAATCTGGCTTCACATGTTAGAATTTTGACTCAACTATACCCAGCTAAATGAACGTTTTGATTTTAATACGCAAATTTTGTCAAGCTTCAACCGCTGTGGATTCTTACTATACCAGCCTTTACAATTAGAACTAAATCTGACTGAGCTCGATATCGCTTATAGTGGAAGTAGTTTATATATCAAATATATTGAGAAAATGATGCATTGTCTTTCTAATGCCAACTCTTTGAAAAGATAATCTTTCGAAAGATATGGATGGTCCTGAAAAGGACCGTTTTGGATTTGTTAAATTTCACCAATGTCCACCACACCTCCCCATGCAAGTGGCACACCACTTCGACCACCGACGTCGCTGAGCTTCCGTGGGTATTCTACCCGTATCTAGGTAGAATGGAGGTTCGTTAGCCTCCGCCTCCCAATCTTCTAGCATTGGAGCAACCCATTGTTTGGGCCGTGTCTGTGTCGGAGGATGTGTCTGAGTGGGGTTTCTACCTTTTCTGCCTGTATCTAGGTAGAATGGTGTGTGGTTCGCCTCCGGTTCCCAATCTTCTAACTTTGGAGGAACCCATGGTTTAGACTTTGTCTGCTTTGTCTGCGTTGATGTGTTTCCTACATCCATATTTTCAGTACGAAGCGGCTGAACTTCAGTAATGACCGCAAATGCACCTTCGCAGCTCTTTTTATAGGCAATTAATGACGTCATTACCCGGAAATCTATTTTTAATAATGCGAACATATACGAAAATTATCGGAACTTTCCGTAACAATACCCATTGGTTAGTGACACTCGTACTTTACTCGTACAGTTTTATTTCTGCGCCAAATCGCGACCGTGGTTAAGAAAAGTCGCGCTACATAATAAGGTTTAGGAAAGGTTAAGGAATCCAAAAGAATCTAACAATTTTGACGACTTCAAAAAAGAAGCAAACCTCAACAACATGTCTGCTTCCTGTTTAAATCCTAAAAGAAGCAAACCTCAACTGAAGCCTGCTTCATAGGAGATCTGCTTTAAAAAGGTATGCGTCGAAAAGAAGAAAATCCCTACAAAAAACCTTATCAGAGTTCTGCTTCAATACAAGTCTTGCTCCAAGATGTTTGCTTCAAGTATAAGGAGTTGCTTCAAATCTTGTGTCTCAAGAAGCAGACCCCCAAAATAAGGGTTTGCTTAACTGTCATTTTACCCATGACAACAACACATTTTCAATTACGTTACCAAAAGTAACTAGATTTGTGCACACGTACATCAAAAAATCACATGACAAACTCAAAGGTATAACTAGAGCTGCGAAAACATCACTTGTTCAGTACGTTCTGAAAAGTCTTTCTGAAGAGTCTTAATAGTAGACGAAACTAGTCAGCATTTCTTACCACGTTCTTGCTTGTATCGAGATTTTTGGATGGAAAGTTAGGAGTGGAACCGCTTTAAAGATTTAAAGGTATGTCATACATATAACTGTTTTGTCCGAGTAGCGCGACACATGTTAAGTAATGTTAGGTATTTGAAAAGTATGACGTTGGGCCAAAAAAGTATGTTAGTATAGCTGGACTTTTATCTGCATGTCTGTGAAGTTTGTGTGATGTTGGTGATTTTCTGTAAAATAAAGTTACCCCATATCTTTTGTCTTACACCTTAAGTTTTTATTTTCAAGAATCTAGAAAATAAGAATTTGGCCAAATGTAAGATTTTACTTTATTTTAACTTCTTCCTCGCAGCACACATGTACTGACTATCATGGAAATAAGAGCATGCTCTTTATTGCGTTGTCCTTTGTATAGAAAGCATGCCATGGTTTTTCACTATGCATCATTTTACGAATTTATTTATTATGATGTGATACATGTTTGTGAACCATATTATGTTTTCTGTTTGCCGAAATAAATGTATCATATTCGATATTACAGAGTGAATTCTGTACGTCGCAAAGTTTTCGATGTTAGATCTACAGATCTATATTCACTTTATAACTTTAATCACTTTATAACTGTTTAGAACTAACTCTATATTGACAAACGTGAAAATTCAATTACTGAAACGAACCAATTCACAGAATGTATACGTTACACATTATAACGTTTCGATTTTAATTCACACAGTTTGCCAAGCTTGAACCGCTGTCGATTCATACTATATCAGCCTTTAAAATTGGGACTCAATCTGATCGAGCTCGATATCGCTTAGTGGAATGATGTGGCTAAGTGAAGTGATAGTGAAGTGATATGGTTTTATGATATGGTTTTATGATATGGTTTTGTGATGTGGTTTTGTGATGTGGTTTTGTGATGTGTTTTGTGATGTGGTTTTGTGATGTGGTTTGGTGGTTTCATGTAGAACAAGATTATGATGGAAAGGGTTTATAACATTGTGAATCAAAAACATATTTTTTATATTCCCTATAGTGTTTGACAAAATTGAAGATGCAAAGACTTTCAAACATTGCGAATTATTTATTTTAATATTTCATATAGTGGTTGACAAGACAAGAGCGGGACACTAGCTGCTAGGCGGTCTATTTCATATTGTAAATAACTCATGTGCAATTGTTAAAAATTGCTCTGATAAAACCACGCGTTTTGCGTCTGCAAATAGGGCAAGCACTTTTGGAAAATGCAAAGGCACAAAATACACAGGAAACCATATGTCCACAAGGTAAAAATATAATGTTAGCATCGCAGTCTAAACATATCTTACAAGTAGTAATGTTTTTCAATCTACAGTTTTCTTCTTGTAGTTCCCCAAGGGATTCAGTATCGTTTTTGTCCTCTTCGTATTCTTCTCCGCTTTCATCACTTATATTTTGTATTTCATCTTCAATGATTTCACACAGATCTCGCCCTGTAAACCCTGTATATCCTTTTACTTTCTGAAAAAATCGTTGTATTGCTTTCCACACCATTTCTTCTTCGTATCCCATATCAATACATGCCTGTGCACCAGCAGAGTTTAGCGCGTCTGCTTTGGTCGGATAAGTTTGGAATACTTTACATGGGGTGATGGTTACAGTGCCACGCTTTACATCATCAATATAGTTTTGTCCTTTGCAAAACAACAAGTAAAAACACTTAGTATGCGATTTTGCGTGTTCCACCCATGGATCTTCCTTGACTTTCTCATCAATTTTTATAACACACCCACAATAGAAACATCGCAAACAATATCGCGGACTGCCAGTATATGCAAATCCTGCTCTAACATGAAGTTCTTGATCAAATGGACGATATTTCCATCTCCACTTCTTAAACGATTCCAACCTTTGAGATAGCGTGCTATATTGTTGAAATTTCGGTTGCCCGGCTATCAAACCCATCGATGTGTACTCTGCAAACGTTTTATCATCCATATGTTTTACTTTGAGATTGTGGTAACAGTTGACAAACAGCGGCTGATATCTATCTCAGACGAACAAGAAATGCTGTTACTGATATGGTTTTTTTCTGCTCAAATAGCAATGTTGAATTATTATATGGGCATCTGTCAAGGTTTAAAATAATTTGAGTGTTGGATTCGAGACGGGTCGAAATTTGTAAATAGACACAAAGGTTATACCATTTCTGTTGATTTCATTGGTCAAAATTTATGTGACACATGACTTTTAGTGACACGTGACTTTTAGTTCTATATAAACAGGACGGTCGCATTTTCTGCGTTAATCTATATTTGCGTATCAGCGAAAATACCTATCGAAAAATTCAACTAACGCAATATTATGAGTATATCAGTGCACATGAATGAAGAACCAAATTTAACCCATGTCTCGAATGGGTCTAGGAAGGCACCAAGGAAAAGGTTTGCGCCAACACTCTCAGACGTCACCAAAGAACTTGAACAACGGCTTATTGAAGTGGATGAAATTGGCAAGAAGGATAGCTCTAGTAATACTGAAAACATCAAGTGCCGGTACTCATGCAAAAAGAAGGATCAAGCCATTCGTGATCTACGCAATCAATTATATCATACAGTGAGAGAGAAGAGCAAAGAAATCAAGAAACTAAAATTTAATGTTTCAAAACTTCTGGATGAAAACAGACAGTTACGTGAAACCTTGCCGAACAATGAAAACGACACATGTAAGATATGCTATGTAAATCAATTTGATACAATATTTGTGCAATGTGGACATGTTGTGTGCTCTCATTGTGCCAGAAGGCTAGTGGATATGTCAGTACAGAGTGCAGAGGCAGGAAATCGAGAAGCCATTGACAGCAATGGATGCATTCTTATCAAGTGTCCACACTGTAATAAATACTCAGAACGTTGTCAAAGAATATACCATTGATATACCGGATTGTTTTATATGTGTACCTTAACCGTATAAAATTATTTGTTCATAGTTGGAAGAAATAAACGTATGTAATAACTTTCTTTGGCCTTTCGCACTTGTGTGTCTGATTCCCTTTCTAATAAAAATATTTCAAATCGGCTTTTTACGTTTGACAAATGTGTTCCACATGTAACTAAATGATCTTGAGCGCGACAATATCGTTTACCAAGTCGTGTATCTGAGCAATGTTTGTTTATTCTGTTTCTAAGATTTTTCGTTTCTCCAATGTATTCGGCGTGACACGTTGTACATCGTAAAACATAAATCACATCGTTTGAAC
Source organism: Azorinus chamasolen (assembly GCA_963576725.1). Lineage (NCBI taxonomy): Eukaryota > Metazoa > Mollusca > Bivalvia > Cardiida > Solecurtidae > Azorinus > Azorinus chamasolen. The sequence goes on from OY755248.1 coordinate 57,127,438, forward strand.
TACAATTCAGCACTTCTTCTTCTACCAGAAATACAAATCCACAGTTGAACCTGTACCGATCGCCTTTCAACATCTGTGAACATATTAAGCATCTACTTTGGTGGCATGGACTAACAATGCCCATTTAGTGTAGTGAGTAAAGGTTGGTGTATACATGATACAAAAACAAAATTATACAGTAAATATTTTATTCTGTTGGTTTGTTTCTTAAAACGAACAATAAACCCACTGTGAAACATATAGCAAGTATTCCAGCGGTTATTCCTGCTATGTAGACTTTAAGCCTACTTTGATCACCTGTTGGTTCCAATGTTGAAGTCGAGTTTGTAAGTACTATTGTAACATTCTCTACTGGACGACTGAAGATGGATCTCTGGTCGTTTGCTGATGTATTGTTATTAATTTCATCTTTTGTTGAAACAGGTGTTGATATGCGTCCCGTTAGGTTTTGTCTTGTTTGATGGTGTTTGGTGGCATGGCCTTTCGTGTGTGACCCTTCCTGTTTGACTGTGTTTTCCATTTTTCCTGAGATTCCATTTGGTTTTGTAATAGTATTTTGTATACTTTGAATGACACAGACATTTTTAGTTTGTAGACGGCACGATGCTTCAAACATGACTTTTCCTTGAATATCGACATAAGTGCACATCTTTGTTTTATCTCCAAAATTTTGCGGATCAAGTTTATAAGTCTGCGCTAGTAGACCAAGTGTATTTGCACCTGACTGTGAAACATAGATTAAATAGTCTCTCAACATTGTCGTTTTCAAGTATGATGTTAAAGACAGTCGTTCATTTGATATTTTCAGGCAAGAATCACTCATTACTTTAAAGCAAAACCTGTCATCAATTTCAACAGCCATTTCATCGTAAGAACATTTTTGATAACCTTTTACAGCGTATGGATTATATTTTACAATGTAAGGATCATTCGCCACTAACAGTGCGTTGTAATGAACATTGCAGTGTTTTACAATTGTGTTTTCATAAACGTCAAAAATGCGACATTTGGTTGGAGGAAATTTCAGTTCAGGGTACACAACTTTGGTTAACTTAATTTTGTCGTCTGTATAAAATCCTATTTGATGTTCCGATAGTTGCTCTGACATTTCACTACTTAACTGTTGCAAAATTCGCACATGAGAAATATCTGATACGATCGCCGGTTTATATCTTTTATCAATGAGTTTTTCTTTATTTCCCGTTCTGAGCTTGATCTTAAACTTATCTTCTATAGATGTAAAGTAACAAGTATTGTTAAACAATTTCCCAACAGTGGCAATAGGATCACACGTTTTACAAATACAGTTCTGAAGTCCACTGGTAGATGTTCCAACGACTGCTGTACTGTCAGATGTACCAACAGCTACTGTACTGTCAGACGGACCAACGGCTACTGTGCTGTTAGATGTATCAACAGCTACTGTACTTGTGGGGTTCTTTATTAAACACAAATTTCTTGATGCAAAGTTACAGCGACTACTGTAGACAAATTGTTTTGCAGCCACGTTTATATAAACACATTCTGCATTGTTTATATGGTCAATATCGTAAAGTTTAATATTGTAATCCTGTTGGTATTCTAGCTTTACGCTTTTAACCTTGAAAATTGCATTTGTATAATTGTGGTTTAAGAGTTGATACATTTTTGAAGTACTGGCCAGTAGATAATTGTGGACATTTTTATAGTTACGTTTATGTATCGCAGGAAGTGTGCAAGGTTCATCTTGTATCTTAAAACATCTGTTCGGCCTTTCCGTCGCCACGGCATTTTCATCGAAACTGCAAGTTTTGTAAGGTGGAATCTTGTATTTAGACAATGTCATAAAACTGTCCGCATCTCCCTTTGCTTCCAGGTATATTGCCTGAGGCATTGAATAGGTACATGTTCTTTTGAATGTGAATGATTCAATGTCATATACCACGCACCTTAGCTTGTCAGATTTTCCAAAAGTTCTTGAAAGTTTTGGATCTAACTTTTCATCTAAAAAGAATCCAATTTCTTGCTCGAAAAATTTCATATTGAATTCGTTGCTTACCTGTTGAAACACAGTTATACTTTTCATATCTCTTAATATAGCTGGATAATATCTGCCGTTAATGTTATTGCTCCCGTTTAAATTTTTAATTTCCGATTGTACGTTTGGTTCAGTTGTTAGAAAGTAACACCTTCCGTTGTAAATCTTTCCGACAGTTTTTCGTGGATCACATGTTATACAATAGCAGTTTTGAAATCCATACGTAGATGTTGCATTGGTGTGAATTACTTGTGGCTCGACTTTAGGTTTAAAGTCGGGATTTTGTATGATACAGACTGACTTGTCGGACTTATTGCAATCATCGTATAGTATTCTTTTCCCAGAGTAATCGATGAAGAGACACTTAGACTTTTGACTGTCATTGTAATTGTCCATCATTACAAAATAGTTTAAATTTACTTTAAGTGCTGGATTGAAATATGATATTCTATAGTAATCATGTGGCCAATCTACACAACCATCCGAATTACATTGCGCCTTTTCAACTAAATATTTATGAATATTTTTGAAAACGTATTTGTTTCGAATTTGTAATGCATTACATGAGCTGTTGTTTAAAATTTCAATACAAAAATTGTCGCTGTAAGCGACGGCACCTTTTTTGAATGGACATTGAATATACGGTTTGGGCTTATACGGGGAAAGCAATTTACTTTTTTCCGGATACCTGGCTTTTAAGAAAATGAGGTTTCCACGAAAGCAGTTAAACCCTATATTAACCGGACCATTACCAATAGCAAGTATCGGGCATAATTTTGAACTATTAAATGTCTCCCCCGGTAGTAATGTTGACAACAGTTCGTTGTGTTCCACGAAAAAAGTAACATACTTTCTTTCAGAGGTCATTTGCTGTACTAATCCTGCAGTAGGTGAATACTGGCGTTTTCGTAACATATCTCTTATAAAAAATTCGCTACCTACCTGCATTAAAACTTTGATTTCATTCATGTTTTGTAGTCTTCCAGACTCATATTTTCTGACTTGGTTTTTGGCATATTCAGCCTTAGTATGTGCGTCCCAAGGCACAGGGTCGACCATATATCGAAATGATTTATCAGACGTCAGAAAGTAGCACACGCCGTTAAACATTTTACCAACAGTAAGTCGTGAATCACAGGTGTTACAAATACAGCTAGGAAGTCCAAAAGTTGACGTTGTAAACTTATCACGTTCTGAGTCTTGAAACGATTGTGAGTTCCTCAAAACATCAAGCGTATAACCTCCCCGTGAATATGGATTGCCATATCTATCGTCATGTCCGAAAGCTGGGATAACATTTGAAGCCACATAGTGATTGGTATCTTGTATTGAAAAGCCATTTAAGGTGTGTATTGAAAAGGGGTTTAAGGCTTGTATTGTAACGAGCTTCAGAAACACATTAATTAATATCACCAACCACATTTTGTCAGTGCATCACCAATACCAGTTCAATATATATTACTATGTAAATAATAAAAAACGTAGAAAATTCTTACATTAAAATAATGATCATTTAATGCAAACTGAATAAAGAGTACACACTCAAGATTGTTTTCTTGTTTGCTTGTCAGTGTCAATGTCGTCAAGAATAATAATACTGGATTTTTTGTCAAGATATCTATATCAGAACGAATCAGTTATATACGACATTTTTCAGCTGCGCAAAGAGTTTCCTCGTTTGGAAAATTGCGTGTATGAAACAATTATACACAATAGACATCCATACGTTCGTCTATACAACGCATTCATGTTACTGATTTGTTCAACCTCGGTCGAGGGTAAACTATACGATAGAGTGTTTCAATGTTTGATGTCAGAATACAACATTGTTAGTTGGAATCACATCATACTATTGACATTTTACTACTTTAAGTTGTTTTTTCCGGCCGCACTGTTGTTTTTCAAATCACCCGTGTACGATCACCATGCTAAGGAAGCAAGATTATTCATACTTGATATATATAGGCAAACATTAAGTCATGAAAGATTGATTGCCGATCAATATGATCTCTGCAGAATGTGGGATTTGAAAATCAGATTTTTGAGAGGCCAAATCAAGAATAAGTATTTCTTACCGCACAACATTATAAATAATCTAAAATTATGCAGACAAACATCTGCGAAACATCTCGTAAATGAACGGGTTGCGCTTGTAACATTTGATAACATATTCAACCTCGTAACTGTAATATACAAGAACTATTCGCATGTAATTGACAATGTACCTTTTATAATTTGTAAAGAAAAGTCCGCGACTTCAAAATATTACAATACATTTAAGCTGAAATTCGTCGCACCAGAAGATGCACCCACATATCTGGGACATGTCAAGATTGAAAAACACAAAGTCTTATACTTTCTGTTCGAAAAGGAAAACAATCTTTCGTCTCTTATACTTATACATAACCATATGATATCTACCGATGTGTTTAAATCATTATCGGAAATCCCCGTTCCAAAGTTAAAACATTCTCCAGCAAAAACGTTTAAGTCAGCAGATGATTACTTCAAACGTTTGTCATGCGTATGTTATACACTAGACAAGAATCGTCCAAAAATTCAAAGTGATCAAATTGATCTTCGAAATATGAGAAATATGTTAGAGGAAAATGGTTTTGTTTCTATTTACAATGTCGAGGATTGTAATTTACTTGCGTTTGTAAAGAATCGAGTTGTACATATGAGGGCTTCTTTCAAATACCCACCATACAGAAAACCATTCCACGACAAAAAACACAAGCCACTGGTGAAAATAGAAAAGAATATACGAACTATGACAATTACTCGCTATAAATCAGAAACGTGCATCGACGAGGGAGTCTCGTTCAACATCAATTATCAGGGTTCACTAAATGCCTTACAATTAGTGTTGTCAAGATTTCTGAATGAAAATAAACATTTGGGCTGTAAAATAATGTCAAACATACGAGTAAGCAATGTGTGTACGACGTCGGATACTGTTCATACAGGCATTCTGAATATTCACAATTACAGGAAGAAATGCTTAAAAAATAAAGACCACTTGTCTTATCCTATGATCAACTTTCCTGCGATGATCACACTGTTCAACGACTCAGAAAAGAAGAAGGCTTATTCCATAATCAACAACCGAACCTCACTGAACACATGTCGTATATTTGGACAAAGTTTAAAGACTTCTATAAGAAAATGTGTTCGTCTTATAAATCAAACGAGTGAAATTGATAAGGGTTTAGTAAAACTGTTTTATAGAATAGAACATCATACAGGTGAATTACTGTCAAAAAATGTAATACTACTGATACATCTCTTGTACTTGCACAAAGATTTGAAGGGATACACAGATGATGATATCGTTAAATTCTTCAAACAGAAAATGCTTTTTTCTCGAATGTTTACAACCAGTACCAGATCATTTTCTACATTCAACTTGTATATGAAAAAGTTCAAGTCGGACGCAATTAACAATGTTAGCATCAAATCAACTAAATACTTTAAAATTCTGCCACCCCAAGTTCTTAGGCGAGATAAACTACACAAATTATACAGAAAGAAATTTAGAGATGTAGGTGCATTGAATAGATCAATGGTTCAGTATGGGGGTGGTAGAAATTTGAATCCGATAGGTTTAATACCAAACGCAAAAGATTCATTTTTTCATTCTGAACAGTGTCGGAAACTAATAACATTGCTCAAAAGTAGATATTCTGATTTTCCAAATACACAGCTTGCACTTGCATTATTTTCCCGTTTCTGTGGGTATAAATAAGGTTATTCACTATCAGTTATCATTCATTGTATTAGAATCTACAACAACATGAGTACAGACGCAGACATGATTAACGAAACAAGTTGTGTGTGTGAACAAGAACTTGAATGCTTACCAGATGATATTAAAAAACAAGTACAGTCAGGATGTCGGATAATCAAAAACTTTCCAGACTTCTACATGAATGAGCTTGAAGGCATTATCGATGAAACTATAGAAAACTACTGCGCTGTATATAACTTGTCGGTGGTGAATAAATGTTTGACCAACCAATACACGAGAAACTATGGGTTCATACTGAAGAATCTTGAACTGATCAAAGAACTAAATGAATGTTACAACGTGTGGATGACATGTGGCATAACAGTTTCAACGAAATCGGCCTGGAGCATCAAACAAGATCTACAAGTACTTTATAGGTGTTTGATGCATGGAATTTTCCCTGTTCATTTTCACGTGTCGAAGGCAAAATTGAACATTGTGCAATCAAACATGAAGTTGGCTTCGTATGTAAAAGATATGAAAAGACGTTTACATGCCTGAATAATTGAATAAAATGTAAAACATATCAGTTGTTTGTCATCTATTTTACTATGTGTGTGTATTATTTTTAATTTGGGTTTTATAATATATGTTCTGTGTGTTTTTTGCATATTGATACAGTGCATTAACATGCAAAACCCAAACAGTTTACAAGTATTCTCTATATCAACATTGATGAAATATGGAAAATACATGTATGATAATCAGGCAACTTATCTAAGGGATATATTTGTACAGCTACCATCCTCGCATTTGGAAAGCGTGAGGAATGAATTGTGTAAGCTAATTGACGATATACAAGTGCTTGATATGTTGCAAGTGGATTGGGTCATATCAGAAATTTTGTGTCAAAGAAGTTGGAGAAGAAATACCAGTACGTTACAGGACTGTTGTTTTTACTCAATTATACGAGAATGTGGTTATTTCAAGAAAGCAGATATCAAAATGTATCTCTATCTGTTGCCATATTCACAATTATATACATTGAGAAATTTGTTCCGCAGACAAATTTGGACCGAAATAGTTTCAGAAATAATAGTCAGCCAAAGACATACATTATGCTATTAGAGTTGATATGTGTAACATGTATAAGTATTGTGTTTCGATGAAATCAGCACATTGTGTTTGAAAGCATTCAATTGCTTATATGATACTGTATAATATATATATATTAAACTAAATGAAAATGCATGCTTTCTTCTACTAATCGTATCATTTCTCTCGCTGACAATGTACATGACCGATTATCATAACAGAATTATAAATTTTCCTCATTACGAGTGGAATGAGGACAATAGCAGCGGGGACTTGTTTGACACATCTTACTATACAATACTTTGGGGGAAACTACCTTTTCATTCGAATATTGTTGGCGATTTGATTTTTCGCGAAGAAGCACACTTATGGGAACGTTTATTCATGAAACGGACTAGCGACTTTCTGAAACCCATTAACTATTTCAAGAACTTGAATCAAACCGAATTTGATTTCGGTCTCGTACGTGAATCATCAAATGGATGTTCTATAACAAAAATATTCTCAGATGTTCTGAAACACAAACCAAACTATTTGGATTTTGTACATATGTATCATACATTGGCTGCTGATGAAAATATTCGATTCGAAATGTTTCAGAAGTCTTTCTTTTATGAAATATTTTTTCATTTGCTCAAAAAGGAAACACTTATAACTAAACCTATATTTTTAGCCACATGTAGAAAATATATGGGATTCGATATCTGTGAACAGTTTCTTGATGAAGTCTTAAGGTTTTATTCAAACAAGTATGCTTGTATGATTGTGCCTCGACGACATGGCAAGACATTCATGACAGGGTCAAGCTTTGTTGCTTTATTACTGACAGCATTGCCTCAAAGCTTAAGAATGGCTTACTACTCTCACACAAAAGACCTATCACAGACGGTGAAAAATTACGTTATCGGCAAATGCAACGAAATGAGTGTAAAACTGTCACAATCAAGGTACAATATCATGACTCCTACAGATTCAGTATTAGTCAAGATTATTAATGACCAGAACTCTACGGTGTTCAGTCAAATGAAAGTGAATAAGGATGATGACTTTAATTCTCTAGCAAAATTCAAGAGTGCTCGAAATGACAATGCACTTCGTGGAGACGATCTAAATTTGTTGGTAGTAGATGAAACCTTTTCTATTAACAAAAATCGATTCGGGACAATACTAGCCCATGGACAGAAAACAGATAATAAGATTATATTTCTTACTTCTCCAGTAAACCATAAGGTAGACATGATGTATGAACTTACAAGAGGACTCAGATGCAGAGACGATATTAACTTTTATCATATATATTATTTCTGCAACAACACAGAACATTTAAAATATGTTTCGAAACAGTCGGCCTGTCCTAAACTTATTTTTTACAAACCTGATCACATTAACATTAACGAGACTAACAGATACCTTACAAACTTGTTAGCACAGTCAAATACGAGTTACGATGATGAACTTGGAATAATGTGCTCGTCTTCAACGTTTGAACAACAAAATGCAGCAAAACTATGTCCGTTTTCAAACAGACTTTTCAATTATTTGAAATATAACGTTAACACCATTGATGATTCCACAACTGTCAAAAATGTATTTGTGTACTTGGATCCCAATTATTGCGATTCATTATCGAGTGGTATTGGACTAGTAGCTAGCAGTGTAACGCAAGACGAGACACCATGCATTCTGTATCTAGATCATAAATTCATTCAGTCTGAAGATCTTGGGAAAGTAAACGAAATTATAGTGAAAATGCTTTTGCAATGCATTCGCCATGTTTCCCTTACTGTGTCAAAAAAGCGAGACAGTAACGGGTTTAACAAAGTCATGCAAAGAAAGATATTTATTACAGTTGAAAATAACTCACAGAGAAATAGTGTAACGATTATTTATGAACAACTGAAACATGTCTTTAAAAATAGCGACACAAATGTCTTCCTGTATTATACACCAACGGAAAATTGTGCTACCAAACAATTGAGCAAAAGGGCTGGTTATACTCTTTTAAACAAATTCACCATATTTTCTCAAACAATACAGTACGTTAACGAAAAACTCATTTGGTTTTCAAATCTTTTGTATTCATTCCATCTACACCAAGCAAAAAGAAATGAAATTGAGTACCTAACACTTAACATGGAAGAATTTAAGTTTAGTCCTCAAGAGAAAAAGTTTTCAGGCAAAAGTTCGACTTCAACAGATGATCTTGTGGTTGCACTGATCATGAGCATATACCTAGCCCGAACGTATTCACATGCTGCAGAAAAGTCGGATTGGATAGCATTATCTAGTTGGGTACGCATATCAAATTGAAATGGTGATACTAAATGTAAATATTTCGTTATTTGTAAAATGTTTAAATACATGTCAAAATATATCTATCTTGTATCGTTTCTTTCCCTCGACACCATGCCAGTAACCAGAAAAAGAAAAATAAAGCCAAAAGGATCAATTGAAATTCAACCTAGTGAGAAAGTCATAAGAAAAGATGACAATACTATTCGAGAAACAAAGGATTTGTTTTGGCAATTAGATCCTCCAGTTTTTCTAGGCAGAGGAACCTTTGCAAATGTCGAGATTTGGTACCATCACACACAAGGATATCTTTGTGCGGCTAAAATGTTTAAAAATAACACTGGACAATCTTTTCAGACCGAACTTCAGAATGTACAGAAACTTGACCACGAAAATGTCATTAAATTCATTGATTCTGACAGTGATCTTAAAATTATACAATACAGTTTATGCACGTCCACACTTGAAGATATCATCATCAATGATATAAAACATACTTTTGGTCTACCCGAAAGACTTGTTAAAATTCTTATCAAGGACATGACGAATGCTTGCGAATACATCACCAACAATTTACACCTAGCTCATCGCGATATAAAACCTTCAAATATACTGTTTGACGATCACAAATGTTCTTTCATCCTTTCTGATTTTGGACTTGCCATACAATTCGATCCCGATACCCGTGTGTATACAGATTTTATTTGTGGAACACGAGACTTTTTGCATCCAGACACTATCGAACTCTACGATTCATTTAAAGGAAAAGACCAGATACAACACACAATAAGTATTGATAGGGAAGTGTGGCCTCTAGCATTAACATTTTTCTTTGCTTCCACAGGACAACACCCATTTCGTACTAAGACAAGGAATAAATGGCATGAACGTGCAAAGGCTAAACCCAACAACGCTTTCTGGATAGATGACAATGAAAATTATATGGATACCATCCCAAGTTTCAATAGTTTATCCGAACACTTCAAAACAGATATTCTATCACCGTTACTTGTTTACATGATGTTAAAAGAAGCAACATTTGATGAGTTGTTTAGTAAAGTCAAAAACTTTAAACTGAACAATACTCCAGTGTCTATGTTTAATCTCAACACGTTCAGGTTGGAAGACATGTACTTTGACAGATTTTCTGACTCTGTCAAATCTTTTGTAGACGAAAAGTATGATATAATTTACAAAGACGAACTTATATCAACGCTTGAGCAATTCACTCCAAACGTGAATGATATGCAAATCATATTCGTTGTAAAAGAAGTAGATGACTTAAACACTACTGAGTTTAAACAGAACGTTGTATCAAGATACTTCAATTCGTTTCAACAATTCTTTAAATGCGATAGAAAAAGGTACAAAGAAAAAGAAGTGCGATGTATCTTTACAAATGCACTTAATACATGTTCCACATTAAGGACTCATGCTAAGTTTTATTCTGATATATCAAGGATTTATAGTGATAAGATAAACGTCTGCCAAAGGAAACTTATTGTAAAAGCAGAAAGCTTCGAACACCAAATTCAGGAAATTTTCAAGATTCGACAGCCGGAAAAGGCATTTTCTGATTTTATTACAAATTTAAGAAACAGCATTTCAAAAGCAGTGGAATCCTATCCTCCTCGATTCAAAGATGAAGTATCTTTAAAATTCCGTGATACTCAACCTTATATTGATTTTAAACAACACGTAGAGTTTCTTAAACATAACAACTTTTCTGCCGTTAGTAAAATGCATGTTTCTAGAATCAAGTCATCTATGGATTTAGCAATCGAATCTGCAGTAGGTATAATTTCTGACACACGGACAAATTTCTTTCAATGGTTAAACAATACAAACTCACATCTATCCAAGTTAGATACTTTATTACAAAGAACAAACTTCATGCATTCTGAACTCAATAAAAAGTTGGTAGAGGATATTACAAATGTTGGAAAGTTGAAATCTCACTGAACTTTTCTTCGAATCAGTCTTTCAAGTGCTACACTGTCTGTGAGAAATGAGAATTTAATCACGACATAAATAAATGTAATAACAAATGTCAATGTTGACACTGGTTCTGGATTTAATGTATACACCTCCTTATAGAATTCAAGCATCCATCCCCCAATTAAGGTTAGTAACGATAAATGTGGCAAAATTAATGATTTTGTAAAGTGTCTATATCTGTAATCAAAATATCCGGCCACAACCAATAGCCCTAATAACCCAATGTTTAATATAAACATTTGACTTACTGCATATAGTTTTCCTGCAATCGCTATCAAACGAACAAAATAAGACAAAGCTAATGTATACAAGATGAACATCTGGGAGAACAAATAATTTCCAAGTATTTGATAATTTACGTATCTGAACGTCCCTTTGTTCATACCTTCGTCCGAACTGTCGTCCCTAATATGGATATCTTCATCTTCAACCAACTCGTTCATGCTTAAGGTATCGTAATCGTAATAATCTCGGTTCTTTTTCCAAAAGTAACAACAAGGGACTAGTTTTTCAAAACTTTTAAAGTACCTTTGTGTGATGATTGAATAGACGTATCTCAGATAATACCAATATGTCAGAAATGTAGCTGCAACCAAGAAGAATACCATAATCAGAAACAAACACAGTTCCGTGAATACCGTTGCATTGGCAATTTTATGATCAATAATAAGTCCATGTGTGCTATTTAACAATATAGCGTAATAGTGTAAAGACAATGTGATGTAAAACTTTGTCTTGTAAAACTGAACAAATTTCTTGGTGTTCCACAATCCATATAGTAAAAATATAAGTGAGCCTAAGGAAACGGTAATATTGTTCATAAACAATGTTCTTCCCTTAAGATACAACAAGGACATCATTCCATGTAATGGCAAACACTGCACATAGTATATGCTTGTAAATATCAAGTTAATAGTTTTATATTTTGCTTTGAGTAACATAAGAAGCAAGTACATCAGTGGGAAATAAAATGTGCACATCACTTCGGGATTTAGGCACACGGATGACGTTTATCATCTTATCATTAGTACATTTAGCGCTACCAAAAACATAACAATATATACTACTATCTTCTGTAGAAACCCCAAACAATTTATCGCAACCTACATGTGTATACGTTGGCAATACACATTTGAAATTCTCTATCATATACACTATAGCATCCTGTCCGATAAATTCCAGTGTGTATTTGTCTTGATTTACGTGTATCCATTCAGAAATTTGAATTCCATCAGGCGTATCCTGAACTTTACATATCATACGATCTGCTTCATCAGACAACAGTAAGACAATATCTGGATGATTAGTAGCTACCAGTCGTGGTTTCGACACACCTGATGGTAAAGGCACATACGAAATTTGTGCATTGAACTCATTGACAAGTTTTATTTTTCCAAGTAAGCGATCGTTTTTGATGAAATAAAGTGTTTCTTTTAATACACAACACCTGTCGTGTTTCAGATAAGGTATTACATCCTTAACTGCCTCTGGAAAATATATACTAAACCACTTTTCACCATTGAAGTATTTTCCAAAACACAGTGAGTCTGGTTCAAGAGATAAGACAACGTGGGGCACGTTGTAGTATCGAGATATTGGCTGTGAATTTTCTTTACATGCAATTAAACTTGTCAAATAATCATTCAGATCATCATGTTCCGTAGAGCGTGATAAAAAACGGGTACACTTAAGTTGTCTTACATCTGTTTCATACAATCTCTTTTTGATATACACGTACAGATTTGTGTTTTTCAGGAGCGTTATACGACTCGCAAAGTTAACTAACTCCTGAAAACTAGCCTGTTGAAGCTCATCTTCTATTTTATCTATCAAAGACTTTATCAACCAAAATTTTGAAAAAGAATACAGTTCTGGATCAATATAGTTATCTATTCTTTCGTGTTTTCCCATCAGATAGTGTTCTAAATTTTTTAGCGATGCAAAGGACATATCTGTTTCGACAATCTCACCACAGAATTCCGACAGATAAGTCGAAAAGCCTGCAGTAATAGAATATGGTATTGAAACGAATCTACAATAATCATTGGCTAACAATGTCACTAAATATTGTCTTGGAATGTTTATACTATTAGAATTGTCATCAGTATTTGATAGCGAACTTAATGAATCACTCGTTGAAAGGCAAATGGTTCTCTCTGAACATGATGAATCACTATCATCTTCATTTGCACATTCAGGTATTTTAATTTCTACATATTTGTAAGATTTAACTGGCGTAAATTCGAAGGTGTTACTATCACCTGTTGGTTCAACGTATAATACAATAGCGTCTTTCTGATATTCTTGTGATTCAACAATTGGTTTAAACTTCATTGGAACCAGAGAATTCTCCTCGGCATTTCCGATAAACAGCAAAATAAGTGTCTGTAATAAATCACTCGCAACTATAACTTCTATTACAGATGCTTGTTTATCTTCCTGCATTGAAGTTGTTAAGAACTCATAAACATTTGCAGCGGAACAATCTATGGGTTTCTTAGAATGATACATCGATTCGAAGTATGAGATATTGCGTTTAGCATGAAGACATACTGCTCTCTTAAATAAACCCGCCTTATGTTCTTCCCCGAAAATGTGAAAAGACAGACATTTATAAAAGCTGTCTTCTGTGTTTGCTAAGCTGAATGTATCAAATTGTTTAAAATAATCTATATCAATGTATTCAGTAAGTCCTGGAAATTCCTCTTCAGTATTCATGTACCAAATAGTTTTGGCTAAACTATATCTTGCTAGGAAACCTAAAGGTAATGGTAGATGATCGGACAAGTCCATAATGACAAAACCAGATAACGTTTATATTTTATTGAAATACAACGAACATATATATACATATACTTTTTTCTTCTGTATCGACGACCATAACAAACACAACAAGAAACAGAAAAACAATGTCCATATGTACAATAGAAATGTCCTATGACTGTTTTGCCCGTTTACTTAAAAAATTGTATTCAGAATCTTCTTCTTCGTCATCTGGATTAAAGTTATCAATCGTCTGATCATGGTTATTCTCTTGTTCAGAAGAATAATCGCACCGTGGTCTCTTCCTATTCATAACTTTGAAATGAATTTCTTTAATTCTTTTCGACATAATTTCAACTTTGCTTTGATCAGGATTGAAATATTCTTCTAAAACTAATTTGATAAACCGATGTATCTTGTCACTTGCAAAAACGCTAGATGGAAATCTTTCATCGAATTCTTCTATCATTTCTGCTAAAATTTCTTTAGTGTACCTGTTATCGATTTCACAACAACTATCAGAAAATGTGTCTTCGAACACATCATCGTACAATTGTTTCTTATGTTTCAAAATATAGGCAACATAGCCGGCGTCTTTTTCAAGCTTATACTGTTCTTCGTTAATGAATTTGGCCATGGTGTTTATTTTAGAATTATCCTTGAAGCGATTGTTCTTTTCAGCAAAAGGCATGTAAAATATAGGCGCACGGGGATGCATGCTTCTAGAGCAGAAATTGTTTAAAAGTTCATTGTTGTTGTCCATTGGCCTACTTGAACATTTTCTGAATACAGACTTCATGCCTGAAACATCAGCGTTAAATTCGACCACATTGCATATCTGCGCATATAAAGTTTGGTACTTGTTGAAATCATCACACAGTAAATTTTGTACAAACCGATATTTGTTGGTTTTCATATCTTTTCCTAGACTGTTAAAAGTAAGAAAAGATATTTTGTCAAATGATGGTCTGAATTTAAAATATTCAAGTATTTTGTTTACACTCAAAAGCTGTAGCACTGACGACCAGTCTTTAATTGTGTATTTCGTAGTGTATTTGAAGATATCATCGAATCTAGCTAACTTTTCATCTCGAATATCGTTCAAAACGTCTCGACAATAGTCATCATCTTGTATCTTTAATGCCTCGCAAACTTTCTTGCCACAATAGTTTTTGAAGTACAGAAAACTATTGTTCGAAGATGCAATAGAAACGAAACCACCCGTTTTCCTGTAACTCATGTTCTGCACCTGTACATTTGCTTTTCTATTATCCATTCTTTTCTCGTTATGACGACCAAAAAGAAATGATTTACATTTCAATGATGCTTGTGTGACTAAATCATCAATTTCATACTGTTGAGTAATTTGACTCTTGACATCTACGGGTAAATCGTCAGATATATAACTTTTAACTGCAATTTTTGATAAAGTCACGTTTTTCAAACTTTCCATTTGTACTGAAAACAAACCTGATTTATTATCCAGCAACTGTGGTCTAACCTTTAGAAAAAGGTCATTTACTGAATTCTTTTCATAATTGGACTCTATGAGCAAAATTAAACAGTTCAATACATACATGAGACTTGCATCTAAAAGCAAGTTTGGAAAACCAACGTTGTACATGTTACCTAACCTGAATGTATTTTTGATAATGGATTCCGCAACAGTGGTGCGTGAAATACTATCATAGTCGTCATCAATATCCTTACAATACTTCTCACATGCAATTATACAATTGTCCAACTGGGTGCAGATGAAATCCAGCAGTCGTTCTGCACGTTGATCAATATTTTGTTCTGAAGTTGGCGTTTCGTCAACATATGATGGTAAATCCATCTGAAAACTATCAATTAACGATTGTAACAAATCATGGTGTTTTTTATCCAACTTGCCTGTGTCTTTATTGAAAGTATCTATCACAGATTTCGAGTCATACTTGCTTCCTAGATTCCCCAATGGTCCAACTTTGTTGAAACTGTTTGAGGTGTAAAAACAAAGTAACGCTCCAGGTCGATTTTTTTGTTGCGTTACATTTCTCTTTGGAGAAAAGGTAAACATCAGCGAAGGCATATTAATTGCACATATTTTCTGTTTACAAGATTGACAACAGTGTCTGTTTTTGACTTCTGGAAAAAATGCAGAAGTCGTTAGGATATGTGTTATCAAACTAACGTTCTCATACATTGCCCCACAGAGTTCTACAAATGGATTTGTGTAAGCATCCATACTTGAAATGAACGGTTTGCTGTCAGATTGTTCGATTTTACACAAATTTCGCATATTGAAACAAGATCCTTGGTCAAAAAACATCAAAAGCTGGAACAGCATTTTCTTCTTTATGGTTTCTTTAAAATCTGTATCATTTAGTATTGTGTTTTTGATGTTCATATCTTCTTGTTCAAACTTTCTGGAAAGAAATAATTTTAACGTTGCTAAAGCGTAGGTTTCGATATTTTCGGAATTTTGACATTTTATTGAAGCCAGCTGGTTATTGAAAAGGTTTTTCATATTATCTAAATAATGTCTAATGTTGTCTGTGGGCTTCTTTTCAAAACCTAGGAACAACTGAGTAAGCGTCAAAAGTTCTCTTTTAATAGCACTGGTTAGTCTTCGAGACAATTTTATACTTGCTGAATCAGACGTGGTAAAACCATCAAATCTTGCCACAACGTCATTTGAAATTGGAACATATAGATCCGAATCACTATTTCCAAAGCAAAACCGTGTTTGTTCACTGTCTTGTAATCTAATCGATGACGCCTGAGTAAAGAAAATTACATTGAATACATTTTCATTTTGTTTTAGATATTGCACAGTCTCGATATCCTCATCATTTGAAAGTAGATTCTGTTCATCTTGAAAATGAATTCTTTTCTTGAAGTTAGTTAGATGGTGCAAAACCGATGTTTTCATGTCTGGGTACACATTACTGTAGGAAGCTCCGTTGTCTGAATCGAATATTGTATCATACATATTGACGATATCATCCTTATGCGCTTCATCGATCAACAGAAATGCAAATGGCAAAAACGTGTCGATCATCGGAACCTTGGTATTTTTAATCCTGTGTTCCATAAAAATGTTTTTACCAGTAAACATTTTTGGCAAAAATATAGCCGTTGGTATCAGGCACACATTAGAAGAGTAAGCCGAAGGAAATGCATCACCATACATACACTGCTTTATAACATCTGGAAGATTAATTTCGTTTTTCTCAATTCGCATGAGGAAGCATCCTTCATTTATAACGACTGCCTTATTTATTAAGGCATTTTCGAGTTGTTTTTTATCCTGCTCGTTATTCATATTGTATCAGCCACTTCTGACGTGTAATTTCAAAATCACTGCATTTATACTACATTTCTAGTCATGCTTCACATGCATTATTTTTCATGATTTAAATTGCTTCAGGTTCCACTCGAACAGATTTTCGTTTTTGCATCTCACTGGTGTAAGACATTTTATCGAGTAATACATCTATATTTGGAGTATCTGTTTGTTGTGCTAAAGAACCAGGCGGCTTCCGAACATTGGATGCAGAAGTATAACTAACCGATTGTGGCTGTACTAAAACAACAGGCTTTACAACTTCTCCACACTCCCTTTGTCCTGCTATATTACAAGCAACTTGCTTTTGCAGTATAACAGCGTCAGTGTATTGACAATTTTGCAACGAACCAAGTTTTATTTTTTCACTTAGCTTGACATTTGTCAATATATTGTTTAATACATTCAGGTTTGTCTGATTGATCAACCGTTCTGTTGGTGTTAGAGAGGAATCTTTCATATCCTCTTGAATTAATTGAATCTTGTCAAAACACATCATTTTTAGACCAGCTTCGTCGATTTCTTCAGTCAAAAACTGTGATTCAAGATCTTCAAAATCTTGCATATGCGAAGAACATTGACCCTGAGTTTGAATTAGCTGTCTACACTCAGAAACGCTAGTCGGAAATTCATCATCGAAATCATCATCATTATACATATTTATATCAATAACTGGAATTGATTGTTTCTTAAGCTTGGACTTAAAGCAAGAAAGTACAAATACTTGACAGCATTGTTTGCAAGATTTCAACATGGCGATATTTAAGTTTAAAGCATTAACTGTTCCAATTAATAACTCTGAAAACCCAAACAAAACACAGGCTGTCACGGATGCTAAAAGTGATATACAGTTACTATTCTTGTACCAAACAGAAGAGACACCAAGTACCACAGACGGTGTTTCTTTAGAACTTCACGTGTTATCTACAGGATTGAGTGACAAGTTTTCAACACCTTTTAGAATACTGGATTTAACACTCGACGAGTTCAAAACTCAAGTACTTGATAACAATTGTATTCTTCCCAAACGTTTGTTTTGGTCAAAGTGTACAAAGGATCTTGTGCCAGGAAATCTACAAGTGCGTATAGGCAAAAAGGCCAAATTTTCAAACCTGTATGTGAAATCTTACATTGACTTTAATAATTTTTTTGGTGCTTTATATCGCAATATGAACTACCGGCCTCATAAAATGTTTATGATAGTGTATTATTTCTTTGTTCATGGTCTCGAAGTGCCACTGCATGTTGTTAGTGAGATATACGACCATTTTTACGGGAGCATAGTAGAAATCGTAAATCCAAAAGAATCTTTCTATTTGTTGAATTACATGATAAGACGGTATGCAAATAAACCTATAAGGGAATTTGATGTTGCAATAAGGACATTCATTTATCAAGTTCAGCTGTTTTACAAACAATCACTGAACACATACACGAATCTCAACGATATTTCGAAGATATATACTCAAGAAGACACCGGAGGGGTTGTTTGCAGTTATGCACTAACCAGGTGTTTTCAATGTATAAATCCTGAAGATTTTCTTGACGAGACATTAGACAAATATCAGAAAATAGGTGAAACATTCAAAGGTCTGATCGAGTATCATCAAAATGCCAAATATGACGAGTTCAATTCTGAGATTCAGCAAGGTATTCAAGTAAGCGAATGGAACAACACTGAGTTAACGCGATACATATTGAAACGATCAGCAGATCCCCTGTTTGGTTTAGATATCAAAACAAGTGAGTTGAAACATAAAATGAGCAAAGAGATTCTCAAGTATTATGGCACATTTCCACCGCCACATATTGAACTGAGATCAATAAGTATATTGAGTGAAATGATGGCTGGTGCCTTCAACGACAAAGGTCAGTTCGCAGCTGTAAGCATTTTAAACTTAAAACCATTCAAACCCATTTTAGCGAAATGGAAAGATAGAGAACACAGATTGTTAACATTGAATGGACTGAACATTGACAAGCCTATTCCATGCCGTGTCATTGACCTTGTCAGAAAACATATTAATCGTCCTTCGATCGAATCTTACATGAACTATTGTTACGTTTTGGTTGATCATATAAACAGGTGTGAATATTTCTTTCATGAGACCATCAACCCATTTTTGCCAATATATACCATAAGCATCGATGTTGACATATATGATCATCAGTATATAAAAAGTTATTATGAAAGTGATAACCAGTGGCAAATCAAAGAAATGCTTTTTGATAGTTTAAAACGGTTGATATTATATGTTATAAATAACGTTATAAAACAACCAGTATCACATGAAGGTACCACATTCTATATGTACGAATCTATAAGGGATGACTTAGATAAAATTGACACAAAGAAGTTTAAGCTAGGTATAAGACTTATTGTAAAGTTTACCGAAATATGTTTCATGAACAGAACCGTGGTAAACGCATTTTTGAATGTTTTAAATATGTACAGATGGAAATTTGAACATCTCAAATATATAAGCGATGATAATATTTTTGACACAGCAGTATATGGGCAATCCAATCATGCATTAAGATTGCCTTTGAATCTTAAACCAGACGGTTCAAAAGCTCTCGTTCCTGTTTTCTTTCAATGCCACAGCGAATCCTATCTGCAGGCGTTGCACATGAGTTGTGCATTTGTCCATTACAGTAACCTAAACGCAGGAAATTCTAACATTCGGTTCATTACACGCATAACAATTCCCACTGATGAAACTATAGAAAAGCTTGGAACGAATTCAATATATAGAAAAATGTACATGATAAAAAGTCAGCCAAGTACAGCAAACGAAACGGGGGATACTTTGAAATCGTTTACATTTTCTCAGACAGACAAAACTATTTTGATCGACGCGATAAATAGGTTTTCCATGGGTCGATTGAAGCAACCTTCAAACCGAAAGTTTTTGCATATTTTTGAAGATCGGCCTTTAGTTTATCAAGGCCGAAACAAGTTTGGGTGGTGTTCGGGTCTGAAGTTTTGTGCAATTACACAACATGCGAATGCAATGCGAAATCCATGTGACTACTATGTTGTGCTTAATTCAAAGTGTCACAAACGCTACAAAAAAAGGGAATGTTACATTTATTGTCGATGTTTTAGTACAGCTTGTAAATCAAAAGTCAGAAACAACTGTATTTGGAAATGTTTATTATGAATAAAAAAAACTATTAAAGGAAATAAAATTTGTTATGTACTTATTTGTATCCACATTATGCAAACAACGTATCATTCAGGAATTGAAATTGATTTAATTCCATTAGCAGAAAGGTATCTGCATGTGTTACACTTAATTAAACCAATAACTAATGCAGAAAGACACCAGTATGCAGATGTACTTGCTAGTACCTATATGGACGACAATGAAGAAATGAGGTTACAAATACATAGCGATATAAATATGATTGGTCAAAACTTTATCAATGATGAAGGTACTAAGTATATGACACACGTGATATCTGAAGAAAGAAAGGGATCAAATCTATTTAAATGTATTTCGTTTTTACTTACGGGAGATGAAATATATTGGCCAACAGTTAGCCAAGCAGTATTGCACTATGGTAACAGACACAAAGATACCTTTGATAAATTGTGTTTGGAAAACGGTTGGCCAAGTTTCACAGACTATTTCAAAAACTGTCACAGTCTTTATAAAAAACATAGTCCAGACGAAAACATTGACCTTAGAGTTCTTGCGGGTTTGTTCCATGTGGAAATTTATATGTTTACCGAAGAGGGAATTTTAAATGGCAAACCTCCTGTTTCATTCACTCCACCGTCATCCCAAAAGCTGAAACCCACGCACGCTTTTTACATACATAAAACTGAAAAAAAAGGTTACTTCCAGACAGTTATGTCGTTAAATCGCACATATGCATTAGCATCGTCAAAACTTCAATTCCGGCTCCAACAGCTTTCAACAAAACCAAAAGGACTGGATGCCAACATTAATGTTAGTACAGATGTTAAAACTTTTAAATCCAAATTGTCAGATTATGATTCAGAAATCCCGGATCCCTTAAATGATAATGATAGAATTCTGATCAAAAGTGCTCTAGAGGAATATTGTACTGAAGAAAACGAATTTTATGATGAGATAAAGAAAAGACTACAGACATATAACATTTCCAAAATGTCAAGTAGAAGTAAAGTTTTTGTAGCGTTTCCAGTAACGCATGATGGAAATGGATTTTATAGAAGTTTATCGTATCTAATTTACGGAACAGATAAACACCACTTTTTCATTCGTAAATGTTTGTTCAAATGGATGTCGTCCTTTAAAGCAAAAAGGAATCTTGACAAGATATGTTTAAAATTAAACAAAGTAAATATATCTTCACATATGGCTGCCAACTCCTGTAAAAACCTTGGTGTAGTTCCTAGCGAATTAGAAATAGTAGCCGCAGCTATGATGTTAAAAGTTCCCATTGTTGTTTTTGACGTCGATATTAATACAAAACCTAAAATATTTTTGCCAACCAACGACGATAATAATTTGAGAGGATTAGTTCTACAAGGTGTACAAACGCACTTCAATCCCGTCACCAAATATAGTAAGTTTTTAAAACACAAGACAATAGATGTATGTCCCTCAAAAACAGTAACAAAACGAGAAGGAGCTATAAAACGTGATACACCTACTGATAGATGTACTATTACCTACAGCGAATCTTCCCAAGAAAACTTTATTGAAAATGCCTTAAAAGAGTTTCAAATCTCAAATATGTTGTCACCTATACATTCGCCTGGTATGACGAATTCATCAACTGAAGCTGAAAGTGGATATTACTCAAACACGTCGGTGATGGAAGATGATAGTTCGATACAATATGATAAACTCAAGCATGTGAATTATGTGTTTAATCCCGAGCAAACTGATAATGATGCATCTGTACAAATATTTATGCGAACAGATGACACTAAATCCAAGGCAGAAAATAGGGTATTAGCTATACAAACCATATTCAGAAAGGAACAAAATAGGATACCTTCTAAGAAAAAACACTCCTCTCCAGTCAAGCTCGAAATATTATCAGACAAAGTAATAGATGAAGCTCGTAATGAACACCAGTATAAACCGTTAGCAACCCTTATCAACAATCACCCTACCCTGTTAGATGATGAAACTATTAACACACATTTTAAAAACGTTTTACAAATGGCTACAATGGATGACTTGTTGAATACAAAGGTGGACTGCACAAAGGCAATGCATCACAAAGCTGCTTCTATTGCCATGAGAAGACATTTAACACTATTCCCATCTAACATTACTGTTAAAAAGGATGAACACAAACCTTTTTCACAACAGACATTACATTATGCGTGTTTAGCTATTCCAGAACATGAGTGCACCTTAGATAAATCTGTTGCTTATTATCAAGACCATGCGTCAAATCAAAGTTGGATTCAGATCCCTATAAATCCCCATATAAAGCCAATGATTAAATTCATCGAACCCGGCAATGTCTTGGTGAACAAAACAACAATATACATTTTAATCCTTGATACAATAATGTCGATGGATCTTTTCGATACAGACAGTCCTACGTATTTCACACTACCCGAAACAAAGAACATCAGCTCTGTCAGGCTTGTAAAGTCGAATAGAGGACAGGTGTACGCTATAGATATACGTAAAAAGAGATATTGTACTACATCTGGACAAATGAAAGCATGGAAGAAATTGGACTTGTCAAAGAATAAGATTGGGAACGGGTCACACATTACCATGATATTTGAAAAGTGTAGTGAAGTCACAGCTCTACCTTCTAAATCGAATGATAAGCATATAATACTATCCAGTATAAGTACAGATGATTCAAAAGGCGGTTGTAGAATACCTCATATAGACGAATACCTAATATTACTTCACTATACGTCTAATGGATTTAAATGTAAAATCACTTCTTCAGATTTATCATTAACTCAGGTGAAGTTATCAGCGTATGATCGTCGACCAGAAACAAAATACATTTTAGTAAATATCGAAAGCCTGAATGCAAAGATATCGGAATGGAGAAGCAAGACCTAAAAACTTTTGAAACACAAACATTAAATGATTATGGAAATACTAGCAATATGTCTATTTTCCGAAATATTGGAATAAATATGAGAACAATAATAAAGCTCATGTATCATATTTTATTTCTTCCTATACATACATTCATACATCATTTCTAACACGGTTGTCTTCAAATCATCTGGCATGCCTATATAAAGCATGTTAACTGATTTGATATACTGTCCAATACATTTGCTCTTCACTGTACATTTATCATTGTCCGTTGATTTTCGAAAACTTAACTTGAATTTCGAATTATTGCAAACGACTGTTATTAAAGATATAGTCTGCGGTTGTATGATGAAGCAAGTTTTGTACGGAACGTCATACTTGGGTACATCTTTGTGAAACTGATATTTCGCCCAGTCCCTGTGTAGATATCTAGTGTGCTCAGTGGAATTACTCGTCACAAGCACTACTCTATCATCATCATCGAATTTACCACCAACTACATTGTGTAGCGTTAGAGGTGATAAATGTCGATCTTGATGCTTTAACGGTTGCACAATTGGACGATCGTGTTCAATATGTTTCATCAAAACGCACTTATGCGGCACGTCAATCGTATCGTTCCCGTACGTGAATGTAACAGAAATTTTTTGAATGTCCAGATCTTCTGCTGATAAAATTGCTTTCAATGCTTCGTACATATCGGTACTGTTTGCGTTTTCAATAGGATCGATGAACGACTTCTCTAGTTTTGTCACCAAGCCTGTGTTGTTGAGTAAAGTCTGTGAACAAAATCCTTCAGCGACATCCGTAACGTTGAACCATGTAGGGAATTTCAAAAAATGTCTTTTAATTTCCATGTTCACTCTCTGCGACGAAAACCTATTTTGACGAGCCCGTATTTTAGTCTCTTGTTCTTTCTTAAATGTTCGATACAATCTCCAATCGCCATTACATTCTTTGTAAATGAAATTAGTTTCTTCGGCTTTCCGTGATAAAAATATCTGCATACACGACATGTTGAGGAGTTTGTATAATGTGACCATAAGTTGCACAGCCTCGTATATTTAAATGCTTTCAACGGCTATAGAATAATGTAACTAAATGTGATGGAAAAAATTACTGTCTGTAGGCTATGAAGGTGGATGCGTTCGAAACGCAAACGTTAACAACTGAATATACACATACTATTCATGTTTTCTCTCTGAAATACTGGAATAAATATTAAAATAAAAATAAAACTCGTGTATCATATTTTATTACATCGTATATACAATTCTTACATTTATATATCTTGCTATCAATGATGAGTTTCAAATCTCGCAACACGTCTTACAAATAATCAAATATAATCGACAGTCTTAAAAATAACCAAATGCGTTGTCCATTCCTTCAATAAACTGGTCAATACTTCCTTTCTTCACTGTACATTTGTCGTGGTCCGTTGACTTTCGAAAAATGCATTTTATATTACCGCAATCGACAGTAATCAAAGATGTAGTTTGTGGTCGTATGAGAAAACAGACTTTGTACGAAACATCAAACTTTGGTACATCTTTGTGGAACTGATATTTCTCCCAGTCTTTGTGAAGATACCTAGTATGCGCAATGGAATCCCTTGTCACAAGCACTGGTCTTTCAACGTCATCAAATTTACCACCAACTACATTGTGTATTGTTACAGGTGACAAATGTCGAGTTTGATGTTTTAAAGCTTCAACAAATAAACGATCACCTTCAATATGTTTCATCAAAACGCACTTATGTGGCACATCTATCGTATCGTTCCCGTATGTGAATGTTACAGAAATGTTTTGAATGTCCAAATCTGCTGTTAAAATGGTTTTCAATGCTTCGTACATATCGGTACTGCTTGAGCTTTCAACAGGACAGATGAACGACATCTCTGGACCAGTCGCCAAAACTGCGTTGAGTAAAGTCTGCGAACAAAATTCTTCAGCGACATCCGTAACGTTGAACCATGTAGGGAATTTCAGATGGTGTCTTTTCATTTGCTTGGTCAGTTTTTTAAACGAAAGCCTGTTTTGACGAGACCGCTTTTCATCTTCTTGTTTATTCTTGTATATATCATACAACCTCCGATCGCCATTAAAGCGCTTGTAAATTTTTTCAGTTTCTTCGGCACGACGTGTTAACAATCTCTGCATATATGACATGTTGATGCGTTTGTATAGTGTGACTACAAGTGGCACAACCTCATATATTTATATGCTTTCAACAGCTATGAAATAATGCAACTAAATGCGATTTACATATACCCTCATATGTATGTACCTTTAGAAAGACTACTGTTTGTAGACTATGAAGGAGGATGAGATAAAGGCTATTTTGAAGTCAAATCTATTTGCAGCCTTGTATACATTTTCAGGACATTCGCTGGCCATGAAAAAAGTCAATATGTGCAATTTGATCAAGTTAAAAGAAAGCATCACAACATTCCACTGTTACAGATTTACACATATTCTGATAGAAAAACTGTTTTCGAAATTTTGTTGTACTGAAAGACTCTTAACAATTATATATGATGCTCATTTAGATCAACGGATTCATGTTTTCTATTTAGTCGTCTTATTGTGCATCATTTATTTCAAGAATACTAACATCAACATAAGCGAAAGGATTGTAAAATTATTGCATAAAATGTGTCGGATTAGTGAAACTAAACAACCTTTCCATGAATTGTATGTTCAATTTGTCAAAAGTAAGAAATGCATGGTTTATATAAATGACCATACAAAGTTTCCTATTAATCAATTCTCATTTGTTTTTCAACAAAACCTTTCGCCTGAATTCATAACTCTAAAGAAGATAATGTTACAAGTACAAAAGTCGGAATGGCTGCCTAACAAAAAGAGTTTCCATCCATTGAAAAGTATGTGTAATATTGCGTATAAGTATCATACAAGTAATCGACTTCTCGAAGAGTCTAGAGTCAAAATACTGAACTCGGAATTGGCTTATCCTAAACATTGGTTAGATTTCGCATATTATTTTAGACAGCGGACTATCATGTTACCCAATTTCAGAAGATATTGTTTTGAGTTATTGAAAAGAGTTATTTCTTCACCAATACGGATGCACAACCTATCATTTTCTCAATACATGGTTAATTTGTTGACCTTTTTCATGAATTTTATCAATAACAAAGTGATTTCCTTGAATACACAATCTTGCTTTTGCCATACCAAGTGCACCAGGGAAGAAACTAGTTTGGAGAGACTGTACAATGCTGGATTGTTTATTCTTTGTAAAACATGTAACGTCCCTATAAACTATCAACATAGAATATACAACAAAGTGTTTGTCATTAACGATTTTCACCATCCGCAAAAATATTTTTCCTGTGCAGATGGTTGTTCACAATTTGACACGATTGATTTATATAAATGTTTTATTGACGAACATGGTGTTTTACACCATAACTATAAAGCTTTATTGTGTGTTAAAAGAAATGATAGATATTTGACATCTATTTGCATGAAAAGTCGAACTTGCACCAATATTGTTACAGTGACACTATCTGACAAAACAAAATTACACTGTAATTCTAAACATGTTCAAACTGATACTTGCTATGAAAGAACAAGAGAACTATTCATGAACGATATAGTGATTGATAAAGAGCTTATCATTAGTAGCATGTGTGTCGGGTGTATAGCTTATTGCTTTGATTTTTGTACTCGCAAGGACAAGTTTAAGTCTACACTTCGAAACATTTTACAAAATGATGCCTGAAATTCAACGACGCGCTTGGAGAGAAAATATATATTTGTAGGAAAGATTGAAAGTTTGAAATCACTAGAACAACAAAGATGTCAATTGTAATGCCAGAATCGTTGTGCGTGGTTGGTGTTGTTGGAACAGATAGACTGTTAATTCTGCCTGGAAAGAACAACAAATTGGAAGAAATTACTTTTGACAGGTCTGTTTCCGATTTGCCGAATACATTCTGGGAACGTATTTGCAGCGACTTGGTGTCAGAAAGTACATCAAATAGAAACCAAACATTAACCAGACAATAATTTGGTGGACAAATACAATGTATTAATATTGCAGTTGGAGCAAAAAATAACCAAGTATATGTTTGATGTTAATTTGTTTAATAAAATATGATAATAAGCACTGCAAAATTGTTTTTTCTCATCCTATCCTATTCACGAGTTTATCACTCCACTTACGAATAAACTGTCTCAACTCCCACAGATATCCATCAATTCGAACATCTTGAAAAATATCCTCATGATCGTTAAAATCATCAACTGGATTATTCATACTTTCTATCAAATGTCGTACATATTCAACTGAATCGTCGCGCGTTACAACGTTTATCAAACCGTTGAAGAATTCTATACAAGGAATGTGTAGATACTGTCTTACATCAGTAAGAAAGTCGTCTTTTAGCTGTTCATATCGATTGTCATGCTGTAGTTCGGGTTCCATTAAATGTAACACGTTAATATGTAAATTTCTGTCCCTAGGCTCAGTATCGTGATCGCTTGAACTATTGTAGTCATCTGATTCGTAAGTATAAGGTACATCAACGACTGGAGCTACATTCACTGTATCTTCATCGTCGGGTATGCCTTGAAACAATTGTCCATTATCACTATCACTGTCACTCTCCAATGGTACTTGTCTTACAGTTGGTTTGACTACGCATTGTTGTCTTCTTTGACATGACCGTTGAGCCAAAGGTCGGTGACTCACTTCTAGTTGGCTGCGAAGGTAGTTTTGAAACTTTTCATTTCTATCGTAATCATCACTGTCGTATTCGTCACTTTGGTTACCTTCTCGCCTTCTTTTGACAGTCATGTGTTGGATGTTTGAATGTCGTTTGCGTGGTATTTTCCTATTTGGAGATACACGTTTTGACGGACATTGACGTCTTTCTCCGTTATATGGATTTCTTTCTGTTTCTGAATCCGTATCTGATACAACAACAACTGATTCACTTTTTATATTTGTGTTTGGTACAGTATAAGATGCAGTATTAGAAGTGGAAGGATATGTAGAATTATCTGAAACCCTATCAGACCTATTCACAGTATCATCATTTTTGTCAACTGCAATTCCCAAGTAACGCCTATTTCTATTCCACATACTGATTTTGATTTGAAATTATAGACGAAACAAAATGTGTTAATATATATTTTTATTGAATTTTGGCGTCACAGGGACTAGCTATTTCACAATGCCCACTCTTATATTTGTAACATAGCTTCATCCTTGGTCTGTGCCATAACAAATGTGCATTAACGCAATCTAACAACTGAAACAGTTTTCCAGACTTAATATCTACAAAGTGACAACTGGAAGGATTGCTAAATTTGTTATAAAAAGAGACGTGCATGAAATAATCACTAGTCGTTAAAGTTACGGCACTTTGGTTAAATTGTATCAGAAAACCTTCAATATTAGACTTTTTATACATAACATACTGCTCAAGATATTTATAATTGCTTCTAGTTTTCACATTCACCATCTCACAATTTCTAGTGGTGTTATTCAATTTATAACAGGGGATATCTCTTCCACATGATTTCATATCATAGTTTTCATCTTGGACCTTTGTATACATGGACGAAATCGAAAATCTAGGCCTAGTTACACAAGAATTGTATTCATCATAAAAGATATTAGTCGAAATGTCATAAACTGGACATTTGATTTTGTCCAAAGAAAATGATGGTAGTCTAAAATGTTGATTAATATAACGTCTTGAGCTGAGATTAAATGTGATAAGATTTTTCAGGAACTTCTTGTAAAATCTTTTTGTTACATTGTGGAATATCTGAAGTGTCTGTTTATTCGAAACTGGATCGACAGAAGCTGTGTCACTGGTTTTAGAAGCTGTAGTACTGTCTTGTATATAATAACAATTGTTGTTATACACTTCACCAACTGTTTTTGATAATTTACATCCTTTACATATACATGGTTGAGTTAATGATAACTGAAACATCAATATTAGCAGTAACAAAACCAAAGGTATAATATGACATATGTTCATTGTATTCACCATAGTGTCTACAATTGCTAGAACTGAAGTTTTGCTTGTTTCAGTCGCGTCCCGTTATAAAACTGGTCTTGATCAACGTCACACTTTCTTTTAGCTTGCTTCTTAGAGAGCTGTGTGTTGTTAATAGAAAAATAATTGAGTAACGTATTGTGAGATTCTTTATCATTTTCTTTTAATATATTTTTCTCTCTTTCCTCTGGTTTGGTAAATTGTTCGAATTCACGAGGACATGCTGTGTTTGATGAAACTTTCAGCTCTAATAGATCCTGGAAGTATTTGTGTGTTTTCGAGTCATATATTACTTCAGATACAGATACTAACTGTCCAAATATTAGTTTTGCTATCGCTTTGTTGTCTAGGTCCAAAGATTTACTTTCTTGCTGTAGTTTGGTAAGGTATTCCAACGATTCGATTTTAACCCGTTTTGGATTTTCCCGATTTATCACTTTAATAACCTTTACTGAAATTTTGTCCAGTCCACCAGTATCTTTAAGCTCCCCACGCTGTTTCATTCTTTCGAGTAACTGTATACCTGCATCTGTACCATTATTAGAACGTCTACTAGACGTGACACTTATCGTTTTTCTTGACGATATTGCTTTCAAATCAAAAGTCCCTTCAACAAGTTCCGCGATAATATCACATGCTAGTTTATATGTACTCCATGCTGAAGACTTTTCTTGAAGCAAATCGGCAAACATAACTTTTTGTACGCGTTCTGTAGTTGATAATGTTGTTCGTTTGCAGCAATCCATACCACGTATGATAAAACTTTTATCTTCCTTCGTATCCATGATATTTGCGAAATACTGTTTCCTACCTAAGATGACAAATCTATCCATAACTTTTTCGTGTTCCAATTTACTAGGGGGGAAGTAAATTGCTTTTTCTGGATGCTCGATGTATTCACGATTAAGTTTATTTGCAATTCCTCTCGATATGACGGCTGCAATAATACATCCTTGTTTGTGAGGGGTTTGTGAAAACTGGTCAATTTCACTATAGTCTTTCAATGATATCCATTTTTTTTTCAACAAATCACCGTTTTTATACAATGTACACAGCTGATCACTCGTCAAATTCAAATGAAAGAATACTGAATCTGTATCTCCGTATACAATATTTGAATTGTAGCAAGAAACAATTTCGCTAGCAACACTTTTAATGTTCTGCCGTCCTTTCGATGTGATTGCAGCACTGATTTTCCACTGTCCTATGTACGGAAGAAAACCATAAACTGAATTGGCACTAATCTTTAATGTATCACTCATTTCTTTAACTCGTTTATTTTCAGATGGATCTGAATAGGTGCCAATCTGTCTTTTGAAAAACAGTCTGTTATCAAGTATGCGCTTCCACACTTCGGCGTAAATTGACTTAGCATATTTGCGTTTCATAAAACACACAACATTGTTCTCAGCTTCATTTTCACTCATTAAATTGATATCTATGCTTTCTTGATCGTCTCTGTTGTAGATATTAATTTGATCAAAGTCAATACCGACTTTTAAATTGAATTTTTTTATTGTGTTCTGTGATACTATTGTCTCTGGTCCCATATTGTGAGATATGCCAATGGAAGGATACATTGATGAAAAGTCCAAGCAGCATACAGGATATCGATTTTCAATTCCTGGTTTGGGTAAATGTACATACGCTCCATCATATTTACAAGGTGTATCGAATTTCATTAGGAGATTGTCAATTACTAAACTTGTTACTTCACTGCAAAATGTGTCTGGTGTATAGCGATCTACAAAACGCCGACAACCTTTTGTTTCATTGAAGTTAGTAAGAAAATCTAAGAATGTCTGCTTGACTTTCCCATCATCATTGGAATTTAGAAAAGATGAAAAGTGTTTTATATTCTTCTTAATAACTGCAGTACTCTTTATCATTTCGTTTTCTATATATGCAGTCGCCAGCTGGTCAATTGTATGTGTAGACGATATAAACCGTCGTGATAGATACTTTACTAAGGATATCAGTTCCTCAGTCACAAGCATTTCATCTGCAACTGTTGTAATATTTGTCTTACATCTCTTGCTAGCTTTTTGACTAAATTGAAAGAGATTATTAACTTCATAATAGTTTGATATAAGGCCTTTGATATCATATGAAAAAATCGGCTCTTCTGTAAGAAATCTCACAAACAACATCAAGTGTGTCAACGTGTAAAACTGCACACCATGTTTTGTATTCTTTTCTTTGGCCGTTTTAAATTGTAGTTTTAAGATTTCCATTGCTGTAGAAAAATCAACATATTTTAAGTGACCATATTCCATATCTAAGTCTAAATGCTTTACCACTGTTTTAGTTTTGATTTCTCCAGAATTGAATTTCTCGATCAACTCAAGGGTCAACCGATGATTTACATTCGTATCGTTATAAAGCAGGTAACGAATTAATTGTTCTATACACAATTTGTTACACTCCTTGATTGGCTTGATCTTCAATTCTTGCAATACATTCCTTTTTTTGAATGCGTAATAAAACATTGGTAAGAGCAGCGTGGTTTTTTGTTGATTGAAAAATTCGGAATGAGGAACTTTTGAAGTATAAGAACTAGTTACGAAAAATTTGTACGAACAATAGTTGTCGGACGTGTTGATCAATGCTGCACACAAAAGGGAATCCACAATATTATAGTTTAGTAACCTGTTCATGTCAGCCACATTGTTCGAGAAGAAAAGAACTGGTATTTCGTTGTAATTTACATCTTCTTTACCAATGCCCAATTCTGCCTTAGCCAGATCGTCTAATTTTTCCCCTTTATGACATCGATATAGGTCGTTTATTAATACACCTGGAAACAACTGGCAATTAATTTCAAAACGATTACTATCTTCCAGAAGAGAAAAATTGTTGGTATCTTCATTTTGATTTGTCGTACATGCATTTAATCTGCATTTATCTACGCGCACAAGATAATCAGATTTGCGCTTTTTAAATGCTTTAAGTGCACGACTAATGTAGTACTTATTTGAATCATAACTCAACATATGTGAAAAGCTATCAACTAAATCAATGTCATATCTAGCGGCCGATTTTATAAGAATTTGTAAATCAAAACCCGCTATATTGTAACCAGCCAAATAATCCGGTTTCACATCAAAAACTATTTCTTTGAATTTCTCAATTAACTGGTGTTCATTCTCGAGACAGTAGATTTCAGTATCTGGAAGGTGGTCGTTAGTGAAAAACTTACTCATGTAATCGAAGTTATATAAATTAGGATCGGTGTCAGCATGTCCAACAGTTAAACCTATGCAACGATGCATGTGACTTCCTTCCTGGTATACTAAACTGATTTGAATGATCTTATCCTCTATGCGTTTTCCTTCTTCATCTACCAACAATGTCTCAATGTCAAAATTTAAAGTCTTATGTTGATATGTATAAACATTTATATCAGAGTCGTCGACCACTTCAATGTCACTTGCATTTCCAAACACGACTGTTTCCTTCTTCACAAATTCTGATCTCATCAACAGCGGGAAACTAAATCCTTTTGGTTTTTTAATAAGTCTTCCTTTGAAATTGATTTTATCTAAGTGATGTTCATACAGGTTATAGCAGAATTCGTTAATAAACTTGTGTGCATTACCACATACCATATGTCCCCGTCGGACAAGTTCTAGTACACGTTTATTACTGTCCTGTTCTGAAAAACATATTTCCTTTCTATACGTACGTTTCTTGTATTGTTTTGTTTCAAAATCAAATTCGTCTGCACCACACTTGAACATTTCGATTGTGCCATTCTCGTCTTCAACATAATGCGTGTACTTTTCGCCAATTACTGTAACCAAAACTTTATCATTCTGATTTACGTTTCCAAACTTGTCACACTCATAGCATTGAATAACAACAACTTCTGTTTTCTTTTCTCCTCCAGAACAAATGTGGTATCTAATATCAAACGGAATCTCATTTAGGTCGATACCCTGTTTTGACAAGTAGCTAGACAGCAACTTATTTGCTACAACAGTACTTGAAATATCATGAATATAGTATAACTGGGGTATTTGACTGTCTTCGACTGCCATGGGTGCAAAACAAAAACAAGCAATAGAATTAGGCTTCTTGAATTTATTAGAAACCCAGCATGCTAAAATAATGTAACCTATTGGAAAATTTGCATACGTGTTTGTTTGGTTTTTCTATTTACTATTGGAGGAAGTATACATTGGTTATCAATAACATATATGGGTATAGAACGTTTCGGCTTGACTTGTGTTGCAATTGTGCTTTCTTCAGTATCGTCATGTAGTGGTGAATTTTGAGATAAAGTGTGTTTGTTAAACAACTGGTTTAGAATTGTTGGACATCGGCAGATTTGATTCTTGTCCTTGTATAAAATATTCTGATCATCATGAACATTTATATCGTACGAAAAGTTAGATGGAAAAATTAGCATAGTTTTCATAAACTCCAAAGCATCAATAATAAAATCCCCGTCTTCAGTCATCTGATATCTTGGTAAAGTATACATCGAGATACTCTCTTTTTCGACGTTTTCAACAATTACACGTTGCTTATGTTCCAGTGGATATTTTGTAAATGCAAAATTAGGTGCTGTTTTAAATAGATACATTCCAGTCTTTTCAAAATGCTGACAGTACATTAACCGCCGCTCGATGAACCAGTCGTTTAGATCGTCTGTCAGATAAGTTGTCAAAGCTACATAATTTTCAACGGTTTTCTTCGCAATATTAATCAGTTCTTTCCTATACTTCATAATTCTTTTAATATCAATATCGATTTCATATTGTACATTCCATAGTTGTTCAAAAGTACGAATAACTGAAAATGGCGCTACATCAGCCGACTTTTCTAACTGGTATTCAAACACACTGATTATACATTGTGGAATGGGTTTGAATTGATACTTATTGCACGTTGCGTTGGGTTTTGAGTTTTGCAACTTTAGATTAAATTCTGCCATTTTAATATCGTTTTTTAGCTTTTCTAAATGCAGTTTGTTTTGTTCATTTTTATCTTGCGTGTCAATCTGTCTGTTTTTAATACTAGCCATGAGATCTGCCTTGTATATTTCAATATTTTCTTTCCGATTTGCCAATAAATCAGATGAAGACATTCGACGTTCTTCTAAATCGTTTTCAAATTCCTGTTTTTTCTTTAGCAAGTCAACAGAGAACTGTTGCTTAATTCTTTCCATATCTATTTTACAACTATTTCGATCTTGATCCAACATTCTTTCAAACGTTTGTTTATTAGATGAAATATAAAGTTCATTTTCGAGTTTGAGCCTTTGCATATCTTTGTAAAATTGTCGTTCCCTTTCTTTCATTTGAATGTCATGTTCTTGTTTTTGTGTATTTTGAAAATGTCGAAATTCCTTTTCTAATTGATCGAGTCTTAACGCCTGGCCGTCTTTACTTTCTTGTAATTCCTTTTGAAATGTTCTGTCACGTTCCTTTTCATGAGATGCGTACCATTCTGTTTGCCTTTGCTTGTGACTTTCCAAATCGGATTGTATTTTCAAAATATTGTACTGATGTTGATGAGTCTGAGAAAGAGATTCTTTACTCAAAACGTTTTGAAGCTGTAATTTCCATTCTTCTAGTTTCAATTTACCGATACCTAATTCGTATTGAGAATTAACATTATAAGCTTGACTTTTAGCCTTGATTTCGGCAATCGCTATTGCTGACTGTATCTGGTTTAATCGAAGATCATGATCCATTTGTGTCGACTGAATTTGTGCTTGAATTTTAGCTGATTCTAAATCATAAACTTGTTGTTTTTGCTGATCATGTTTTAACTGATCGACTCTGTGTGTCATTTGTGAAAGTTTTTTCAGCTCGGTGATAGCTGTTTGTAAGGATTCCTGCTGTTCTGCTAAGTACGAAGCTTGTTGTTGCGCATCATTTATTGCGTTTTTATTGGACAATATATGTTGGGCTGTGTCCTTTATAGTATCATTTATATTTTCGATCTTAACAAGTTCTTTATCGTATCGGTGTATTACCTGATCGGATGATAAAACAGATTTAATAAGATGCTGCAATTGTTCTTCATTTATCGGTTGACAAGCATGTTCTGTTAATGTTTTAGAGGTTTTGACTTGAGGTCGATTGTCATTATCAATGATATTACTAGATATAATTTCACAATCATCATTTGCAGTTTTTGATTCACTTTGAAAATCAGACACCTGCATATGGGTTTGCTTATCTTTAGACATCCGTGTGCTTCTTTTTCTCGACTGTTTTGCCTTTTTTATACAAGCAGATTTAGAGTTTATACGTTTTTCAGCCGAGGAAGTCGTATCACATTTTCTCCCTTTCTTCGTTTGTATTTTCTTTGCCTTATTTAATTGAATCTTCGAGCGTGTGTTTCTAATTGTGCATTCTCCCAAATCGATGTACTTTTTATTTGAATCAATTATAATATGAGACGGAGTTTCGTTTCTATCAGTCTCAGCGTGTTGGTTTGTATTTAGTGTCAGTGGTAGTAAATTTAAATTTGCATTTGTGACGTTTTCGATGCAAATATTAGTATCAATTTTCTGATCAGTGTTAATATTAATCATTTCCTTATTCAGTGATGGTCCGTCTAATACCATAGACTTTTCTACAATATCGACAGTACTACAAGCAGATTTATCAATGTTATCTATGCCGGGAATTGCTGGATGAAATGATAATTCTGAATCAATATCTACATCTCCAGGAGTATGTAAATGAGGGGATTTTCTAGAACCAATGTCATTAGAACATTGTTGTTGTGTTACATGGTCAAGCTTTAATATTTTATGTTTTGGTTTGGTTTTTTGTGATGATGATACCTTTGATTTGATTTTTTTCTTTAATTGCTTAGGCGGCTCTTGTAGAATTTGAATGTGAGTTCTTTTAGATGTTGTTGCTTCTTTCGGTTGTAAGAAAGACGAACTATCTTTGTTTTGCAAATCTGTAGGTGGTGTATGATTTTTTATTTCATTATCACTAGGTATAAGAACGGGAGTCAAACATTCCGATGGACTGGCATTATATGTTTCGATGCCACCTTCATTACTATCATTTCTGTCTGAATTAGATGCGATATTGAGATTTCCTTCTTTATGAATCCGTGACTCAGTTTTGGAAGTTTCAATTATATTTTCGGCAGATGGATGGTTACCTAAGCTTGTGTGATCTAAATCTATCGAAACATCGACTACTTTACTTTTCATTAAAACCAGATCTGACCCTACTGTCGAATTGTTTGTTTCAGTCATAGACGACTGTTCGAAATTATTGAAACTTTTTTTATAAAGATCATCTTCTGTATTTTTATTCAAAGACAGACTTTTATGTTTACCCAATGATGTATCTATATCACTGATATCCTGGTTCCTGTTTTTCTCATACTGAGACATAATTAATTGCTTTGAATAGTTACCAAGTAATTTTGTGTACGCTGATTTAAAATCTGATTCTGATGAAGGATCAACTGTATTTTGTATCTGTACAGAACAGTTCCTTACAGGCAAATTATCGTTCCAAACTTTGGATAATTTGTTTGTTTTTGAGTTTAAAGATTTTGTTTCAAACGATCTTGAGTTAACATCAACTAATGATTCGATCTTTGGTATATTCTCCAATTCTTTATACAAATTATCTGCCGTGAAGTCTATACTATCAGAATCATGTTGATCGAGTTGGCTCATGATTTCGATAAATTCAACCAGATCAAGTTCGTTTGAACACATACGAAATTTATTTCAGATGCATGTAAATGTAAATGCACATATACTCAATTTTCAAACAAAACACCCTTATCATCTTCTTGCAGCTTTTCTGTTTTTCGTATCACTGTAGTTTTCGACTGTTCGTAATTGTGTCCACATAATCGTTTCACAGTTAGTTCAACTATGATCTGTATACCATACATACGAATGTAATGTGATATGTCTTTACAAATAAGAAAATATTGTTTGTTAAAAATAATCTTGAAAAAGTCACAAATAAATGTTCGAAATACTTGTTCCTCATCAATGTTATATATACGAACTCCATTTTTGGTAACACTTTCTTGAATAGATACGGTATTATTTAACACATTTTTCCAATATTGTTTTAAAGCCTGCATGAACATGAGCATTGTGTTGTCGTCTATTTTTCTGTCCAAATTATCTTTTCTGACTGTTCCTTCTGTTTTGATATAATCTATATCAAATGAGGATGGTCTATCCAAATGATTTGACATTGAATCATACTGCTTTGAAAAGGTTTCTTCTAAGCACTGCATTTTTTGCATGTACTTGTCTTGTTTTTCCTTTTCCTTATTTACCCACGACCCGGTATTTGTCAGAAGTGTATCTCTAAGGTTTAAAAATTGTTGCTTTGTTTTTGCCATAGTTTGATCTTGGAATTCCATGTACTTATCTAATTCACGTTTAACCTCTTTGAATTTATCTTTATAAACTTCAACGTGCTTATTAGACAATTCTCTGTGCTTCAATGCTAAACGAACAACTTCTTTCTTTTGTTCTGCGAGAGTGTTCAGTTGCAATTCCTTTACACTGTCCTCAACCGTCAATTTTGAAATCACCTTCTGTGCATCCTTTACGTAGTTCATAAATTTTATTGCCAACTCCAAATAATGCGCAACTTTATCTTGCATTTGCTTCAAATCAAATTCGGTCTTATCAATATCTTGTAAGCACGATATATTTGGAACTTTCTGTCCCTTTGTGTCATTTATTGACGTCGATGTTAATTCTTCCATAAATTCGTCTAATTCCATATTGTTCTCGACATTTATTTCAGCAATTCTTTCTTGAAAGTCATACATATTCCTTGGCAGCGTATTAAATTGTTTTACAGCTTGAATTCGAAAC
Organism: Azorinus chamasolen; assembly: GCA_963576725.1. Taxonomy (NCBI): domain Eukaryota; kingdom Metazoa; phylum Mollusca; class Bivalvia; order Cardiida; family Solecurtidae; genus Azorinus; species Azorinus chamasolen. The sequence goes on from OY755248.1 coordinate 57,165,569, forward strand.
TTGTTTAAAGAATCACGAATGTTTCTCTCCCATTCGTCAATTTTAGGTTTAACTTTCTTGAGATAGTTTTCCATTCCCGTTCGAACCATGTCATCAACAAATGTATTTGGATTGTCTGGTGATATTTTGTCTAGAAAAATTGTGAGTCTAGATTCTAGTTCATCCATTTCATCGCGCACCCTCGAAGTGTAGTCTTGGATATACTTATTTTTCTCTTGCATACGAGAATAACACGACAATGGATTATTATCGTCTAATAACATCGTCTGAGCTTTGGTCAATGTAGCAAATAAAGGACTTTCTTCAGAAGATTCCTTTTTACCTGTAGTTGGATTATTATTCGTTTTGTTTTCTTGTTTATTTGTTTCAGTTAGAACATATCGGCTGAAAGACTGGTCAGCAAAATGTTTCTCTGAAAGGTGCATAACCTTAAGTTCTGCATAATAAAGACTTTCACCTTTTGTTCCAAAACACACTTCTTTATTTTCGATTCGAAATCTACAGTTATCTATAAAATCTAATTTTGTCTGAGTTGGTAAATGCCAACATTCGATATTTGTGCCATTTAGTATCACGGCGACTTCAGATATTGGTGGAATATGATTACAAATAGTCAACAGTTCTTTCACAACATCAATAGAAAAACATGTGTTTTCCTTTTTTATTTTCTTTAACATCGATACATCCGTTTCCAATTTATGAAAGTATGGAACAATTCCTAATATCATATTCCATTCTATGAATAACTTAAAGGCTTTATTTAAATCGACCATTGAGATGAAAGAGTTCACTCCTGTGGATATTGTGACATCTATATCATGAACGAATCTCGATTTTACATGCTCAACTACTTCTGATATTAAGGAATCATCTTTATATGTGAAGCAGCCTAGATTAGAAAGAATTTCCTTAACGTACTTTTCAAATTTAAACTTACATAGTTTAGCACCTCCAAAATTTGCCCCATTTAAAACTTGTTCATACCACAAGTATTGGAGATATTTTCTGATGTCAATATAGTCAATTCTTTGTAAATATTCAACATTAAAACTTGACCACTGTTTAGGCAAACCCGTCTCTTGTATATACACAATGTTATGTAACATTTTGTGAATACTCATACTTTTAAATGTGGGACTTATTACAAAAATGTCATTTACAGCTAGTGGATCTTTTTTGTCTTTCAGAATGTTCATCATAATATCATCAAACTCAGCTTCATAGTTTGAGGTTGCGTTGAAAGGCACAAACTTGTCTCTCCTCTTTATCAAGTTTAGTTTCACAGATGGTTCACATAATTTGTCATAGAGACGTGTATCGTTTTTTATTTTCTGATTGACTGCTTGTTCTTTGTTTGGTATGAATAATACATCTTTTTGATTCACTGACAAAACACTTTTAGGATTTAATGCCATATCAAAATCAGTATTACATGAAAACAAAAGATCTTAGTGAAAATAGCTATATAAATATTTGAATATCGAGTATCGCTACAGAAACACTGGTCTATTACCAATATCTTTTACATCTAAACTAACAACTCTGTTTTGCCTACTACTTGGATTTCTTATCAGTAGTAGGCTTATCAACTTTATGGTATCTCTCGAATACGAAGCATGGTTTGTATTACAGATTTTGAATTTCTTCATTGTATCCGAGGTTTGTTCAATGTATGTATTTCGAACCATAAGTGTTTTCACTGACGTTTTATATTCTAAAAGAATAATTGCCATGTTAGGTATGTATATAATAAAATCTGGTCTTCTGTTTAATATGGATACCTCAGCTTTTATATATATTCTGTGTTGGTCTGCAATACCAGGAAGAAGCAGTTCAATACATTCTGCTAGTTCTGAAACAAACGTTCGCTTGATATCCAACAACGTTTTAGCCGCACATAAAGTTTTACGCAGCCTAGCATGTCTAGCTTGTCCTCGCTTAGTATGGGACATTGCTTTGGTTTTTTTAACACACAAAGTTTTACTGTTAATTGGTGGCATGTAATGTCAGTGTATCATCGATTTTAAATTCAAAGCAATTCGTTGTAATATTATAAAATATGCACATACATTGTTAACATATATAATTACAATGAAGCCAACCACATGTTTTTGCTCAGAAGTGAGAATCTTAGTAAATGCGTCCGGCAACGTTTGTATTATTTAGTGACAATATATAAGACACACAACACGGCTCATCAGACATCGCAAAATACAAACATGAATAGCTGGCTGACATTCAAATGTTTTAGTTGTAAAGACGAAGATACTATTTTACAACAGTGGCCACATGTACATTGTAAGATAGAACGATATACGAAAAAAGTGTGGTTCAAACTTATTCCACATATAGTTACTGTATCATCTGAACTATTACCAAACGTGATAATAGAATCATCTAATTTCAAGGAACTTGAAGTCACTAACATACCACAATGGCTTTTTCATATTCTTTCCAAGACACTGAGGCATAGTCAATACGTTAAATTTCTTAAATGTAGACGAGAGAACATAATATTTGGTAAAACTAAAAAAGCTGTAATACTGCTAAGCACAAAAGGCAGGTCATTGTTTCCAGCATATGCCCTAATCTGTGATGCAACAACAAATTTCTATGCTAGTTTTGTAATGAATGACATCTTGAGAAAAATACACAAGGCCAAACGTGATGACCCGAACGTTACACTGCATTCTTTGTACGAAATGACGAAAGAATTGTTGTCCATCGAAGAAACATTTGAACAACAATATATTAACGCTACAGCTATACGGAACATCCCAACGACAGGTCTACGGGAAAGTAATGTATATCAACTTTCAACAGAAGATGCTTTGGCTCAAATTGAACAACAAGAAAGAATATTGGAATATGAGAAATTTATTTCATCCGAAGCAAGCAAAGATATTACATCAGTCGAAAAGGGTTCTGTCAGTCACATAAAAAAATTGTTTTTGGATAACAAGACCTTTATAAAGCAACATGAGTTGTTCACAAAACAATTAAATGAAATATTGTCGCTTGAAAACCAGTATCCTGAAACACTGAGTGATGAATTGAGATCGTCTTTGAAAAAACAACTTCTGTATATGAGTGAACATTCGGAAGATAACAAATGTAAACTGTGTTGCTCAAATTGGATAAATTGTATGTTTCCAACCTGTATGCATTTTAATGTTTGTCACTCCTGCATTGTTAAATGTGTGAAAAAATATAATCTCTATAAGTGTCCATTTTGTAAAAGCATAAATACATTTATCATAGTCGATATTGATATATCAACTCAGTACGGTACTACTGAAGGTAGCCTTGATGTACGATTTGACTGATTTTGACGATGAAGACGTACCCCTGCAAATATACCACCAATTATAAGAACATTAAGAAAACCAAAAATAGCAATTAATGGATAAAAATAAAGTTTATTGGAATACGTTGTTTCTTTTTCTTCTGATCTATTGACGTTTTGTAAACCTTTAGAACAAATAACTGGTTGTGTGTCTCTACAAGTGTCGTCTTTAGTTTTAAACAATTGTTTCGTTGATGGAACAAAAAAGTAGCAAGTATTGTTTTTGTTGATGCTTATGTCATCAGAACTTTGCACTAAAACATACTTACGGTCCAATAATTTATTGATATCCGCCACATCCATGCTAATACTTATTTTGATTTTGGGTACATCGTTTAATTTCCAATCAACATATCGCTCGACATTCCTGTAAATTTCAAGAGTGCTTATGTTTATAATAGTATCGTCATACCTACAGATTCCATCGCTCTGAAAATATACACACTGTTTCTGTTCAGTTGAAAGGCGAAAAGAATCGTTTAATGGACAAGGTTCAAGTTCTGGTTTTGAAAAATGCAATATATCACTATTATCATCCACAAATACTGTTTCATGCACTGAACACCGGTCAATCATTTTGCCTTCAAGTACATCATATGTCTGACAACGGTAGTCGTTACTGTATGTGGGTAAGGATGGCCAAACCCGTATATATCGAGTTTTGTGTTTTATGTATGCTTGTCCCATTACCTGAATCATCATATTTTCTACATTGCCAATGTTTAGACCCTCACTAACATTAAGCATCAAAGGATATGTTTCATGAAATGTTGTAGATGAATCTGTATCATTCACTTTAACATTTATAGGAATAAAATAGCAAATATTATCAAACAATAGCCCAACCGACGGAATATCGTGACACGTGTCACAACTGCAACTTGACGAATCGGCACTCACAAAGGAAAGACACCCGAAGATTGTACAAATTAAACAAAAAATCATTTCCAAATGTATGTCCAAACGGAACAGTATTATCGCTTGTAATAGTTATTTCTATCTTTTCCTGGCACGAAGAAAGCGTAAGTCCATCGATTAGGATAATTGTAACAGGTCTGTTTACTCGAATGTTTGTAGTAAGAGTTAGTTTTCTTTCGCCAAATTCCTAAACATTTGCCATGCCAAATTTCCAAAGTATCATCCTCCTTCACTACGTTGTCACCACATTTTCCATCATCAGAGCATAAAATACATGCTATTGTAACGTGGGGTTTAAATCTTTCACATTTACCCTCCTCTGCTTTTTCAAACTGATAAAAAGCAGCACTATAATAAAAATGTTCTCTTCTAAACTCACCAACGACAGGAATCCTTGTCATATGATAATAGTGACACATCAGATCGCCACATTTTCGTGTTTCATGTAAGTCTGATTTCTTACAAGGTTTGTTGGATTTAGAATTCCCAGTTTGTATTATCCCCCTTTTCCTTGTTCTGTATCCTACATCACACATTTTAGCCGTGGAGCATCGACTCCAAGGTTCCCATTGTGAGTATATACATGGTTCTGGTGAACCAGCTAAGCAAAATTCTCTATAGTCTTTACAACAGTCGCTGTACAATAAACATTTGGAATCACAGTAACAATAGTGGATACCCGTCTTCATACAAAGATCGTGTTCAAACATTCCAGAACAACAGCTCTTTTTTTCAGCACATAGTTGTGCTAAATACGAGGGAATAAGGAACAGAAAACAGAATATATATTCTTTGTTCATGTTTACTTTATTTTACCCATTTTGAAAATGAACAATAAAATCTATTTAATACTATTTTTATTGGTCTTTATTCATTTTTTCTATTGTCTCAGTAAAACGGTTATATGCAATAGTGCATTTTTCTGTCTTATTCCTTAATCTTGCTGCTTCGTGTGCTGAAATTCCGTGTACCACTCCGGTTTTATCGCATTTTGTCAGAAAGTCTTGAAGAGCAATGAATCCATCTAGGCCAGTTTGTAACTGTGTAGATATGTAATTTGTAATCACTTCACCACAAGTATATATTTCAACGCGTCTGTCAGTCATTGTTGGAATTACGTGCTGGGTTATGGGAAACAGTTTGTTGAATTTGTCAGGTTTATTTCCTTTGTCTGATACAGTTTCCTCAAATTCACTAGAACTGTCGTCACTAGTAGAACTGTATCCAGTTGAATGCGTGTCTTGGTCTGCCATTGTGACTGTTATGAACGCGGGGCATTACATTGTCTGAATTTATCAAACACAAAATAATGCACAACATGAAATTGTTCAACAGGCACGTATATACTACAAAATATGGTCCATGAAACATTTATCATGTATTCACGCACAAGGTCCTTCGAATATCTCGATGAGACATTTACATACCACGCAAATTACGATTTTGATTGTCAAGAAATAACACATAATTCCAAACAAGAAGTTGATATTTTGCGTGTTAACTTTCAAGACGGAAAAAAGGTTAGAATTTATACAGACTTGACAGTTTCTGTGGACGGCGAACCGGAATTCGAAAACCCAACGGTCATAATTTTTCCAAAGGTACAACTTGAAAATAAACAAATAAACGTAGTGCAGCATCTACTCAGAAAGCACAATTTACCAGTTGTACCATCTGTGTTTTTTCAATAGACAACGATGAATATTTTGGGAAAAGGATCATATGGAACTGTTCATGTTGATGAAGCAAATCCCAATTATGCAATAAAGAACATCAAATTTGAAACAGCATCGACGTTGGAACAATCTGGCGAACTGATCATTTTTTCATCTAAAAACCATTTTCTAGCAAAAGTATATGATGTGCAGATTAGTGAACAGAGCATAATCATAAAAATGAAAAGGTATGTTGGAGATGTAGATCAATATATGTCTAAAACAAAACTTAAGTTAACTTTGGAAGCAACACTTAGACTGGACAAGCACATGGGGGCTGCAATTCAGTTTCTTCACAGGCAAAATATTTTGCACGGCGATATAAAACCAGAAAACATTCTGCATGATGAACAACTGAACTTTTATTTGTCTGACTTTAGTTTAGCAATGGACATGGAAAAGGAAGACCTGTCGCATTCTGAACAACTTTATTCACCATGTTTTCGTCCACCAATTTTGAACTACAATAGTCAGATGCCCGGTGGACATCGTTTGAAAAAGGAATACGATTACTATGCGCTATTTATGACTTTGTGTTGTGTTCGTTACGGGTTTTACATTTGTAAGAATGACAGTACAGTATACGAACTAGTAGAAAACAGTTACTATTTCATACGGGAACAATTCCCTCGTTTAATGAATAAGGAATTCAAACATTTGCACCACAGTACTTTTTATTATGAATCTTTTCCTCTGTGTATTTGAATTAGTGAAATATATCAAATATATCAAAATTCCTCAAACTCATGTTTTGTTTTTCTTTGAACCGTCATATTGTCTTTAGGATATGGATCGTTCATGAGATGCTGATAGTAAGGTTGAAACTCGGGCATTGACTGCTGTGTTCCTTTGTCATCTTCATCATCCGACAACAATCTTTCTTTTATTATGTAATATATGAATAACCCAACTACAGCTATTACTGCAATGATAACCACGATCTTAAACAAACCTCCAGTAAAGAAATCTGCAACATTACTTAACACATCATCACCAGAATCTACAAGTTGGTTAACAACCCCAGTACCTGTGTCAATTACATGACCTGCAATGTCACCAACAGTGTCAGTCAAAAGTTTGACACCTTGTGCCACATTTTCAGTTACATCATTAACTTGAAGTCCTTTATTCAAATGGTATGTTTTACCTTGAGTTACTGATTTTAACTTTTTGTCATCGAATCTAGCAGCATTCAGATAAGCTAACAGGCCTTCAAAATTTGAAATTTCACGTCTTCTTTCCTTGTAACTGTAAGTTTCTGTATTATGCATCCCTAGTACAATTGGTTTTATAACATTAGGTTCGTACATTGTATTAATGTCAACAAACTTTGTACTTTCCAACAGTGGTTCAATCGAGAGACGATTAACCGTTGTGCCATTATTTACGCTTTTCAAATGATTAACATTTTTCCTTAATCGCGAGGCGTGATCGTATAATACATCTACGGAGGTTTCACTTACTTGCTTGTAATTAACAAATACGTGAATATTGTCACCAATGTAATGGAAAAATCGTCTTTCGAATTTACATTCTTCAACCCAAGGCATTTTAATAGTGGAAACAGTATAGTCGTGATTCATTTGTCCTATTCTGTACTTTTTCAATGAGATATGCTCTCGAAATATAATGATAGGCATTGTGAAACAACGATTTTCAACAATATCCACGCCAACGGCTTTATATAGGTCTGTAAAAGGAATTCCAAATTTTGGTGCAATGGCATCGTTATTCACAAACAAACTGTCAACAACTATATAATCATCGAGTATATTACAGTAGTGGGTATCGTAAACACTAGAACCAACGCTTTGTGCCTCAACAGGCCTGTTGAGATATGAAGATATGATAACTGACGGTGACATTCTTGCAAGCATTTTTTGAATATCATACAAGTGTTGTTGATTCTCACACCACGTCTGTGCTCTTCGAATAACATCGTGGTTTCGATATTCTCTGAATTTGTAGGCTAAATAATTTACTAAGGCAAATAGCGGAGTATCCATTTCAGTTTCGTTAATATTAGGTTTTTCAGGTTTTGCCCTATCTGTATTTAGGTCTTGGTGTGACGCGTTCGCCATAATTATTTTATCAACATGTGATTGGCGACAGTGTTTACCTTCCAAGTGGTTGCATTCAGATTTTTGACGGTTTTCGTCTACAGATGTTTCAATATTGTAATCCTTACTTGAATCTTTCATTAAAGTCAATGAATCGTAGGCATAATGTGGGTGGTATATATTTTGACTTTTCGTTATATCTGAATAGAAATCATCTTCGTCATTCAAGCTAATACCTTCTTGAAATGACAGTATTAAGCCATCATTGATGGTGTATAGAGTTTGATTCACATTTTCGTCTATACAGTTGTACAATTCAGCATTTGTAAGTTGTGTGTCATCACTTGTAAAGACACTTTTTTGTGCATCCGAAATAAAGTGAAACATTTTAGTTGCGCCTGGGTTTGGATCTTGCTCAAGAAAGTCTCTAGATGTATAAGTTATTCGTTTTGAATCGAAAGAAGTGATTGGAACGTAATTACACAAGTCTTCTTTTTCAAACTGTTCCCAAACTATAACCTCCCCACCGGTTTGCGTATAATTTGAGTCATACAAGTGATCGCTACTTATGAGTTCCCATGGTGTGAGTAGATTGTTAAAGGGGGGTGATGTTTGTATGTATCCTACATCTATAACACAGTTAGCGATCGTATAATCCATATTATACATATACTCATAATGCATCAATATATCATTTTTAGTCGCTATCCTACTATCAGAAATTTCGTGCATGTCCATGTTAAAGTCTGCAAGATGCGTGAGCTTTGATCGGAGTCCATGTTTATCAACATCACATTTTCTGTTCTTTACCCAATCCAAACACATGTCTTTGTCTATTATTGATTTGACAACACGGGAAAGGGGCATATTGTTTTCTCTGTATCCAGTAACTCCCACATAAGTCCATATCAATGTTGTTTCTAAATAGCAACGATAAGCCACTTTTTGAGTGGCTTGTATGTTTGGCTTATAAATTGTCACAAGTCCATTATCTACTACTGTTGTTTTTAAAGCTGGTCTCGGACAAATGGGGCGTTTATTGAAAACAACTGGAAAAGAAACTTCATCATTTTCACAGTAGTGCAGCTTGTTAGTATCTTTATGCTTGGGTCGAAAATGAAATGCTGCAACACCCCAAGCATCGACGAAAAGTAAGGGATCATGTGATGTAAAATTGTGAACTAAATCGAAACGTTGTACATTTACCTCGTCATGTATATCTTTATATTTCGAATTAACTTTGTAGTCTTGTAACCTTAATACTTCACAGTTATCTGTATTAATATATGGCGTAACTTGCATTGGATCAAAATTTTGTATCAGTCGATTTACTTTGTCAATCTTCTCTCTGTTTGCTGCTGTGTTGACCGTTACTAATTTCTTTTCAACATTTTCTCTACAGACATACAACATGCGCATTAACTGCTTTTCTGAATACCCTTTGTTGAATAGATCTGCAAAATTTGAGTCGTTTTTATGTATATACCAGTACCCTACTATGTGTACCTCTCGAGGAACATTTCCATAAGCAACATTTCCACCTGAAAAATGAAATTGGTGCGTGTTTATTGCAAAACCTATTTTGAAAATAGAGATAATAAAAAACAGCAGAAATATCATAATTTTGTTTATATTTTTAATCTTCAACTATATCACACAAATATATAAAAATACAACGTTAGTCTACACGATTTACTGTAGCGAACTTATTGAAGTGCTTTTGCGTCAATACCATTAATTCTCTTGCAGTCAGGTTTCCTTTGTACAAATTATATTGTAAGTCTTTATCCATATCAATCTGAGGGAAAATGCCATATCTAACACCGAATAAATTTTCAAACTTTTCTTTATCAGACAAATTAGAAGATCGTCCAAAGTCATCAAGCATTTCTCGTATCAATTTACAATAGTCATCATTACTATCATTAACACGATCTGTCAAATCGACCATTTCAGACAAATTCTGTTTTATTTGATTTTCACTACTAAAGGTATTTCTAAGGTGTTGCTTTACTCGATCAGCAGAACCCATGGTATTGTAGCTCAAATCATATTGTTCAGATGTATGAGGCAATCTGTCTGGATTAGATACTGAAGTCTCATCAGACGCATTTGCTTTAAGTTTCTGCAAATTACCTAAACCTAGTTGTTCGGTTTCCATTATAAGATGTAATATGAATGTATATGTTTTGTTATAGTTCATACAAATAATAAAAAATGAAATTTTATCACACTGCGATTCTCATTTATTTCTATATTTACACAAAGGGAACGTTCAGCATAAATGTTCCATCACTAACACGAATATGAATGAGTTTGGAAAATTAAATCTTAATTTTTTGGACCCTTTTCTTATATCGTACAATCAAGAAATCAGTTCACTCTGTTCTAAATCAAAAAACCCTGTGAATACAATAGATGATACTTTTTATTCGTCTATTAACAACGATTCCAATACTTTCAATACTTTAACAAAGGATTTACTTAAAGAGAACAGCGACGTTGTATTCGATAAACAGTTTGTTAATCCATATTTCCTTCAACACAATACAACATCAACATTACTCAATGCATTAAGTTATGAAGAACAGACTCATCAACATATACGTGATGACCAATCCGACGACACGCACTTAGAGGCGAAAAGAAAAATGAATGATTTTAAAGCTCAGCAAAAAGTACAAAGAGAACAGGAAAACTTAAAATTGTTTAAAAGCAAGATCACGGAATTGAACTGGTCATATAAACCGAAATTGATATCTCCGTTTTTGAAAAACTTTTTACATCAATGTTTTATCATTGAATTTGTTTTAGATAAATTTGTTGAGACACTTCATGATGTTGGTGAACGAATACATTCAATTCAACAGTCGTGGTCTGACTGCATATTTGGATTTACTTTGAAAGATATTCTAGATGATAGCCAAAAACAACATTATTTCAATATATTGTTTCTTCCAGGAGTTTATGAAATTCCTAAACAGACAAACACCAGGTATATATTCAATAAATACATTCAACAATTTTTCCCAAATAACGTCGAATTAGAAAATGGCGCAGATACTTTGCATAGTCTGCTTTTCAATACAGTAAGATTCAGAAATATAAACGAGTCTCAAACAGTTGCACATTTTATAAAAACGTGTATGAAAGATTTCTGTGTTAGTTCAGACCAGAAAGTGTCTTTTGTTCAAAATACAGTAGAAAGAATAAAACTAATTCAAAACCTTACAATAATCTATCTCATCATGAAAACAAAATGTAAGCATTTAAAATTGAAAAGAGTAGAACGGGGAAAGGTTTCATCAATTACAAGCGAATATATTTTCAAAGCAAACACGCTTTATTTTCACGAAAGACTTGGTATATGGTGTTTGTTTTTAACAAAATACAAAAAGCCAATATACAGTCAAAACATTTTCGACATTTTCTTTCACATTGCGTCATCCAAAGATCATTCAAGTATCACTTCATGAAAAGTACATAAACCAGAAACAAATGTCTTAACATTAAACTTGGATAAATTACTTCTTTCTGTAGATTTGGGATTTAGCAATACATAGGACAAAGTTTTTGTGCACCAACATTCAGTGTCTAAACATATTGTGTTCATAAAGGAATATGGTTCTTTTGTTGCCTTTGTTAAAGCACTCCAGTGTCCGTATAATATGGTAAAATTCATGAAAGTAAAATACATATACCAAGGCATTTTGGTCTGTTTCACTAGTCGTATATTGCACACATCTGATACACGTTGATGTTCGAGACGTAGTGTTGGATTGAGACCAGCATGTACCAATAACATTTTGTATTTGTTTGAATAACCAAGAACTATACTCTCAGTCAAAATATACATTAAAATCATCACGTCTTCGCAGTTATTCTTGTCCATAAGGAACTCTTTGTATAGACACGAATAATACCATATCCAATCCCGTTTCCATTTGCAATTATCATAGCTATAACGTAATTTTCTTACAAGTGAATATATGGTGCTGACAATTTTAAAATTCTGCATATTCCTTGACCATTTTTGAAGATTTTTTAAGATTGCCCTCGAGAGAAATTTTTCAGAAAACTCTATAAAGATACGTATATGTTCAAACACAAATTTTATTTCGTTATTTCCAAGTATGAGCAAACAATTGTCTTTGTTATTTAAAATAAATCGCATGATACTTTTAAAATGATCACATGTTTTATACAAAACATCTCCTAGAAATACCAGCAGAACATCGGGTTTAACAAAATAATTTGAAAGACTTAGATAGTTGATATTTTCGCATGCTTGCATTGGAACAAAAGCTATCCCCTTTTCCACGATAAATGTTCGAAATGTGTTTTCATCATCATGGACATCCCCAATAATAATCACCGTACTGAATCTTTCAAAGTAAGGATCTAAGTCAACTGAAAACGGAGGTAGTTGATTCATCCTTGTTTATAAAATTAACATTTATCCAAAATATAACTTAAGGTTTTACTTTTAGTTCGCTTATTTACGCAAGAGGACAACTGTCTTGTCTGGCAAATAAAGCCTTGATCTTGAAGCGTTTCAATTGTTGTCTTTAGATCAGATACTTGAATATATCCAAATCCTCTTCGCTTTTTCCCTTTTCCAATGGTTGATAAACACGCTTTACAAGTACAAGCCTTGTTGTCACACTTGTAGTCAATTTCGATACGAGGCAAAATCTTGTGAACGAGTGAGCAAACGTTGTCAAGATTTGTTGAATCTTTGAAAATCAGATAAATGTAAGTCTTTGTAGTTTTATTTCTTGTTTGTTTCTTTACTAACAAAAATGTATCGTGTATAACGTCTGCTAAGTTATTTGATATAAGCTTCAGCAACGCCTTTGGTACTCGTTTGGTTGGTCTAAACTTTCGTGGATTGGCTAGAGGACAAATAATATCACTTGTCTTCGACAACTGTTCACTTTTCAACCAATCGACAATGTTTATAGGTTGTATAGTAGATGTCATGATTGCATTACTATTCATTTTCTTGATATCTGGCATGTAAGGGTTTTCTTTTCTTTTCCTTTATTTAATATTATTTTTTTCCACAACTGCAACAGAAACAACAGGGAACAGTCACTGGTTTGAAGACTTTTATGACAAACTTTTCAAATGGTTTGATTTCTACAGGATTTATACTTGGTGGTTCATGAGTACTCTTTGCTACAACATAACCACTTGGTTGAAATCTACATTTATTAGATACTATTAATTTGCACATTTCTTCATCAATATCAGTGTACGTTCTGTACAATAAAGACGAATAAGAATAATCTGAATTATCTTTACGTTTAATGTCATCATAGAGATTTGCAATTTCTAATTTAGGTACCACTATAGGTTTTAGAAAGGTTTTCATTGAACCAGGAACATTAATTTTCAGTCTATCCAAGTCCACATCTTTATAAGGGATAGGTGGTAAAACGTAAACTTCATCGGCCAAATGGAACGAGAATGGGCCGGTATTTTCAATTTCTACTTTAACATCGAAATCCTCACATTTGATATGACACAATCCAATTTGATTGCATTCAATCTCTTTGATTGGAATCATGAAAGATTGACAAATCTCTGTTATCCTTCCTATAGTAGTTTGTAAATCCATATTATCATCAAAGAGAAAGTGTTCAATATAAGCTTCTGTACATTTCGATTTATTACTCTCATATGCAGTATTTATGAAAACACCTTTTAATCGATTATACATATCGTGGTCTAAACCACTATAATTTCCAAACAAATTAAAGTAAGACATGATTGAATTTTTTATACAATGTTCTTTAATCAGCTGAAGTCTACAAATATATATATTTTACATTTCGAGTAAAAATCTGTCATTGATATTTACTGCACGGTCCAAATGTTCCATCAGTTTGCTTCCATGCAATAAGAAGTCGTTATTTATGCGATATACATTTCGGCCCGGTATTGGCTTGTTATCTAATTCTGTCATAACAGTTTTAATCATTCTAGGATGAGAATAACAATGTTTGCAAGTCGAGCCGCCCGTTACAAGTACCAAATCATCATAGTGTAATTTTAACTCTGCTTCATCCATTCGATTGTCTTGTAGATTACGCATAAACATACGATTATTACATTTGTTCGCGTTTCTTTGATACTCGTTAAACCAAAAATTAATATACATGTTTGGAACAACATGTCTCTTCAATGAACATCCTACATGCGAATCAAACAACGTACTGTATGTAACAAAATTAATATTGATCATTCCCAATGCAAACGGATTGAAACCAGGTATACCACTAAGTGGATCTATCACTGTGTCAGGCTTAAGGTAATCTAATGAATCGTTTTCAAATGGAATGTTGCTACGACCAAACGGATTGAACGAATCCTCTTCAAACATAGTATCCTTCATTTCACATGGTGTGAAAATCGGAATCCACTTTTGTTCGTCGTAACCAGGAACGGGTTTCTTTTTTCCATATACGAAATCGGTATCTAACATTTCTGAACCAATATTACCATGATCTGTAATAATACAATGAGGGTATCGTATACATGGATGTGTCAAGGATGAAGTCATATTACCGGTTTGAACACTTGTTACAAGATTATAAGTTGGGGATTGACAATCATTTCTAGCCTCTGTTGTTGTTTGAGAATAGAAAAGCTTATATCCTTGGCACCGAGAAACCAACAGAGATTCCGTTTCGAAAACTTCAGTTCTATTAAGAACAAATCCTAATCCTAAATGGTATGGTCCAGTAGCGAACAACTGTTTATACATTTGTTCACTGTTAAGTAAATACAGTATATAGTCTACGTATCCGAAAATTTCCTTTGGATATTTGAGTGTTTCGTGGAGTAAGACTTTTAATTGCATACCATGATTTTCCACCCAAGGATACAAACTCGGGTTGTACGTCTGGATATACTTCAAACCATGAACTATCAGATTCTGTGCCCAGCCAACATTTTTGCTTTGTGCACCGGGGCGTAATGCAAAACACAAACTATGTCTAAACTTGTGTGGATCAAGTATGTAATTGGTGCAACCAAACTGTTCCCACATGGTAATTATGTTTGTCACCAACACTTCGTATGTTAGTTTACTTGTCATTATCCATAGTGGTTTTTGATATATATCTTCACAGACATCCTGATAATTTGTTTCGTCTATATTTTGTTTGTAATCTGTCTGCCAGTTGTAATGCATAGGAAATGTTTGTTCTAGGTTTTTAATTGCACGTACGAATTGTTCTTCAATAAAAGCTTTTTCACCACCTTTTGTTGCATGTGATAATTTAAATACCTTACTTAACTTTGGCAGTGCCGATGTAACCGCTTGTCTAAAATCACCCAAGCTATACAACATTTCTGTTAGAAATGGCAATACATCTTTAGAACTAACGCTTCGAGTGACACCACTCTGGTCCTTGAAATAAACATTTGTCGGAACAACATGTGGGTTGGAATGTCCTTTTTTGTACAGATCATCCATGCATGGTTCTTTGAACTTTATACACAACGGCATCATAAAATCTACCTTAACGTTTTCTCTAAAACGATTCTTTGCCGAAGTATCGCCATGATAATAAGCAAAGTCTACTGTATGTATTGCAAATAATTCTGAACCCATCTTCAAAAATTCAACTTTTTTAGTAACATCTTCACCAACGGCCTGCTTTTGCTGTTTTACAAAAAGATTCGTAGAATCCATTTTAATTTTACCATCCGTGATAAATGCCTTTTGTGGATTAAAATCATCAATGTTTACATCACAAACAACAAGAGAACTTTTCAATTTGGTGTTTCGAGCTATAATATGACTTTGTAACTTGAGTTTTAAATTGTCTGTTAGGATAACAATACCACTAACTGGCAGGTTTTCATTTTCTATTTGAATACTATCTTCACACCTGGCAGGAGACAAGCTATTATCTGTGTTGATTCTCCAACAGTTTGCTATTTCTGCCAATAAAAGTTTTTCTCTTGTTTTACTCATGTATTTTCCTAGTCCAAACGTGTATTTTCTTGTATTATCGAACAGTTTTCTTAATAAAACGAGACGGGTATGGTTTCCACAATCTTTCAATGAACTTGGTAAAGAGTATACTGGTGGTGCACGGTCAAACATTTCCTCTTCGAGTCTTAACTTCAAACCAGCGTGAATACCTTTTTTGGTATGTTCGGTATGATAATCCATATATTCATAATAACTAAGCAACAAGTTTTCCTTTACTGCACTGGTGTTTTTGACCGAACTAATATCCCCTGCCTTAAGAAGCATTTCAGTAATACCAGATAGTTTTTGAATCAACTGCTTTTCAATTTTTGCCCCAATCTTCAGACTGTCATGCATTTTCATCTTATGTTCTAAAGTGTAATGACCTACTGTTGGAATGCTCGTTCCAGGTTTCACCCTATCAGCCGCTACACGTTGAGCATAGATGTATTTGCACGCTACGGACTTTAGAGTGTCTGGTTCAGAGTCTACGTAAATCTGTTGTACACACTGTCCCAACGGTGTTTCTGATAATTTGTCTACTTGGTCAATTATTTGATCGATGTCAAATACCAATTCTAACTGACGCTGTACTAAATCATGAGAAAGCGTTTTATGTTCTTTGAAATCTTGTACTAAGTTATAAAGACAATGTACGATGTTTGTGTTGAATGCTTCATTATCTCTGTACTGGCCACTAGTTTTATTTTCCTTTGGAATTGTTGAACGATGTATATGTAACATTGACATGATAGAATATAAATAATAACTACAAGCTAAATACAAAATCAGTTAAATATAATTTTTTACTCAAAATTCCAATGTGTAACTTTTTATATATTTATGCATTCAAATTCTGCTGCGTCCTTGTGTGAACAGATATAAGACTATACAAGTATGGTGAACTTCGGATTAAGCAGAGTGTTAAAAAAAATTAAGATTGAAAGGAATCGCAAAAAAGTGCTCAAAAATCGAACATACTTTATAACACAAATGAACGAGTTCTGTACGAATCGTCTGACTGTTAGGGATATGAAAGAAATATTTTTCTATCCTATGACATTAAATACCAACAGTGATATCAAACACAACAAACTGCTTCTCATTCTGAGTTCAGACAACTGTTTTCTTTGCAATGGGGGAATTCAAACGGAAAACAAAAAAGTCATGGAATATCAGCTGAAGTTAAATAATATAAGTGATCATTTCTACAACGAGTGTTACACTCGAAATCAAGAGTATGAAATTACAGCGAATGATGTCTATTCAGAAATAAATACATTACTTACATCTGTCAATATTGCCAAAAACAAAAGATTTAAGATTTCTGCTTTTTTAAACTTTTGGCATAATTGCATCATAAGTGACAACTGGCAAATGTTTGAATGTGCATTAGATACAGACGACTTCGTTCTTATTAAATATAAACTGGTTAAGAAAAAACACAAAAACTATTGTTTCGATCCAAGTCTTTTATTCGGGGCAACTAAAGAAAACTTACAAATAACATTTGATACCGATGACATGTATTACTACTGTACTGTCAGAATCGCCTTAGTGATGAATACCACTAAACCGGCATTTACTGCAGTAAACTAAGTTGTTCTCTGAACTCCTGCAATAGCGCTTTGGTCTTTTTGTTGTTATTGTATTTTAACATCCTTGTGTCAAATTCTCTACTATACATTCTATTTAAAATCAAAGCCAAAAACTTTGGCAGTAGACGACATTTGCTGTTGTAAGCGATTTTGAAAAATTGCCAACACTTTTTTTCGTGTTTTGTTAAAATGTCAGCCCGGGTATATTTCTGTGCTGCATGGGCGTATGCTTCAAATGTAACAAAATCTTTTTCGGTCGGCCTGTTAATATTTGAACAAGTTCGAATCCGTTTCCTTCGAGAGTGCTTTAAACAAGGTTGTTCGTAAATATCTGGTGCAGATCTTTGAAATTCCTCATAAAACATGTTTGGATTGTCTGAAATATAGTCCGAAACATTATAGCTGAAAAAACTGTAATCGTCAAACTGCTTACAGAGATTGCCTTCACTTGATATTTGATACAGTTCACACCCATGGTCATTTGACAGATCAACAAACATAGATTGTAAGAATATTTTCAGCTGTGGAAATTCGTTAAGTGTGTACATGTTCTTTTTCTCTATGTCCAAGGAGAAGCTCATGATTATATTGTTCTGATAGAGTTAATATCGTTGTAAAGCAACCGTTTAAATTGTTTCCTTCGTCTAGGATTGAAAAACGGGCTGCTATTTCTTTTATCCGACGCAAAAATCCTGACAAATCTGTTTCTGATTTGAGTTCAGTATGAAATTTTTCAATATCTAATTCAAAAGAAGAATTCATTGTAATAAGAAACATTGTAGACAACAGTATTTATAGAAGTGTTCAATAGAAACATTATTTTCTTTTTTTTTCAGATGAATCCAGTGACTTTAGATCAAAAATTCAAATAAAATTGTGTCAGTTTGTAAGATAACAAGATATAATTGAAATTTGTCGACGAGTGACGATCATTCAAATAATCGAAAATGGAACAAGGGCAAGCAAATGTACGATATGTAATAACATCAAATAAAATTTCTTTATATCCACCACTAATGTTTATTATTCGTTTACCCATATGCTTACAATGTTTTTGTGCAAGGTGTCTGTCACACAACAATTGGTTATGTGGATGAGATTCAACGATGTATATCGGGTCTTTAAATGTCTTTGGTTCTAGATCTAATAGTTTATAATCAGAATTCAATTGTAAATTATTCCAGTCATATTTCCGAATACCAACTGAATTGAAGAAAAGTTGGTGGCGGGGAACACAAAGCATATTCATACTGTCGTATTCTTCATAAACAAGATTGTCGTCCTTATCGGCACATTCATGTTCGTCGTTTGATTGTCCAATTTCAAGTATTCTCACTTTAAATGAAACAATGTCATTTCCGAGAGAGTATAAAGTTGTAACAGATATTTCGCTATGTCTCTGTAGTTTGTACTTGGCAACTGAGGAGTAAATACAAATAACGTTATCGGTCAAACTTACAGCCATTACAACATGAGCATTGTTGTAAAATGTACTGTATATACTACATGTTTCTATCGTAAATTCATATTTCCAAAAATGATTCTCGATTAATGCCTTCACTCCAAAAACACTAGGAAGGCAAAATAAATTCATATTGAAATTTCGAATCTTCGTAATATATGTCTGTTGTTTTATTTTCGACGGAGTGGATTGTTAAATGATCCTGAAAGAAATGAACAATAAATAAATTGAAATATCCTTGTGGTTTATTATATATTCTTTTTTCCTTCGTTACCGAATCAATAATGTTGATGTAGTGTGTTAATAGTGATGTTGATTCAGTAGAGTTAGTCTGCAGCAACTGTACAATTTTGCCTATAATGTTAAATACTTCTCGAGATTTCATAGTCTCAAAACATTCCAGATAAATTAGTTTCACCATTTCACATGTTTCACAGTAATCATTTCCAGTACTGAATAATCTAAGAAAGAAAGTTATTAAGGAATCTGTAAATTCATAAATTGTACAATTTGGAAAATTATTCAAAACAACATCAGAACAATGTGCAACAGTTTTGAATTCCGCTTCTTCATTTCTGTACACTAGTTTAACTTGAGGATTGGGATCATCGTCGTTATGGTAAAAGTAAGGAGCGTAGTGATTTTTTACCCACATTAAATATGCGTTTGTACAAAATTCGGTGTCGTTTGAGAAAGATCCACAAACAGTCATTTCGCCAAAATCAGTAATATTGTATGACACGTTTTTAAGGTTGTCATCAGTTATAACAGCCTTGCAAGAAAAGTCGTTGATATTAAACTCTAAATTTGCCTTTTGTATGAGAACTGAAGATTCTTGATCTGGATCGCCTAACAATTCAAAGGCATGCATGTCTAGATCGTCAAAAAATATGTATATATATGGATTAAACTTACAGGGCAAATTTAGTTTAAACAAGTACGTAGTTCCATTTATACCTTTGGATTGCGATATTACTTCTGGTCTGCTGTATTTAGTGAAACGGTAACTAGGTTCAAATACAACGTAATCATTAACCAAATCCTTCGTGGAAGCAACTACTATATAGTGACTGTCTAAAGTCCACTCTGAGAGTTCCGAAATGGAATCTTCACCTTCAGAAGTATACGGCATTGTTAATCGGCTTGAAGTATCTATTATTAATAACCTTACAAACGACAAGATTTGTTTCGAAATATACAAGACGTACAAAAGGTTGCTGAAGAAACGAATATTTGTGAATGAGGTTATAAAAGTCAATTCGGCTATACTGAAATACTTCAGAAAGTCTTTATCGGCAAATGAAATGGCTTTACAAGAGATGAGTTATTTTAATAAACATTTTTATAACATTATTAACGTAATGATGCATGCCATTGTTGCATTTATATTAGAATCAGAAAGCAATGGTGTAAATCCTCTGACTTTTATCAATACGAATTGGCCTAGTTTAAATGAGTATTGGCAGAATGCTAAGAAAAACACGGCCCTCGACGACCAATGGATACTATCTACAATAAAACTGCCGGCTGCCAAACAACCTAGTAATTTTAAACTGATATACAAAATGTTTGTATTAGCCTGTGTTATCCAAAAAGATATCCTAGGACTTAGATTACCAGATTATTCGCATCTTCCCATGTTTCAGTCATTGTATACAAGGTATTGTAAATGTTGAGAAAATATAACGAAATAAATATATATATACAGTTACAAAATGCATGTAGTTTTTTCTCGACGAAAGGTTTGAACAAAAACATGACAAACAATTTTGTTACAGTTACCTTTATTGACGAAAGCTTACATGAAATGCCAGTTGCCTTGATATACGACAGTGTCATCAATGCTTACAAAGGAAATGTAGAAGTTGAAAACTTCAAATTCCCTTTACTTACTAATTTAATAAAACTACAAGAGATAAATACTGCGTTCAGAAGTACTTATGAATTTATGTTTTCGAGCAATGAACAGTCAGTTATAAGAATATTCCTTTACAAAGAAAACCAAAAGATGTACAGCGACAAACACAAATGTGTAAGGCTGAATGAGGAGTCCTTGTATAAAATCCTTTATGACAACAATTGCGATGAATCAATACTTTACTTTGACGGAAATAATTTCGATTACCTTTATCACAAAGATAAATCAAAACATGGTTTATGGAAAATGATTTGCAATTTCTGTACATCCTTTCCGGTAAAATTAGTTTATATATTAATACTAACTTACAAAGCTCATACAATTTATACCTGGTTGCATTCGATGTTCGATGGAGGAATTTGATGGATTAATTGACAATCTGGCAACTTGAACATTGGTAGACTACAACCCTCTGATATTTTGAATATTGTTTGTAAAATGTACTGTTTTAGAAATAAATCTGTTTCATATGTAAAGCTCTCGTTGATAATATTACAGAAGTCATATATTCTTGCAAACCTTACAATTGCATCTATTATTTGTTCTGTGTAAACACTGACGTCGATTTTACCACATACCTCTTTTGGCCTAACGTTTAAAGTAGGAACGGCAGTTTTGACAAGAAGAACTGGGTTTTCTAAATCTTCAACAGAATATACAAAGTTTTGCCCTTGATGAAGACCATAATAGAAATAGTCAGATGGTTTGAGTTTCTTCTTTAAAGAAACATAAAAGTCAGTTTCGTCGATCGAAACATGGTTTTGTATTAGATAAGGTATATCAACTGATTTAAGAATTGGATTTTCACTCAGATACTTATATAACCCATTAACAATTTTTTGGGCTGCTGCGAACGGAGGGAATGCCATTCCTCTTAGAACTGGATTGTGTGTACGTACATCTAGTCCGATAAATGTTGTCGGAGTTTTCATTTTCCACTTGCAAAGTTGGTGTTCAATACGTAAATGATATCCATCGATGGGAACATGCAATGATGATGAGTTTGTAAAGAAACTATCTTTACACATTCCAAAAATGCGATTTCTGTTTAGGGTGTATGTCTTAAACATAACGAAAACCATGTCATTTAAAGATGTGTAAAACATTTCTGGGTAAAGATGCTTTCCCATACCAAAGAGTGCTGATATGATTGATTTTATTTTGGGTAATTTGTTTTTATTTTCAACTAATCTCATAAATACACTTTTCATGCCTACGTCGTTAAAATAACGAACAATTGTTGATGCACAAAAGTCCTTGAAATCATGCACATAAATAGTATTTTCGTTCTCCGGTAATTTTACCAGATTCATATAAAGAACACCCTTTTTGCGTAAAAACTTTTGCCTTGAAAATAGTTTGTTTTTAGATACAACTGAAAGCCGTTTCAACTGTGCAGCTTTTGCCCGGGAAAGAAATAGGATTCGTTTCATTCTGTATTTTGTATGTAATTGTCTTCGCAACTTTACACTATTTGTTCGAATATCATATCGTTCATATTTTTTCAATAATCGTTCAACTTTGCCTAATTTGTTACAAGTATTCAATAGTTCTCCTTTATTTGACAACAAAATAATCTGCCCGTATTTAACATATAATGATACAGAATCGTCTTCGAATGTTGTTAATCTATCCATGTTATTTCGATAGACTGCAGAGTAGCTAAATCTGGGTTCAAAACAAATTTGTCGTAATAAGATTTCCATTCTTGGATTTTCGGTACAAACCACAAATTCAGACTCATCTTCTATCAGTTGTTTAACAAGTCCATTATTTCCATGGTTTATAAAGCAAACACTTGCCGAATTCGGAACATGTATCTGTTTTTCGTTTCTTATAGTTATGGTCTTGAAATATGTCAAACGAATGAAACTTCGTAGAGACTGCTTGTATGAATAATCGATCTGGCCTTTGATAAAACACTGTAGAGGATCGTCGTTTGTTTGCAGGCCATTCCAAGGTCTGCGTTTTGATGACAGTCGTACATCTGAATCATACTCCTCGAAATTAAAATCTGAACAAAACTTTGTGTAATCACATGGAACCTTATTCTGAGATGACTTTATGCTAGTGATGCGATTTAAAACAGATGGATCAAGCTTTGCAGGCTCTATTGTTACTTCATCTTCAAATGGAATGGGTACCTGTTGAAGAAAATCCCGAATGGATATACGTTGTTCTCCTTTACAATTAGTTACTTTCGACAAACAATATTTACACAGATATGTATTTTTGTTCCGGATCAAAAGAATAAACAAATATGCAACTCTATTGTTTTGGTTGATATACTCAAAGTTTATGAGATAGGAATGAACGATTAATGCATTAGTATGGTAAATCGTCATAGTCGACTTCTGTGTCTTGATCAAATATATTCAACAAGTTTACTTGATCGTTGTAATTTGATGTGTCTTCTAAATCTTGCTGAATTCCTTTGTGACTCAATTCGCTATCTGGATTATATCTTTTATACTTGTCTACCAACGTTATTACATTATTATCACCTGTGTGTATGTACCAATATTCTAAAAATATTTGCAAACTTGATAGATCTATATTTCTTATATGTTCTTTAATAAAAGCATATCCAATAGCAAATGCAATATCCTTGGGATTTTTACAATATCTGTCTAATGTTGAACTGTCAAAATCTCCTAACCCTAAAAGGTACTGTTTTAACAAAATTGGTTTATAACAATAGTTCACAAGTAAATTCATTAGACGTCCGTTAAAATCAGTATGTTCAGTACGATATTGGTATCGAACTACATCTTGTAAACGAGGTGTTAAAGTCAACTTTGTAGGTATGTAACTATGCCTATCTACAAGTCGTTTCTCTGAAACACATTCAGCAACAAAGTGATTCAATTCTTGTATTGCTGGTGTCGTGAAACTGTTTTCATTACAATATAAAATCATATCCTTAATGTAAACACCGTCTGATGTTAAAACATACGGCACAGTATCTTCGCCTGTATTTGTTCGGCCAATGACAGTGTAAATATAATCAAAATCAACGGCATTTTCTTTGTATTCCAAACTGTCAAGAATAGCTTGTTGGAGTTGAGCAATAGGTTCTTCACTCAGATATACCATATAATAAAACACACCATCCCGTTTATATATAATTAGGTAAATTATACTACCGCTGAGGGCATATCGATTTTCTCTTTTATCTTTGCTGAAAATTGTGTTGTTCTTGTTTCCTGAGACGATATTTTCGGCTATAGTTCGCACAGGATCTACTTTTGAATCAAAGAAATTTGATGATTGTACAAACAAATTGTCTGGTTTGCTTACACGACCTTGTAAACAGACACCCATACTTAATCTTTTAGTATTATACTGAATGCTACATGATGAAGTGCCTATCATTTGTAAACGATTTGACATTTTTGCTAAATCGTTCACTTGTTGAAAGGTCTGTTTCAGTTCATCGTAATCAATAAGACTCATTTCGCTTGCTGTCATTTTATGATGTTTTGCAATTTGTCTGTAACCATCACTGCAGCTATTCAACAAATGTAACAGATCTGGCAGAAAATATGTTGTTAAGTCATCGCTGCTTATTTTAAAATGCCATGTTGAACGGGAAGGTTCTGTATGTACTCTGGCAATTAAAAGTCCATTTACGTTAGGATTATTAATGTCTGAATAATATGAAGTATTGCATATCATATAATCTGGAGGGTAAGCAAATTCAGTACTAGCTGCTGTATGATATTCCATTTTTATTCTTCACAAAACAAAACACTATAACATTTAAATACAGACAATATCATGTTTATATATTTTTGTTTTCAAAAATATCCTTCGAGTGAAACCAACTTGTTTACATGAAAATGCGGTTGGTTTGTATTCATGTGTGGTAAAATAGGTTCAGCAAGATGTCGGTCTTCATCTGTATATAAAACAACAAAATTTATTCCTGGATAAATTGGTTTAAACGATGAATTTTCTTGTAGCAGATGTATAGTTATGTCGTGCTGCTTAGAGCTTGGAATATACCTTATATTTTTTTGCAAAGATTTTACAGACATCAATAAAACCTTGTGTGTTGATAACTCTTCAAAGGTATTTTTCAACTTAGAAACATACTCATTTTTTAGATAATCATTTGGAGAAGAAGCTGATGTTATTAATCTAAAGAGTTCAATAAGATTATCAGCAATAAAGGTGTCATTTAAAAACACGATGCATGGTTTATTTTTTACTGTTGCAAGACTATCCAATGTTTCATATGTTATCACCAGATCGAAACTCCCAAGACATTGAGGATTTAAACTTGCTTCATATTCGTCAATAGAACAGGACAGCGTGTCTGGTGGATTTTCCCCCACGAGTTTTTCCAATACTGGTTCGGGATTATCAGAATTCAATAAAGACATTAAAGCATTTGTAACATTACTGTCTTTTAATGTCTTCAATAAGAAGAACCCAAACACATTTTGAGTCTTATAATATGCAATGATAAGTTTATGAAATCTACATATAACAGTATCGTCATTACAATATACATGATCTTCCAAATGGTATAAATCAGAAAATGTTTGTGATTTCATGTTTGGAATATCAACAGTAACCACAAACCTCTTCACATATATATTTATTTGCTCATTTTACGTGTTTTACTGTAAAACTATTGCGTATGAAATGTCGAAATAGCTCGTTGACCAAATGTTCACTGTCATTAATTTGCAGACCGGCTTGGATAAGAGGGTCGTCAGAAGAATCGTCGTTTTGCATATTTTCCTTATGTACTGTGCTTCCATTAACGCCTAAATTTGATTCTTGGGGTTGACTTTGAATAGGTACACTTTGAACATTTTGTACCGAGTTTGGTGGTTTAACATCAACATTATGATGTTGTGACAATGCTTGTTTTATTTGTGTTTGATCTATAGCATGCTGACTAGTAAATTCTTGATTATTAGGTTGACACGGGTTGTTATTCTGCGAATACATATTGTTCGCTTGTGGGTGAACTATTGTTTGGCACATGTTTTGCTGAGAGTTTCCCATACCATAATTTGGATATGATTGTGCATTCTGTACATTAGTTGTTGGATTTTGATTATAGGCGTTACTTTGTAAAATGTTCGAACGATTTTGAGTATTGTTTTGAAAAGGTGTACTGTCGTACTGTTGTGGCATTTGCTGGTTTACAAGATCCTTAAATATGGTTGTCTGTGCTGCTAACAATTCAGACTGCCACTGTTTTATTTCTTCTTTAAATTTACTCATTTCATCTCGCACATTTGCATTCTTGTCTTGCTGTCCAGACTCCACACTGGAAAATGTTTGGGATGCATGCAAAATAGGTTCATCATTCAGTCGAGATTTTTTTGAGCTGGGTTCATCTTGAAAATTACCAGGTCGTTTTTTACCCCTTGTCTCACCCAAAACTGAAGCAAATTTAGTCAGTACATCTAATGCCTCAATCATATTGTTATTGTCTGCCATAGCTGGATATTTGCCTATTAATGCCGAATTTGAAATCCTTTTAATAGTTTTTTTCTCGCAGTCTTTTCCTGCTGTTATGAAATCTGTATCAATCTCGTCACACAACAAAATATCTTGAAATAGCAAAGTATTTCTTTCACTTGCGAGCTTGATAGTGTTGCGTGTATAACAAGCTAGAACAACGTAAAAATCTTTTTCATTGCTCGTGTATTGCTTAGATTTATGAATATTGTCAAACTCATAAGTAATTAATGTTCCCCTACGTGCCCCAACATCAACTAACGCCACATGTTTAATATAAAGTGATTTCATATTATGAGAAAGACTAAAACATGGTAAACACGATTTCAGATACAGGAACGGCGATGGTGTAGCCTGTGTAAAATAACGAGTGAAATTTTCATTCATGACATATTGGGCTTCTAAAAATGCAACATTATCAATAGTGGCATTACAATACAGACCTTTATTATCTATCAGCAAATCAGAAACAAATCCGATTGTCAAGTCAACTCTATAATTTATATGAGAAATAACAATTGGTATTTGTCTCTTTTTATTTAGTTCAACAATTCTCTTAGCTAATGTTTTGTTAATACTATACTGCTCAGATGATTCACATATATCAAACAGAGCTAAATATCCAGATACTTTTATACATGAATACATTTTGAGAAATATTCAGAGTAAAATCGTTTTCTTAGTTCTACTTCTATATGTTCCAAAAGTGCCGATGGTACACAACACTTAATTTCTACACAGAATTCTTTTTCTGATCCGTTGTCTCTACTCATGTATAAATAAAATATATGAACGTTGATTTCTGCCTGGTTTCGATTACTGTCATAGAAAACAAGACACTGACCAAGTAATTGTTTTCCTCTGACTGATGTCAAAAAGTTCACATATACTTTTTTTTCGAGACTTTTAAAATTGAAATGATATATCTTATTCTTAACAAAATCTATGACATTTATTTTGCAAGTTTGTGTGTATGTATCTAACAGTTGTCTCATCAAATGCTCACTCAACCAGTTTACTTTTGGAATACCCGATTTTTTATTTGGAATGTATATATCTGGAACACTCTCACTTAATATTATATGCCTGTATTTCACTGCATTTTGTATCAAGTGTTCGAAGTCCGAGAAGGTAAAGTCTTGATCAACAGATAAGTTTTCTGGCGTCAGCGTAGTTTTCACCTCAGCAATGCCTATAGCGTTCACAACATTATCGTATACTTTTGGCAATCTTTCAAACGCATCGTTTTTATTTAGGACCAGATAATCTGGCGTGGCACCAATACACGGTATACTACGCAATATTAATCTTCCAGATGGGGTAAAAAAATAACAACCTTCTGTTTGATTCAGATATTTAAGCAACAAAGCTTCACCTAATATGCCACGTTGCATTTCCTCTGTCATAACCGTACCAGTGCGATTTTTAAGCGGCAAGTGTAAATCTGGTGACCAATATTTATCACGGAGGAAAGTCAAATCAAATATGTTTAATCTTTTACATCGTGTATTTATCCAGTTGATAATTTCATCATTACCAAAAAAGTGAATCTTGCTACCGAGCCACAATTGTTGGTCTAGTTTTGTTTCTGTAAATATTTTAATAGCAAAGTCGTTTACAGTGGAACATGATTCCAAGTGTAGTGTTTCAGACATATCTGAACAAGCCGATTTCAGATCTTCGAAAAGTTGTTGAACAAAGTCTTGAATGTTTGAATGACCATATGTTTCGAAAAAGTATTTGCAGACTGTATCTTCTTTCATTTTCAAACAAATGTGTATGTTTAACAAAAAGTTTGCTTATATACACCAATTCATTCTTGGAATTATTTTTCATTAATCGTCATTCTTCTTTCTACCACGACTTAAGCTCCTCTTAATAAATCTCGTTATGCTACGATTTCTTGACCTCGATCTTTGTCTTTGCTTCTCACTGCTTGGTGGATTTGAACATTTTTCTTTATCTATCGTCAAGTCTTTTTTTGTATCTTTACTCTGGTTTTGTCGTCTTTGTAGTTCAATTTCATATGCGTTCTTATTGTAACTTGTGAATAAATCAGGTAATTTCTGTAAAAAGAGTTTTACTTCAGTCATACCAAATTTCTCAGCCAGCTCAATCATATTGTGAAGTGACTTTACCGATTTCCAGTCGTTATAATCCTTTGTTATACCCAAGCATTTGTACTCTGGTAAATTCAACATTATTTCAAATAGATTTTCAATTTCATTCATACTATATTGACCTTCAAGTCTGACAGATTTAGTTCGAATGTTAGTAAAGGCTTTCACTAAGAGAGCTGGAAACGACTTTTGTTGACCATTAACATTAAACATAACTGTTTCTGGATTCTGTTTGATAATAGCAACAGCTTTAGGCCATAAATGAAGCAACGTGTCATATTTTTGTTTCGTGAAAAGGCGATCTAAAGCCTCTTCCTTATTTACTCTATTAAAATCACTGAAGTCTGTCATTGTTTAAATATATTAGATAAATACAGTTTTATTTGCTTAAATATTTATTTTTTCACAATTTGTCAAACACATTGACAGGTTTTTTAGTATTTGTGCACTATTGATACAAACAACATGTAATGAATATCACAAATGAACGACAGTGTCAATATGACAATAAAATGCATTCTGTTTGTGATTAGTATTATATATACTTCACAACAAACCACTGCATATCGAATCGACAAAGGTTTATCAAATGGAACATATGATGAAACCAATGATGAGTCTTTACAAAAATATACCACAGTTCTAACGTCATTGGTTACTACTACTTATACTAATGCTGAAAGTACACCTATACAAGAAAACAAGAGTTTTCACACTGACTTAATTGAGATGACCAAACAATCGCTCGAAACTGACATAATGATCACGACAACTAAATCAACACCTGAAAAGTTAAATGAAAAGCAGTTATTCAAAAAAGTATCTATGTTTTTTATTGGATTTGCAGGAATCCCATTTGCAGTATTACTCTTCTTCGTTTTGTTGAAGACCATGTACGATAAAAGAAATAAATGTTCAAAATAAATGTCCTGTTATAACCAACCATCTTTCCTTTGTGCTTTGTTGATCACTTCAATCATGGATTTTGTTTCATGGGCGATTGGCTCATATCTTTTATCAAATATTTTGCTAGCGACTAATAAACTATCTGGATTAGAAGTCCTTGTCAACGCAACTATCATGTCTTCAGCTCTGCTTTCTTTTAACAACGCTAATATTGGATTGTGTAAAGTAAGTCCTTGTGTAGAATCGATAGTACTACAAATATGTAATACTAAAGGTATGAAATTGAAAAACGATTTATCGTTTAATTTCCGAATAAGGTCATTAATCTGTGTAGCATCATCAACATCTTCTGAGTCATTATCACATTCTTCCTCGTCATTTTCATACTCGTTTCTTTTTCGTTTGAATTTATTGAAATTTGGTGCCTTGCTTCGTCCTTTACCCGTTTGATTTTCAGTTGTATAATTTTCACTGATTTCATGTGTGCTGACAGATTTTACTTTTGGATATAACTTTAAATACAAACAATCGTAGTATAGAAGATACATAACAGTAAAATCCAATTCTTTCTTATTACGTGGTTTTCTCACTTCTGCATCCAATAATATGAATGAGAATACATCTTTAGGAAGCGCAATATATGTTCCACCGTGTTCGTTTGTATAATTGAATATCTTTTTATTGACTTTATCTAGAATAGTCGCATGTTGCAGAAGCGCTTTTAAGGAAAACAACTCTTGGATAGATACTTGTTTGTCTTCATCAGAATTTTGATTCTGAATAAGATTTAGGCTGTTCACAACACTTTCAGCTTTGTCAGAATATATGTTTTCGATCAAATATTTTGCACATTCAACAAAGAAATTTACACATGAATTTGAACTTCTATTGCTCAACATACACGTTTGCAACAAGTCGGTAACATCAAGAAATTGCTTGAGAGTTCCTGTGAAACTTAGTATGTACAGAATGTGATATTCGGTCAACAGATATCGGAATCCTTTTAAGCAAGTTCTATATGTCTGATAAACGTTACATTCATGTTCGAATATATTGATCTGCTTCTTTACGTTTGTCCAACTATCATCATATGTTTCACTTTTGAATTTGACATTAATGCTATTCTCTAGGTTTGAGAAGGAAGGCTGTTCTAATAAAGTATAAAAATATTCAGGTATTTGCACGACGTTGTGGTCGTTTTGTTTAAAAACGTTTTTCTTGTACAATTTTAGATGTTCGTGTTTCTTTGCAAGTCTAAAGTATGATGGTTGAAAGAGTGGATTAAAAAAATTAGCTTCGTCTGTGACAAAGACATTGTTAAATTTTTCCTTGAGTGTTTCATTGACAGACATTCTCATCTCGAGTTTACTTATAATTGTTGCTAGCGTTGTGTTGTTGTCCACATTACCACTCGTCACTCGCCGATTATCTTTGAACAATTTAATTTTTATCCCACGTCCCTCTTCGATCAGCTGTTTCATACAAGGCTGGCCAAGAAATGTTAAGGCACTAAAAGGTGTGTAATCATCAATGACTCTGCTTTGAGTAGATGACCCTACTAAAAACAGTGTCGGTATAACATGTTTCCATGCTTGGGTGTTATACTTAACATGCATATAGTAATAGTAAAATAAAAACAAAAACATCATGTAGTCTGCAGTTCTACCAGCTTCTTCAAGCACTACAACATCAAACAAAAGAATTCGAGGAATTTTGGTGCCTTGACCAATAGAGTGTATATATTCGATGACCTTTTCATGAAGATTTCCATCAGATACTTTAGTTTGGCAAGTTTGACAATATTCATCTCGGTACTGAATATAAGTCTCTGGTGACAGTTTACCATCATTTATTTCAGTAACAAACATTCGGTCACAAAATGCTTTGCATCCAGCGTACATAGTTTCAAGGTATTCGTCATAAGTGGCAAAGGTTTGTCCACCCTTCCTCATTCTAAAAACATTACTTCCAAGTATTTTAGACTGTTCGGGGTTGATGTTATAAAATGAATGAATTGTTCTGAAAACTTTTTTCTTGCTACCAGCGAAAAGCATAGAAGACCATAATGTATTTTGAAGATTTATTCCAGCTGGATTTGTTGGAGCATAAAACATAACTCTATTTCGATTTGCAATGTGTTTCAAAATGAATGTCTTCCCAGATCCAGCATGTCCCATGATAGCTACAATAGCATGAGGAAAATTGGAATATGTTAAGCTGCATTCTTCGTCTAGATAACTAGAGTTAGAACCCTCAATCATCCATTCACCTATGTCGGGAAAGTGTGTCTTCAAAGCATTTATGGTTTGTGTAGATGGTTTTGCTTTGGATAAAAATGCGTCCAGTTCATGTATAATGCCTATATCTCGTACAAGATAGTGTAACATTTTACTGGGTAATACTAAATTTTGAACTATTTAAATGGTTATAAAGTAATGCGAATATCAACTCAATGTGTAATCATGCGGACTGACAGGACTAAAACCTTCATCTCGCAATTTTGTATATTGCGGTTTGAAAAATGTAAAGCAAAAAGAAAGGAAAAGATCAAACGTTTGAAAAAATATGTTCGACTTCGAAAATTGAAACCTTTGTTACACAATCAAAATGCATCTGATCTTGTGACAATGTGTACTGATCAGTTTTGCGAAACACTATCCGATAATAGAAATAGTATGAACGATTCCAAATCTAACGATTACCTTTTGGATGTGTTAAATAAGAAGAGAGAGTTAATCATAGACTGTATCGCAAAACGACAACTAATAAATACAAAGAATTCTATTTTATCTAGAATCAGAAAAAGGTTCTTAGTATACAAGAAAAACTTTCAACCTAAACAAGTTGTTCCTTGGAAGAGTGATCTTCCATTGAAGCCTAACTTAAATAATGATGTATTTTTTCATTGGGATATTGTCAAGTTAAACAAAATGAACTTATACGATATTTATTACAAAAACTTTAGGAAACTTCTTCCAGATTATGAGGGTTTAAATGAAGCGACATTTTGTTTTAAAGTGGCACAGCGTTTAAATAAATTAGTATATTGCATCAATGCCATCGATTATGGTGAATACAATGCTTTGAACTTTCTTTTTGATATATACAGAGTTCAAAAATATGACTTTTCAAGCGTTATTAAGGAAATCACCAATGATGATACATTACCATCACCAGACGCGGCAGTACTTCACGACAATGTGTTGCCGGTATTTAATCGTATCAACTACTTTGATTATAACGACATAACCGGAGAATTAAAACCATCGCTCAACAATGCACTTTTTGTTTTTCGCCAAGAATTATATCCATATTTAGTCACAGAATACCTACTACTTAGATTTTTGCTTAAGTACACTCCAGACGTTGTACGTAGTAAAATCCTTCAATACTTAAAAACTAGATACACTAGTTGCACAGCAGTGCAGAATATATGTCAAATATATCCCGGAACATTTACTGTTCTGTTCACTCTTTATATTGATCGAAACAATAACATTGATCTGAATCGTGTATTGGATATACTCCTAGATGTAAATATATCTGCATCTACCAATGACTATACTAGAACAACGATGCAATTAAAAGAATTAAGCCGCATACTATGCGAAATCATTTATAACATTGAACAAGGCAAGATCAGTATAAGTGATAGAATTCAGAATTCTTTAATGACGAGATATTGTTTCTTTACTTACAATTATTTAGTAGAAACGCCTTCGATGAAATTGAAAGAAAGTTTGGATAGAATGCCGTACATTGTAAAATGATCAAAGAATAACATTTGTGCTCAAGTGTGTAAGGTTTAACAATCCTTCCAGTTTTTTCGCTTCATACAATAGGATTTGTTGGTGTATATCAATATCACAAGGGTTTAAAATTGGATGCATCGATCCATCCAACATGACATGAAACAGCAATCTGAGTGTTGCAGTGAACCGGATAATTCTTATTGTGTCAGTACCTTCATAAGCATTACTGTCGAAGTATACTTGAACTGATGGTATATCTTCCACTTTTATTTGAGTATAGAAAAACACACATGAGTTTACTTTTAATAAAAATTGAAAGTAACCATCGTGTTCGTATACTTTTATATTGCCATAATTGAAGTTTTGTAGATCTGAAAACGGATTAGAAACAAGATTTGTTTCAAAACTTAAATCATTGACATATTTTCTCACTGAACAATTCAGCCACTCTTGTAAGGAAATTGATATCTTTTCAGAAAGTAAGTAATCTACAATTTGATTTTCAAACATCAAGTAAATTACGTGATGAGTCTTCTCGGTGGAATTTATTTGCGATATTAAACGACCTATTTCACTACCAGATATATCAATTTTCCGTTTTTTCCTTAAACGTTGTATATTCTTTTTCACAGTTCCAGCTGGATAGATAGCTAATACTTGAAAATATTTATCGTTCAATCTCAATAGAAACATGAATTGGTTCACATCGTTTATTTCAGCAGTCGCTAATTTGGCTTGATTTGATGGCGTATACAGAAATTTTGAATGGATTTTACAACGGTTGCTATAATAATCTCTGATCACCAAGTTAGAACTTGAATCATACAATGGTAAAGGATTGATAACTGTTACAAACTTATCAAAATCATAACTTTCGAAAACGACTGGGTACACATGATATTGGTTATACATTAACATAAGTTTCTTCTCCTGAATATATCTTGACATTGCCAATGGTGGAACATATATAGGTTGTTCTACTGGAGGATACAATTCATATCCGTCACAAACGTTTGTCAACATTCCATGACTTTCTTGAAAGAAGTACTCGGTTGTATAAAACAATCCCTTAAGTTTCTTGTCTGAAAGTAACTTGCTAACGTCACCGGCAAGACTTTTCAATGAAATTGCTCGAAGAATATTACTCACTTTTTGTTTGACTGTCGGAGAAGTAATGTGTATCTTTAGGAAAGAACATAAATGATAAAAAATCATCAATTTAAAAACCGTTGCAAGTGTGTTCTGATCATCGGTTTTGTTAGTATCGCCAAATCGAAAGGTTATATTCGATTTAGAATAAAAAAGTGTATAAGCCTGTCCGCGAGATAACCGTGATGTGCAAACTAGTTTTTCTTTTGGGTTTGCAACAATAAATTTATCACAAATTAGTGATCTTTCCAAAACAGGAATATAAATAATCATATTATTCTGAGAACTACTTTATAAACTTCCTACTCAAATATCAAAATATTTTACAGACAATTATGGACACTGCTCAGCGTTACCATGAAGTAATATTGTTTCGGAATGATGATAGAAAACATGAATACGTCGATTTGTTTCATCTTCTTTTGACAAGTCATGGTAAACCAAGGAATAAAATGATCCATTCACTCGTGAACACAATGATAATTTTCTTCATTAACACATTTCTTGTGATGACATGCTTGACTGGATATAATGAGACAAATATGAACAGGCTATTGATCAACTATTCACCAGATGCCACACAGTATGTCGATGATAATACATTATACACGGTTGTAAAACAGTTCAAAAATTTGTTTTGGGCTAAGTCTCATCTAGTAAACTCGAGATTATATACACGTCTACGTGCAATTCTGTTTAATAAAGTACCTAATAATATTATATCAATAGCGGACATTACCATGGCGGTTATCTACATGAATGCGGTAGGAATCATTCGTATCAATCCTATGTATTTTACCAATACATTACATGGTAAACCCTTTGTTGTCAAAGACGTTATAAGCCAATACTGGTTTTTGAATGGATTAAGATACAGAGAAGTCTTTGAGTATAAATTCTCTGAAGTTGACTTCTTTGAACGGCGAAAAAAAATATATTTAAAACAGTGTTCTGAAAGTTTAAGTTTGAACAAATCACCATGACCGTCCTATCGGATCTTTTCTTCACCGACTCTAGGAACGACCAATACCAGGAAATAGCTCGACACTATTATGAATACTGGATGACACCAAATAACATAGAAAAAGTAATCGAAATTCCTATTACAACATGCAAAATATGCTCGCTTCCTAACACAGACAGTGTTTCTGTTCTGGGACTATACTATGATTCTATGCCCTATCATAAGTTAATTATATTGGATGCAGCAGTCGTCTGTATTATGTCTATGCTTGATCCAGATCAACTCAGTCTTGAATGTAAAGACCTACATTTCCAAATCGAAAACATTAACCCAGATGTAATAAGAAATCATTTCTTTCTAAATATTTGCGACGAGAAAGAAAAGTCAATGAATAACTGGGATGAGATAGAGATACTTAAGTCGGTTATGCTCGGCCTAAAAACAAATACAATCCACCTGCGCCAATATGCAAATCTAACAAAGCTTTTGAAAAAAGAATGTACCGGTACATGCAACACGTTTATGTCGGGACAGCATCAGGACATAATTGAAACTCGACACAAAAATGAATCTGATTCCGATTATTTTATAAGTGAGAACAACAAACATTTAATGACCAAGAAACACAATAAAAACAATACTGCAGCAAGAATATCTATCCTTTATGATATTCTTGATTCTTGATTACTACACTCAAAACAATGGTTTGATATCTGTATGTTCATAATATTTTATATCTTCGGAATCATTTACAACTGTATCTGCATTGTTGTAATAAAGATCATTATCATCTGTATAGTCAGGTTGTTCTGAATTTTTCTCTTCCTGTTCCAAATGTTGTCTTTCTTCTTCAACTTCGTCTATGGTTTTGATTATAACTTTATCAAAAGTAACTGACTTTTTAAGATCATATTCAATAGGATCACTTGGCACAGAAGGCAGTATATCTGTTACCATTTCATCAATATCTAAAGGTTCGCGTTCTATTGTATCAAGAATAGAATCATATTCAGTTTTTTGACTAGCTTCGTTAATGCGTAAAACAATATCTTCACGTACTTCGCATAGGTCTTTTTCTGTATCAATCATATTGTCGATTATAGGATTTATCCTTTCTAAAAGTGTTTGGTTTGATTTTATTGTTTTCGAATATTGTTGCATCAGCGCCAATAAATATTTACGATGAGCACCACACAATTTCTTATCAGCAACAGCCATTGCAAGTTTTTTATGAACTGCTTCATAATGCATTTGTTGGATTTCATGAGGAAATAGGCTAGCTAAATGTTTGTCTTCAGTCAAAGCTTTACATTTTGCTTCATTGATGCGTGCTTGTAGTTTCAAGTTCAGGTAATTTCGAGCTTGAGATGAATTCATATTTTTTTAAAATTAATAGTCGGTTAGCTTTACCATTACCTTACACGGTAGGTTTAATAAACAGATTCTATACTTGGGTCAACAGAATCAAACAAGAAATTATTTGGCTAAATATTTTTTTATTTTAGTTTACTCCAAAAACAACTACTTACTCAATCCCTTTTCTTGATACGTTTGTTTATATAACTTTATAAACTATGCTTCAGTTAAGTCAATTAATCGTTCTGTTATACTCTGTATTTTGTCTCTCCAATCACTTGTCTTCAATTGTGTCTCACGATATGTTTGGCAGGCCAGTTTCTGTTTGTACGCATCTGCTAAATCGGTAGGAAAACCAAGTATAGACAGTTCTTTCTTCCAAGCGGTCATCACTCTGTTTTCATCTACAACATTCAGTATGTCATTAAAATAGAAATTCAGCTTTTCGTATTTATCTGTCATGAGACAGTGGTGGTCTTTCTGTCCAGGATAGTCGTTGATGCAACCTTCACATTTCTTGTAAGCAACGTAATTGATGTTTAGTAACATCTGTTCTGCATAACAGTAGTGTAAAATGTGTTCTAGGAGGTCCATGTTCAAACTATGTTCAGCGATTTTGTTTTCCATCGTATTTCAAATTCAAGTGATGGTATACTTTTCAATTCAACCTTTATATAGCAAAATGTGTGATGTTTGAATTATTTTCTCAAATTGACAAATTTGAGAAAACGATAAAAAAAAGTATTTAAGGTATAATTTTAATTGTGTATACTGTATTAAAATACCGTTTATCCATGGCGCAATCGAACACATATTCATATGGGTGTTGCGTGTGCATCTGTGGTAACACTGATGATAAATTCAGGCAATATCAAGAAAATTCAGATTCGTTCACAGTCAGTATTCATCGAGACGTTGATCTATATATAAGGGCATTCTACTGGAAGTTAGACGACCTTATTACACAATTCATTCAAGATATGCGAGAACAACCGATCGAAGATCAATGTGAATTCATAAACAAAATACCTCTTGCAAGCAGTGAAATGGAAACAGATATTCAAATAGAAAATATCAAAGTACCAAACCTAATGATGAGTTATATATTGGATCTTCTAACGTGGGCCCCTGCAAGTGTCTTGAGAAAAATACAAATAAACCCAAGCGTAAGTCCAGTTCATCACGAGTTACATGCGTATTACAAAGAGTGTTTGGAAATACGATCTGGTTTGTTTAATATCGACCAATCCTATCGAGCACCTCATATCGTTCTTTCATTGTCGGATAATTTAGAAACATTTGTACAATACTTTAATGGAAGTCGATGGTGTAATTTGCCAGTTCATGAACAAATTCAAGCATTTGTATCGTCTATTGAAGAAGGAAAGTGTGTAATTATTGACCACGAACTTTGGTTCATTTACAAAGGTAACCGTCTTTTCAATATTCATTTATTCAAAGACAGAAAAGTAAAATATTTTCCTCTTCCGCAACACACACCTTCTTCTGTGCAACTGTGTAGCGACGGTAATGGTTTGATACTACTTTCCAAAGATATGGAAATTGCAGAGGTGTATCCAGTAAAGTATTCATTGTTTGACTTCAAAGTCAGTAAATGGTATAGTCTTTTACCAAATGAATATCAGAAAGTTCATTCCAACGAACACTTTGATATATTTGATATTCATCTCAGAAAGCAGGGACGACTGTTTAAAGCTATGTTAGCTAAAAATACAAACTGTTTGTTTGGTTTGTCAAACGGGGAAATAATCAAATATCACTTTCATCGACAAGGATCTCTGCAACAATTAGAGAACACACAACACAATAATACGTATATTGTACCAAAGCCTACCGATGCAAGCAGCGTTTGTGTTCTTATGCCTAAAGATATATTAAATATGTTTCTCTTCATGTTTACTGACGCACAGAATAGACGAAGGAAACCTGATTCAACTCAAGATACAGTACGGAAAAAGCAACGTTTTTCAAAAACCACCGATGAAGATGAACAAATAATTTCGGACACCTTTCATCGACTTACTTTTTGAATGACACGACCACTTCTGTACTAACCAGTTTTTTTCATCGAACATGGACATGAATGAAATAAATACTACTGTGGAATTTATATGTTATATTTGTATGTAAATAGATATATGGAAAATATCAAGTACTTCTGTCTTCACTACTACCATAGTCGCTTTGTGTCTAATATTCGTTGAAAATTCCATAACTTGTTTTCCATTGTAATTATTCTAGTAAATCAGTATCAGAATGCCCATATCATGATACATTCATTTTTTTTGCCGTTCGTACAATCAAATATTAGTTTATCTTTGAATGATAACAACAATTACAGTTCATTCTTAGTTAACTTTTTTATTTCCATTTTCTTTTCATCAGAGAACAGAACATTATATTTCAATTTATTTGTTACGTGTATGTAATCATCGTCATACATAACCCATACTCTAACTACCCAATATATGTACAAATGGATTCATGTTGTAAAATATGATTTTAATATTTGCAGAAATGTGCTTTTTCCAGCACCAATATTTCCTTCTATACTATACAAAAAGTCATTGTTTTCTTTATCTCTGATTAGTTTTCACTCTGTCGTTTAAGTATATCAATATACTGACATTCATTATTATTTGAATTCTTCTCTGACATTCTTTCACGCAAGTACAAATTCACCTGATCATTGGTGAATACTTTTGATGCGATCAATGGCTCAAGAAGTTTTTGATAGTTGAATTTGTCTTTTGCCTCCTTTGCTTTCTTGCCTGCATCAAAATATCTCCTGTAATATACTTTCTGCATGGTAAATTCATAGCCACAGAATGGACATCTATACACACTGCTGTCATTACACTTGGTGGTGCATCTAAGAATACATTTGTCGCAAACTATGTTCGTACATTCACATTTGTTAATAAAGTAGTAGTCAGATTCTGAAGGTACAAGACAAACACCGCATGTTTCATCCCACATTTCTTGGTAGTTGGTTGAGTAGTTTGCCATGATAAGTTTTTCTCTGCAAATGCTATATAAATTTCATTATTCGTCTATATATTCAATTTTTATACATGCAAACATTTGATTGGTTTTCACAATGAAGCTCCGCCTTCGACACATTATGATTGGTTTACACAATGAAGCTCAACCTACGACACTTCTGATTAGTTCATCAAACCCGCGTCGCATGTTCGGAAAGTATATAAAGGATAGCAAGAGCATAGCAATATTAGTCTTTGTACTGTCTATATTGCTGTCACAGAATGTCTGATAATATAAATGTACGTTTTGCCATGGTGAAGAACTTCGAACACGTCGAAGTGCTTGAGGAGAAGAGGACAAGTAAAATATCACTTGTCAAAGATACTACGACGGGACAAGAGATGGTTCTGAAACACGTCGCCTGGAAGAAGAGTGGACGATTTCAATTTCCATTTGAAATATTTTGTGCCAAGATGTTACAGCAACATAAAGTCATAGGAATCAACAAAATGGTGAACTACGAATGTTATACAGATGACACATGTGAACATTACATAATGCTGTTGGAGAAAAGAGACAGTGATCTGCTTGATTACTGTAATAAGTATCAACCGACAGAACAACACGTAAAAAACATTGCCAAACAACTATTACAAATTTTGCTGGATAT
Source organism: Azorinus chamasolen (assembly GCA_963576725.1). NCBI lineage: Eukaryota > Metazoa > Mollusca > Bivalvia > Cardiida > Solecurtidae > Azorinus > Azorinus chamasolen. The sequence continues at coordinate 57,205,983 of OY755248.1, forward strand.
GGTCAAGAAAGCTGGACTTGTGCACATGGATCTGAAACCTGAAAATATTTTGATCAACGAACGGTCTCTCAACATTGAATTGTGTGACTTTGCATTCTGTTTGCCGACAGACAAAGCATTTATGTCTGTTCCATTTCAAGGTACACTGTTATACGCTGCCCCGGAATGCCTGGCTGAAAAATTCGTTCCATTGAAAAGTGCAGTTTGGTCATTTGGAATGACAGTCTACATGATGGTACATGCAAAAGAGCCTTGGGAAAGTTACACCAATGAGGACGTAAAAACCACACTCAAGTTCAATGAAGGAACTTCAGACGATTTCAAAAACTTTATTTTCAAATGTATTGAGCCTGATGTGAGGAAACGCATTGACTTGTTTGATTTGCTGTCTGTAGATTGGCTAAAGTAAAAGAAAAAAATATATTGATATACCATAACACTCGACTTGTTTTCTTTCACAGTATCCTTCTAAGTTAGAAATATAGATACGCGGTTTGTACATAATGCATAATCTTTCACATTTTCTGTCTTTTTCACTGATCTAAAACTTTCCACATTATGTGGTAAAACTAGATATTTTAAAATGTAGTTCGTTTCGTTTTGATCTAAGGTACTTTCAATTGCAATGATTTTCTGATCAAACCTAAAGAAATTGTACTTCGGGTTTACCCAATAATACGTATCGTTTATTTTATGATAATTTGGTACGGCCGTATATGATCTTATCAGTACAGATGTATGACAGTTTGTGTCTGTAGAACAAATATGGTCAGAATTACAATTTCTGTGGCATCCAATCGAATATAGAACCTTTGTATTCTTTAGGAATTTGGATGCTAATTTTAAATGTTGTACATAAGTAAAATCATCTTCTGTTGAGAACACATAACTGTTAATATAACTCATTGTAATAGTTCAATTACTGCTTGAGAAACGTTACTATCGAATTTGGAACAATCGCCTCTGAAACAGTTATGTTTTAATACAGAAATTTTACCACTGGGGTATTCTATAAGTATATTGTTCAGACAGCAAGTTGCGAACCTGGCAGAATGGTGAATGCCGACATCATAATTCTTATCACTCAGATTTATAAATGGACTCAATTTCCTTTCATCAGCGTGTAATCGTTTAGCTTTTAGAAATTGAAACATGTGGATAAAACAATGATTTAACATATCCAATGATGTTTTTGGTTTTATCACTGTTGCTCGTTTGTCCTTAGGTCTAATGATTACCAGAGGATATTGGGAAAGTGCCAAGTATTTCTTATAAGAAGTAGATGAAGAGTGAAACTCAAAAGTTTGCAATACATATTCCAAAATATCCATTTCTGTTGCGGAACCGTCCTTATCTTTCAAAATTGTTTCAAGCAAACTACAGTCAACCACACATGATTGTTCCTCAACACTTTTTAGTAGAATGAATCGAATATTATCTACGTCTTTGACTGCTTCACAAATGTCGGCAAACAATTTCTTGTTCAAACGAACGCCGCTGAGAGAGCGATCTTCAATGCGATCAATGTACTGGTCTTTGACTGTTATTAGAAAGTAATAGTAAACTCGCATGGTGTACGTGATTACTTTGTCACCGCTGCTTTATATCATTTATCTTACTTAAATATGTAAAAAGATTTGTCCATTCACCATGCTGTTCCTTGATCCACTCATTCACGTTGTACTTTCTGATCAATTTGTACATCTGCAAAAGATGCATCAAACCGTTACGTCCCAACCTCGACAAGTGTTTCGTCACCTCGGCAAACAGACCAATACAAACTAGCAAACATTTCCAGTCTAGTCTAAACTTGTCTTCAAAATACGTATATCTTACACAAAGAAGTTTGTCTATCATCTGTCCAAAGTAATCAGAGTCGTAACATGAATGTTCAATCTCTGTCTGAGACGCATATAGATTTATATCTCGCTGAAGAAAAATGTTGCCAATGTAGTCAGATATTTCATCGATAACATCATCAAAATCGCTGTCAACTTCAACTGCATAGCCAGAATATTTGTTGGCTATACAATTAATCAAATATTCACAGCAGTGTTTCATATTGACTTGATATGATACAATGAAAAAAGTAAACCACATTTTTCTTTTTTATAGTTTTATTTCATAACATCCCGAACATTTCAAGTAAATTATTACGGTCATTCATGTAAGCAACTAGTTCAAATGTTTTGTTCGATGTTGTTTTGTATAATGATTGTGTTTTTTGCAACATAAATCCTAACGAAGACTGTATTAACAAAACTATCTGAGAACGGTTTGGATTGTAATAATAATCAACTAGTTCGGCTGGTAAATTAGCAGCTTTGTTGAGGCATTGATAAACTATCGATGAATCCACATTAACATTTGGTTGAAATTTGTTTCTGAACCACATTAGTTCTTTCCTCGAGATCAAACTCATTTTATGTTGTAAAAGATCGTGAACAGAACATGGAGATAGTGCTTTGCCATATCGTTTGACTAAAGTCGATCCTAGCTGTGACAAAGTTGAGGAAGAAAAAGACATGTCGTCTGATAGATTTGACAGTGCTGTTATTACAAGATATGCTGTCGCTGCCATATCTTTTGTACATTGTTGGGAAAAATATATGTGGCACCTCGTCATTTCTTCAAGTGTATCATCATCGTATGTTATTTCTTCAGCCAGCAGAAACTCCGATTCTTTAGATTCGATATAAAAATTGATTTTGACAATTTTCATTTCACTCTCCTGTGCAATTTCGAAATGGTATTCTCTTAATTTCTGAGGCTCAAACTGCACTGGTATTAGTTTGTTGTTCATAATGGGAACAAGGCAAAACAGGCTCATATCGACGTTTTCGTTAATCATGTTCGCCAGCAAAACAGCTTTATCTTTGGCAGGTATACATTGATCATAATATAAATGACTTATGAAGTCATTGTTACTTCGAAGCCAGTAGTGTGTCTGTGATGCCATTTGAATAAAACCAGAACTAACTAAAATATTTTACAAGCGCAATGTTTTATTGTTTCCACAAAAGTAATGCACACTATTCAATGTAATGTAAAACTCAGACGTATGTATTGTGGGTTAACAATCAACAATCAACACCCTTCAGAATATTTAACCACATTTAACTGTACGGGTTCTGTTAAAAGCATAGGAACATTAACAAGTATAGATGCAAGCACTATATCATTAGTTACATAATAAACATTTTCAATAGCTTCTTCATTGACCAAGCCAGATAAACTTGGGTTAGAATCTGAGGCATTTGAATCTGAAATATAAATTTCATTTTCAACTCTGTCAAAACTAATGTCTGTACTCAATTGTTCAGTATGTCTATCCTTTTCTGCAACAGTTGTAGACTCAGAACAGATGTTTTCGCACATTCTCCATTTCTTGGGTAAGTTACTTTGGTCCCTTGGATTAGCCGTGTATTTTCGTTTGTTGTTAGGAATTGCATTCGGCAAACGTCCTTTTCCACCGTCTTCGATTTCTGTATTTACAAACAAACTCCCACAAAACTGTGTGTACAATGGATGGCATGTGAAAATGTGCATCAACGTTTGGTTTAAGGTTAGATTTCCTATCCCATACATTGGAATCGCAAATTTGTTCTGTAGTTCATTCGATTTTAAAGAACTTTCCAACAACGGCATGAGTCCACAGTTTTTGAATCGCATGTATGCAACTGTCAGTTCTTTTTGTGTGCTTATCAGTTGAAAATCCTTGCTTGGTATCACACCATATTCAAACAACTTATCAACTATATCACTTTCTGTACAACCCAACAAACGTATTAAGGCCATAAAGTATGTGTTTAGCCTCAGTCTAATGTGAGTCCTTTCCAGTGATGGACAAGCAGCTTTCACTTTGTAGAAATTACTGAACTCTTCTAGAACTTGAAACTCAATGATTGGTATCAAGCAAATAGGGTATTTGTAGTTTCTGTCAGGCAACGTCCTCTTATATGTTCCTCGGTTGATTATTTGTGTGAGCATACTGAATTCGATAGGTAATAGTTTCTTCAAAACTTTGAAATAACACCAATCCATTTCTTCAACTGTTGGATTGAACATAACTTTCAAATACCATTCAAAGCTGTTCAAACTTGAATCCTTCAAAAACAGATGTTGCGGAGTTGGCACATACTTCAAGTAGTCATACGGATTGTTCGTTATCGCAGTAAATCGAAGTCCTTCCGCATCAGTAAAAGGCGAGGTAGTGTTGAACATGTGTTTTCTTTCATGACTACATCTGTCAAAGTTTCGTCTTGCCCGTATAAATTTTTCAATCTGTGCCGTCAGAGGTATTGTTACGATCTGGTCTGACATTGTGATATGCTATAATGCACTGATTACCTCGCTTTTATACCCCTCAATAATGAGCCGCGCATGCGCAGTCAAATCGAAATCTGATTGGTTGAAAATGTATAGTACTCAACATGTATTATTTCTGAAACCAAAGTGGTATTATAAGTGCGAACATACTGTTGATGCATCACAACTCATCACGACAACTATGGATCAAATGCAAATTCCGAAGAATTCAAGATCGACTAACAAAGAAATGTTGAATGACTTCATAGAAAAATTGCTGGACTTTTTTATCAAAGAAGGCATGGCTATCAGACATGAAGATAATTTGATTTTAACACAGGAAAGCAACAGACATATCGAAGACGTTCAAGCAATGGTGCAAAGGTTTGAATGGAAAATCAATCGATACAGACGCGAGAAAGCCAAGGCTAAAAAGTTTATTTCAGATTTCACGAAGAAAATGAATCTGTACAATCACATTCCAAGAAACATAAAGGCTAACATCATTAATGTAATTCCATCGGAAACTCTTTTCAGCATTCTCAGCAACAGCAAGAAAGAAAAAGATGTACATTCAGTCATCGAACAGATTAATGCCATGAGCGAAAATATGGAGTTTAGTGCATATGTATCGGATACGGAAGAAAGTTTTGAAAATAAAGATGAATATAGGGACGTAATCAAGAAAAATATTAAGACAAATCAAAAACGCAGAAAATCGTCAGCTGGTAAGGTTAGCAAGAAACGACGCGTGGACAAGGACTTGCTCGTTACTCAAGTTGAAAATGAAACATTATCGTCTGCCACGAATACTGCTCAAAATGAAGAGTCTGTATTTTGACTAGCATGACTATTTGAGAAGATATTGACAATATTGTGTTGCAGAATGAAATGTGTTGCATTTTTGATTATTTGTATACTATGTTTGTTGATTTACTCATTGTGAAAAATAAAGTTTATTTGCTTATCAATTCTGCATATATTTGTTATTATGGAAAATGACCCATGTCTTAAATCTAATGAATCAGTTCCATTGAACATCAACTTGTTTTCTCCAGTTTACGCCCACCAACATAAGGACTGTCTACTATGCATTTATCAATACTTGCCTAAATACAAAGATCAAATTTGTCGATTTGAAAGTAAATTAATGGCAGAAAATGCAATCAGAGGTTGTGGTATTGTAACATGTATTCATAAAATTTTAGAAGAAATTAAAAATGACAAGGATATGGACTTATTTCAACAGTTGCCCATATCATCTATTAGTAAGCATTTTGATAGCATTTTCGGTGATCCAATGTGCGGATACAACAACTCGAAGAAGTACGACTTTTTCGCCTTATTCGACGAATCAAATGTTAACAACAAAAAGTATGTTGATTTTATATTCAATACCTATAAGTATTCCAGGTGGACATCACTTTGTCCATACGCATTACTGAGCGTATATGTTTTCTATATCATGGAAAACTCTGTTGGTGCTGTGAGTGAATACAAAAAGAAACACGATTTTCTTTGGATGTATAATTGTTTATATAATCATAGTATAAGACTTGGCAAGTTACAATAACGAAAATAAAAGTATTTAAATGAATAGTTTAGAAAGATTGTTATCATTTCTCCTACGCTTTAATGGCAGAAACATTTATTCATGATATAATTTCTTCTCAGGTCTCAATGTCAAGAAGATGTGAAAAGTTGCTAGCAGAGTTACACACCGATTTAAATGACTTTTTGCTAGATAAACACCACCAACGAAAGTTTTTTCTAGAGTTTACTCCACCGATAAATGGATCGTTTTATGTTTGGGTATTTGACAATAAAAGGTCACCAACATATTTCGGTTTGCAAATATTTGCAGCCATGGCTTACCTAGAAATAAGCCTTGTCAAAAAGTGCATGAATGCTAATGGTACAGAAAAACTAGTTACATATAGAACCAAAGGCGTTGGAAACTTGTTTCCAGATGGAAAACCAAAATACCTGAATAGAGTCCAGGATATAAGTGCCTGTATTACAGAATTATCTATGTTTCTAATGAGTGAGGAATCAAAACTAGCCCTGGAAAAACAAAAATAAAGTATTTACCAAACAAAGCTAAACTGACTATTTACATTCCAGAAAATGGGTTCGAACGATATAAGATCAAAATACCAATACGATATATTAGTAGCACTGTCTATGATTGAAAAGGCAAGATATATTGGCGTTGCCGCACAACAATTGAAATATGATATATTGATATCTATTTTACCTTACATACAAACAAACTTGGATGTACTTAATTCTATTGTGATAGATGAGAAAGAAAATGATTTGTTTGTAATGGACTTCATTTTTAGTTTAAAATCATGTATCATATCATACAAAAAACTTGTAAAGGTCATTACAACGAGTTATGATGATAAATCATTGTATGACAATTTTTGTGCAGAAAACAATGGTAAGACATTGGAAGGACTTTGTGATGTGTTGAATTCACTTTGGAATAGGTACTGGCAGTCGTTTCATATCAATGATGATAAACATCAATTTCTTTTGTCAACGAAAGACAAGCTCATCAATTTGTATAGCAATATATGCATCAAGGGAAACGAACCTTTACCAAAAGACTTCATATGTATGAGCTGTTGTAAAACATCGGCATATTTAAAGACAGGAATTACAAACCAGTGTGAAAATGATTCCGTCAGTTTTCATTCAAAGAGTAATAGTATGAATTATTGTCATCATTTGATTGAGACAAATGAGAAAAGTAAGTTCTTTAATATCGACAGAATCATTTTTGAACGTCGAATGAACGAAGAAGGGACGAGACAAAATTGAGCAAAAACAAATATTTGTAATGGTTTACTTTATTTATAATAACATGCATAGAAATGGAACCCGGTGAACTTAAACTAAAAGTTATATTCTGTGTTCTGCTAGTGTTGTATCTGATGTCTTTAGTCACTGACATTTTATGCCTGTTTGAATTTTAGATCATTTAATCATTTGATCGGAATTATGTTTGATCCAGTTTGGAATATTTATGACTTTGGAATATGACCACAACTCTCTGAAATCAGCAACATCTTTTCGTATATATAACCGTAGTACTTTCGACATAAGACTGACGAACATCTGTCTCGTAGTTGAAGATTTACTGATATGTGTACTAACGAATTTGGAATAAGACGATAAAATTACAATATGACAAGTATTCAACATTTTCTCAAATTGCTGCATGTTAAATATCGTCAGTTCTGTTGGATCCTTTGTCCTTATAGTACAACATCTTATAAAATTTACAAATAAATACTTGAATCGATCTAGATCTTGTATTGTACATTTAGGAAAGAACAATTTTAGCTGCTTCTCAAAGTAAGTGATTTCTGTATTATCCATGTTACTTGTATGAACGTACGAGTATACTAGTCCAAAGTGAGAATTTGTAAACTCGAATACTTTCATTAGACATTCGGCTCTACTCATATTTTTTGGACGCGTGATAAAAGCATCGAAATTATTTATTATTGTAGAAACAAAAATCGACTTTCTTTCTAATACCTTCCATATATGTTTGACGTGTTTGTCTAAACTATGCTTTATTTCATATGTATATGTTTTAATAAATTTGTCAACAAAAATTTCGTATTCTTTGTATGAATACTGGAATCCAGAAAAGTTTACCACCTGATCCAATTCATGAGTTTCACCCTGTGTCCTTACAAAAGGTTTTACTTTATTTGACATTAAACGAATGAATAAGCCAATGAACATATCAACATCTTTGTACACCGACTTTTCTTTGAAATGAAAATCCGCTAAGAGTTTAGATACGTATTTTGTTGTGCTGCTTGATGACAGCAAGGCTTTTGAATCATATGGTAACATATCGTCTGTGGTCAGTGTCTTGTTTTGCGATGATCTTATTTTCCTATCTATAACGATAATTTTGTACATCCTGCCTTTTAATTTTCTGACTCTTCCAATGGTTTGTACCAAGGAACCAACTGAGGCAACGAAAGATGAAATTTCAATAAACACATAATGCGTGTGAAAATATGGTAATGTAGACGAAACGTTGATACCGACTTGAAATGCTGTAGTATATATGAACAAGTCACATCCCTTCACAAATACATCTGGATTATTGATAAACCTTTGTTTCTTTTCACTGTTGCACTCACCAGTCAATATTCTAACTCTGAAACCACATGATGAATAAAGTTTCTTTAACAGAAATGCCTGCTTCTTTGTTGAACATGTAACACATACCTTGTTACCACGACTAAGCTCGTCGTACAACTCAACTAAAATATCATCTTTATCATTCGACTTCAAGTAATCTCTTATGTAGATACTCCTAAAGATTTTGTCAATTTTGTCACTCTCATTATCAAGTACAAGGTTCGTGATGCGTTGTGTGCATAGCAATGGCTTGTACTGTCTAAATGCTTCTGATTTCATGATTTTCTTTCGTAGAATTTGAATCACTAAACTATTATAAAAACATTTGCGAAAGAATACCAGGTTGTGATCTTTACTGCAGAATGCATTTACTAAACAAATGCGAGCACTACCAGTTGTGCATTCGCAGTGTATTTGTTTCAGTATATCTATTAAATCAAATGAAAGGTGTGCATCGAAACATATACATCTAGGTATTGCTCGAAATATTTTGATAAACAGTTTTGTCAATGTTCGCTGTTCTTGAGCTGTTAACAATTCGGATTTCATTTCTTCAACAATACTGTGGATTTCGTCTAGAATTAGGAAACGATATCCTCTCACACTTATTGTATCAAATTCGATTTCACTGAAATGTTTCAGTGATTCAACCTGTACTACTAATCTTGGATAATCCACATAGGAGTATGGTTTCTTTGCATTTCTATAGTCTACAAAGTCAGGTATTTCTTTTGTAACATATGTAGCGAATGTTCTCTTCGGTGTTATCCACAAAGCTCTAAACTCTACTTTTGATTTTCGTGCTGACTCCGAAAAGTATTTAATGATCTTTTTCAGTTGAAAAGTTTTACCAGAACCCATCGGCGATCTACACAACAAGAAAAGTTGTGGATGGTATTGAATGTATCTTTTATAAAGATCTGGTAACTTTGGTTTGTTCATCTCAACTACTCGGCAAATCTTTTCTTTTCTAAGCTTTTCGCATAAACGTTTAGTATCTGTGCCATACAAGCTTTCGTCCAAATTATCCAACAACATTTCGCTCATGGTGCTGTCCTATACAAACACCACCCTCACAATCAAAACAAAACAAGTGTTATGCAATGTTATACTCGTACAAATAAACATTTAATAACAGCATTATTTTGTGTTCATCATAACATAAATTGAAACCAGCTGCAACGGTTACATTCTTCATCATATTACTGAACAGTAATGATGGATTCTATTACAAGCGAACTGTTGGAAGAACTTTCAATGTATAGCAACGAGCTTCAATGCGTGAAAGATACGATGGCAAATGTTCAACACTCCGATACTTTAGTTATAAGTAATCTGGAAAATGGACAAACGACAGCAGAATTGATTGAGCCGCTGAAACACTTGTTTTCAATGTCTAAGGAAAAACCATATTGCGACGTCCAATATATTCAACAACCAAAAAGGGAACTAAAAATTAATGTCATGGAAAATTTCAACAGTCTGAATGTTTACGATCTCAAAACATTTTTAAGGGCTATCACACCTAATCAGATGAAATTGATCCAGCTAGTTGAAGAACAGTGCAATGTTTATCCAGACTATATGGATCTAGTTCAAAAGCTTCATTTACTGAATACAGAATGTCAAAGGCCTATTTGTCAGGGAAGAATACTAGCAGGGTGCAGACTTACTAAACCACCACACAGCGTTGTAACATTTGCAATAGCACACCCACCATTTGTGTATGAAATACATGCACTTCTTGACCAAACTGATGAAAATGGTTTAAAGACATATTTATTACATCTCAAACACTATTTGGAAAATCCAATACAAAATGATAGTTGTTTATTCTGTCTCACATATGATATGTATTGTACTGATTCAACTGAAATAACCAATTTCAGACTGTTCTTCTTAGACGAAATTGCTGTCGCCTCAAGTCCTCATGAAACATTAGATTTACTGTATGAAACTGACATTTCTGAATACGGTAAAGTCCGTCAGTGTTACCTTTTTGATGATATTTTAAATAAGATACAACTTTTACAAGTGTTTCACAACCAAGAAAGAAGATACATCGTTAGATATCAAGATGGAAATCGAACATTGTTGTATTTTTGATGTCCCTATCTCAAATGAACTGCATAATTATAATTATGATTTGAAACTGGTATACATACACACCGATTACTTGTTCAAACACGATGTATTGTAGGTTTTATATGTTTTTCATATGGATGAGGAACAAATGGTAGTATTATACACTATTGAAATTGAAAGAAAAAAGAAACAATTGTTTTCGTATTCACATCTGTATTCCTGTTACATTTGTCATAGCTATACAATACATGTACAAAAAGAACATTCTCTTCGCTTTGTCACTTTTCGCCCAAAGCTATTAATAAAATATTGTCCAGTTGCTACTGTAGTCGTTTCTTTCGAACTATCATCACATTGTGAAATTGCAAACTTCTGCTCAGAGTCTTTTTCAAACTGAATCATGTCCTGTCGCAAGAGTAAATCGTCCTGCTCAATCTGTTGCTGGTTGAGTGGTCCATTTTCAATTTCTTCTGGTTTTGAATCAACCGCTGTCAAGTTGAAAGAATCTGTGGTATTTGTGACTTGTGGTATATCAAAAAAATCTTCAAACTGGTCGCCGGAGGTTACATCTTCCCAAAGACAATCCCAGTGTTCTGGCTCGATTTCGGAAAGAAACATATCGTCTATTGATGGTTCTAACATATCTATCTCAACTGAGTTTATTTCGTTCAATGTTTTTGAACAATACATGTTGATGGTATAAGATCAATTGTGAGGTTGGACACTCTCTTATATATGGGTCTATTTTGTAATTGTTTCTGATTGGATGATAGCAAAAATACAGTATCACGTGATTGGAATGTCAAAAATGTTGGTGTTTTTTTCAGACATTAATCTTTTTTGCAGCAACACAATATACATTTAAGTATAATTGGTAATACGATGACACTTACAATTGCAACGGCTATCCAGAAAAACTCGTTATATTTACTGTAAAACAGTTTTACTTTTTCTGTCATTTTCTCCCAAAGTGTCAATTCACATTTACATTCATACACGTAGGTTGTGTCTGTACAAGTATGCGTAAAGCAATCTGATTGAAAATGTTTTAATGTATAACCCAAATCAGTTGAAACAGATAAATTTCTTTTTGATGTCAATCCCTTTAATATATGCTTAATAAGTAACTGTTCTTCGTCATTATCACTCACAATATATTGTTTTCCGTAGAGGGGGTTGATTGGTGCCACGAAATAACATTTATCATCTGTTGTTGTTAAACCGTTAAACTTGTGACAATTAATACCACAGTCACAAGTTTTACAATCGACATGAGATAAAACATCAATCAAAATGATTAATATAGAGACTACAATCATATCGACTGTACTGTTTAAGAAATAATAGCTGCATAACTGACCCTTTTGTGTTTTAATACTTTTTTATAAAAGGAAAGAAGCACGCAGTCGATTTTCTCAAAATGACGAAAAAAAGTATTTAAACGAATTTGATTTGACAATGAAGTAAACGTCTGTCCACTGACATTAATATGCCTAATACAAAAGTAACACACCGTAAAAGGGTATTTCCAAACTTTCCTGATTCTGATGATGATTTTGATATTCCAACTGCTCCGAAATTAAAACCTTCAACACAACCCAATGCTGCATATACGACTAAGCCAATGACAAATGCAACAGAAACACAGTTTGTGAACGATAAATCATCACATGGAAAAACAAATTTAAAAAGACAAAGACAATTTGTCTCTAATGAAGATGAAGCAGTACCATCAAAGGTGTATAGACCTAAGCAGATAAAATGTCTTGACAGTAATTTGCGAAAGGAGCTCGTTAAAAAATTAACTACGGATTATCTTATACAAATAGATACTTCAACATTACCGATGCTTGATACTGATGATCAAAGCGGGTTGTTTATCGCTCATGATGTAACAAATGATGGAAATAGCTTATATCGTAGCATGAGTTATTGGTTGTTTGGCGAACAAGATTACTTTCAGCTAATACGAACCGCTATGGTTGATACAATGCGGAAACATAAAACGATTTGCGACAAGGAATGTGCAATTTACTCCAATAGAAAGTATGTGACTGTCAATAGTTATATTAAAGAAACTCATGCCAATGAACCCGGGCGAATATCAAGCGTGTTTCTGGTACTGAAAACCCTTGCCATCTATTTTGAAACACCTATATATTTATTTACCCAGCCAATAGATGTAAAACCTACCGCATTCTTGCCCAACACAAGTCGGAACACAGATAGGGCTTTTGTTTTGTACTGCGTCGACAAATATATGCGACCCGTTTTGAAATATAATGGTGAAAGGTTTGCTCATCAAAATCCATCTAGAAATTTTCATAAAATTGGTCTTCGAAATTCTACTAAATCAAAATGCAAAATTATTATTCCTTTTGATATAGATAAGTTAACTGCCTTGTCATCTAAGCTTTGTAGAGATGCTGTTAAATCATCTCCGTTTTATACAAATTTATCTGCTTCGGCACTTTCAATGTTAAACAAATTTTCAAAAGGGTATGATGACGAGGTTCAACTGAATTCAGAGTTATTTGAATTTGCTCGCGAGTACGATGTGTTCAGCCTAATAGAATTTTTGTTATCTCGCTTTAAAGATTGCGATGATGTCTTAGTCTTGTCAAGCTTTATAGAAAATCTGAACCATACAAACAAAGATTTTATTCAAGAATTAATGGATCATTTCCGTGACGTTTGTCATAATTCTGTTGATCAAGAACTAAAACGTTTACAACTGACTAATGAGACTTGCAAGCAAATTGTTGCTGATGTTTTACAACTGAAGTCCGAGTACGTTGAGGCAACCAGTGATGTCACAGTCCTCTTGAATGGTAAAGACTTTGCATTTAAAGATATAATCCCTTTCTCAGTTTTATGTTTTAATCGACGTAAAAAGACTGTACAATATTTCACGGGTCCAAAACCAGGACATCAACGCTGGGTTGATGTAGCCGTTAACAGAAGAATACTAGAACACTTGAAAAAATCCGATCCAAGGCATATTTTGTTTAACGGATTGTCTTTGTACATGTATAGTCGCTCGAAAACTGGCACTCATGAAATTAGATATATCCAAGATGCATTCGACCATCAAAAGTTTTTAGATGTTTATGAGATGTCAAAACCAACAGTTGAATTGGTGTCTGTGCAACTTGTGACTACAGACAAAGGCAATTTGTTTTTGGTAGACAAACATACCAAGCAAGTATATGATTTGAAGAAAAATACGTGGATTGAAGTCAACGATATAATGGTGACTCAGAGCACAAACGAGTATGATGTATGTGTGATAACCGAAAAGTCGGACAAAAAACATTATGTGACTTTGGTAAAGCAAGATGTAACAAAAACTGTCTTATTTGGTTCCCTCTTCAAGCTTCAAAATCAAATACATTTCAAATATTCGATGTCAAGCAGCGAAAAAGAGTTAGTGGTTCGACAACGTCTAGCTGATTATAACTTATTCTTTGATCCAAGAAGGGGATGGGAAGAAAATAATATCATATCAACGCATCCTGGTTTGTTTGTACATTATGATATACCTTTACCCGTCGATTTCAATGACTCTCAATGTACACTGTGTCTAATTCAAACGAACCCTTTCAATACCGTTATAAAAAAACAACAAGAATTAGATTTCAATTGTGATAAGCTTACGGACATTGTTCTACAAAACAATCCCCCAGGAGAAATGCCTGATCTATTCAAAGAAATCGGCATACCTAGTTACTATTGTAACGTTTTAAAACGAAATTCAGAGGACAGAAAATTTAGGAATGTACTCAAACATCTGTTAGAAGATTGGTATATTAATACACGCAAACTTTGTGATCTGTCAGATGCGCCACGAAAATTGCTAGCTCTAACTTTCAAAACATTGAACAGGCTTGATGTATACAACCAGATTATTGACACTAAATATCTAAGAGAGAAAATATGTTGTGAGAAAGAACAACTCATCAAATTCAAAAACAAGATTCAAGAAAATATGATACGACAAGTTGAAGGGATGTCAGAATAGTAAAATATGAACAACATAAGTTTTATTTTATCACATTTTATTTATATTATTCGATAAGGACAGCTCCATTACAGTTGCACCGAGGACAAAAAAATTGTCCTTGTCTCTCAGTTTGTACAACATTAAAATAGTCACTGAAACACCTTATACAGCAAAATATATGTCCACAACTTGTACTTTTTACTTTCACCGGATGAATATTCGGGGGTTCCTTGCATTTGTAGCAAACTTTAGAATCTATAATTTTCTGATGATATTTAATCATAAAATTGATTTCCTTTATGCAAGAATCCACATGTTTATTTAGTCCTGATTCAAATCTGTTTTGCATGGATGAAACATAGTCCAGTGCTGTTTTAAGTTTACCGATATTTTCTTTCAACGATTCATATGACATGTCTTTTGGTGACGATAACGGCGCCTGTCCTTGCTCACTTGTTTCTGTTTTTTGTTTTTTCGACCTGGAGTTCGACATACCATGTCGTTGTTTTCTTTTAGCACCGGTATGTGGCTCAGCTTCTTTGTGTGAGTTACTATCATCCGATATATTTGATTTTTGATATTCTGGATCGTTGTGCAGTCCCAGCTTAATGAGTTCTTTGTCTTGTTCATCAAGCGAATAAGTATCTTCACACTGATCCGTACCGTAATCGAAATCTTGATTCTCATAGTAAATGTTCAGTAAACCTTGTGCCATGGTTGAAGTTTAATGAAGTTTGATTAGATTTGATTATGCACCTAGCTTTTAAAGTTTTTACTGTGGTTGCTTGTTTGCATTATTTTTATGTCACTGTTATATAGTATACAACATGATTACTCAGTTTCTTTTATCACACTTATGGCAAGCCAAACATCCAAACGATCAAGTAGGAAAAGGACGCAACCCATGCCAAATACAACATTACATTCATTTCTAGATGATGAACAGTATGTTCCACCTGTTAAAAAGAGAAAGGTCATAGCAGTGTGTCAAAGATATACCGGTCTAACAAAATGGAAATGGACAGCTTTTACTGTGTACATTACATATCAACTCATGAATTTGCTTGAAAGTATAACAAAATGTTACTTAGCAGTTAAGCGTTGGGTATACTGGACAGAGAAGTAAAACAAACTGAGAAAAGACACTGAGTTCAAATTAGCATTGTGATGGAATGTATTTTCTCACTATTAAACTCTTATCTTATGATAAAGAAATAAAAGTATTTTATCATGTTAACATTGTCTTTGTTAATACTGACATTGGTATGCACAACCTCGGCACAATACAATCCTTTTCACAAAAACAGAGAAGAAAATGAAAATACACATTTAATAGGCTGCATCTGTCATTTATGTGATTCAAGTACGACCGTTGGTTTAATGTACAATGGATCTTGCTTTTATATAAATGTAAATGATAGAATTTATTATAATAACGACATTGTGGATCAGTTGTCTGCCAGGCATTTTGATGGCGACGTCGGTATGGCTGACAGTGTAGTAGCCCGTCTTACAATGCAACTGTATACTAAATTCAAATACCCCTTCATAAATTTGAAGTCTTATGAAAGTGTTATGTATCGATCTTTTGTCTCGTTTCTCGACACCTGTCCTAAACTTGACATTGAAACCAACAAGATATTTAATGATGAAGAAAATGGTTGTACAGCTGAACCGTCTATAATCAGAACAAGGCAATATGAAAGTCTTTACTATACAATGGACAATGATTTTAACAAAGAGACATATCAAAATTGCACTAATCGGAAGAATGGTATTCTTGTAAGTGGACGAGAGAAGTGCATGTATTTAGCAAACGGATCTACAAGATGCAATGTTGCTTCTATTCGCGACATCAAATCATATAAACTGTTTGAGCAGTTTGTTGTTCAAATGTATATGAAGCAAATAGAAAATAAATGTATAAAACAAGGATCGACACAAACCATGGACAAGTGTATATTGAACTCATTTAAAACAGAATTCGGTGCCTACATCATTTATCTGAATACATCTATTTTCAAAAACGTCGATACATCAAACTATTACTTTCATATATCCGATGTGCCTACCGGTTTTGTTTTGGTTGATATTGGTAGAAAAAAGTTACTGTCTTTTCCTAATTACCAAGAGGCCGTTCACAAACTCGCAAACGAATATAAAAGTCAGGAAATAAATCACTTGTGTTTGGAGAATGATGCTTTATCATTAACTACAACCGCAATATTAAACAGTACGTTCACTACTTCAAACGAATTAACCACGATGCAAAACACTTTAGATAGCATTAGAGAAAAACATGACAAAGTAAATATATTGATATTCGTTATAACATGTATAGTAATGACTGTAGGCATAGTCACCGTGTTCATATACAAGTATAGACAAAAGCTATTTCAGACTCTACATGATAACGAAGTGTCAGAGTATTGACACATTAACAGTTTTTACAACTTTTCTGAACTATCAGCAGTGTGCTTCCATTCACAGTGTGTAGGACTAAAACTTAATAAACTGCGCGTTTTCACGTAGCAAAGCGACAAGTTTACTTTGTATGTTTTTTAATCAGGATTGTGGCGTGTATAGATGGTGGTATTGATTTTTGTTACAGTAAATTTTAACAGGGGGGGCCTCTTTGAAAAGTACCCCCCGCCTAAATATACCGGCCTGTTTTTTTATGTTTTGATGTTGAATTAATGATAAGTTATTGTATTTAGAAGTGTCACAAGTTTGAGTACGCTGATTTTTATCCTCATAAGTATAAATGTTAGTCTCAAACGTTGGACATAAGAAAAAAATATAGAAATGTCCGGTTCAGTTTCGATCATTATTGTACATTATTTTTCTCCATGAAGAATCATACAAAGTACACTGCAACTATCACTTTTTCAAACAATCGAATAGATTATCATGAAAACATTTCCTTTTCCAACATCCACAAAGAAGCAACAGCTGATTGACATCGAATCCCAATCTAAGAAGTCGGATAGTGAAACGTCGACTAAAGTCAGTTCAACTAACCCAGCACAATATTTCAAAGTTCAAGATTGCTGCTCGAGGTCCTTTGAATCAAGACAGATGGTTCTACTCATAGTCGCGCTTGGAATGGCGTTAATGATACTGTTTATGATATTGTACATTTGTTTGAGAATCTCATTATCCAAGCGAAACCAGTACTAAAATAATATATACATTGGAATTGGAATAGTATATAAGCAATCCACACTCAAGATTCGTTGGTAAACTTATTTTTTTTATAAACATGACCCCATCGTTTCAATGCAAAACTCAAAATTCGACTGGACTGTTACGGCCATTGTCTGAAACCGCAACAGAATGGGTTGAAATGCATTCCCGCAAAATCAAACAGCTCCTCGCACAAGGCCAATCTAGAAAAGCGTATGTCATGGACACTTTCGTGAATCGAAGTATTGAAGAAATGGGTATTGACGAAAGCTGTCGTTCAAAACTGATGCGTCACATGTTTGGATATTTACTACTGACGAACGAAGCCAACAATATTCCAACGTCAACCCGGTGGTTGATCGCAATTCATGATTTTCGATGGGAGTGTTACCAGCAGATAATTTCAAATGTTAATGAACAGCAATATCTTTGTTTCGTTGTATACGACAGATGTAAACCTGACGCTAAAAGAAGCATAAAACAAAAAATGTTGTTCGGATATTTTCTTTCCAATGTGGAAATGACAAATCAAGAAGTCAGAAACTTATTTGGTAATGAAAATAAGTTAACCCTGAGATTACCTTTGAGTGGGTGTTTAGACAATTATGAAAAGACATTATGCGACCTTGGAACAATTCAGAGGATTGGAAATAACTCGGTCAAAATGTTTGCTGAAGGTTCTGATATTGATATGAATGCACTTTTGTAGAAAATAAATGAAATACCAAAATAGCGTCCTTTCTTATTCTTCTTATTCATTCATTTTACTACCGACCTTGAATGCAAAAAAAGTATTAAAATAAGTTTTGTCATAAATAGCCACAGTTGCAAAATCAGATATGTGTGAGTGTGAATCAGCTGAAACACAAAATGATAAGTTGATTAACGTTTTGAATAACCAACTTAATAATCAGAATCAGCTTAATAATCAGAATCAGCTAGAGCAATCAAAACCTCTCTATGAACCCACCAAGAAAAAAGTAAAGTTTGGTGATTTCAACAAACAAAATGTTTGCAAGCATGGGCCCAAAAAACCCAACAAAACAAAGCTGTATGTATTGGAAGTTCAAAAGTTTGAGGATGAAACTTGCAATACTGCTCGACACGTTGGATTCATGAACATTACTTTCAAAACCAAAAAGTCAGCTTGTTTGTTTTATGATCAATACAATCCACACATGAGATCTTTGAATGCGTTAAAAACTTGGCGAAGTGATTATGATCCAAATACCAAATTGCTGTATGTCGTTCGTGAGTATGACAACGAAGCATTGACAATACCAGCATTTTGTTGGAATAGCAAAGAAAGGCAGCACGATGTACAAAATCAAGAAACTGAGATATCTGAAAAACCAAAAGCCAGATTCTGCTCAATACTATAGTTTTAATTTTTAGTTTTATTATAGTGTAACATATCTTAACATTCTGTATCAGGTATGTTGTCTCGAATAACAACAAAAGACAACAACTGAAATTAAAACTTACTTTGAATCATACAAATCTGAAGTCTTTTTTTGGTCTCCTACAGATAAAACAATTTCTCATAGTCTTTATGCATACCACACAGCATGAGTGTTTACAAGGTAAAATTTGAACACCTTTTTCTCGTAGGAAACAATGCCTACATTTGTCCTTGTATTTCAATGGTTTGCGTTTAACTTTTTGCACAGAGTTAATTTTAGTTTTGGCCTCATGTTGTTCCTGCCTAGAATGTAGTTGTTCAGCCACTTTCCTTTCTTGCACTTGTTGCACTTGTGTCACTGGTGTCACTGGTGTCACATATGGTGAATCACAAACTTTTTCCGTTGTCAAATTGATGCTTTCTCCATTCCAACAGTTAGTGTTAGGTTTCGCTGTAATGTAAGGCGTCAAGTCCACTATCGTAGAATGACTGCTTTGAAGTACTTCGTTTGTTCGATGCTTTCGAATGAACTGCAGTCCTTTTTCCAAAATGACATGGTAGCACATCGGCGAATGTCTGACATGAACTATCCACGGATCTGAGTCTTGTTGCCAACCTTGTACTTTCACTCCACAGGTGTTGCACTTCACTCTATCTTGAAAATGTGTAAATCTGTAGCCCGCTTGAACCAAGTCTTCAGAACTAATCGTTGACTCTTTTGGCCATGACCTAAAAGTCTGTCGTCGAATATCCACATCTTTATAAATATCAAAGGTAGAAATCATATTTGCTTCTGAAATCTTGGATCAGATGATCAAGAGATTGAAAGTAATGCATGTTACCAGCTTATATACTAGATGAACAGCATGTTAAGTATGCTTCCGCCAGAGGAACTTTTTCATGTACTCATACGCACATCAACCAATCAACGAGCAGAGTTTGATTGTGGGCGTGATTTTCATGGAACTTCTTTTTTCATTTGATAGTCACGTGGTATTCTTGTATAAATACCATAAGATTTGCTCTTGATCTCACATTTGCAAAATGACTTCAAGGTGTGCAGGGTGTTCCAAAACATGTGTAATAGAATGTGGCAAGTGTTTTGCCATTCTATCGTACTTGGGAGAGAAACACAATTGCCCAGATGAAGAAGAAGGTTTCTTTGACGAGGACGAAGGGTCATGCCTGATGTGTCCTGAATGCCAGGAAAAAGATGAAGATCAACATAATGAGACTGAGCCGTTACACTGAACGCTGCCAGTCATTTACAACGGTCCTTTTCAGGACCACACACTTGTTTTCGAAAGATGATATCAAGAGTTATGAAACCATCAAAAGTTAACAAAACCAAAATTTGTTTTCAGTTGACATATTTCGTATAATAGATTAAATGTATCCTTGTTGAGAATCTAAAGCAAAGTGCATTATTTTCTCAATATATTTGATATATAAACTACTTCTTTTCAACCCTATCGTCAGTTAACAAACATGTCTTTGACAGCAAAACGATTAACGGTTCATTCCATGATACACGAGTCAATGTGCAATATTCCAATCTCTAATACATACGAAGTACTTTCTCAACAGGACGAAGAAAGAATCAACCAGCTGTGTTACAAACTTTTCCATGCAACCAGAGCAAGTGTCAAAGAAAACAATGAACTCAATGTTTTGGATTTGTTCAACCGTGGATTAGACTTTATCGATGATACAAGGGTATTTCTATTATGTAATCTGTTATCTGAAAAATATTCTTGTATCAAAACGATGTTGGGTGGAAGCGAAATCAACTTGTCTAGATTCCATGCAGGCAATGAAAGGTATCAGTCACAGATGGTCGAACAATTTTCGAAGGCATTATCAGATCTGGAAGGCATTGGCAGATTTTCGTTCCGATATAAGGAGTTTACTTTCACAGTTGACTCTGATTTCTTAGACGAAGTTCAACAGGCTATCTTGAGATGCAAAGACGATGGCACATATTTTGTCGTTTGTAGTGAAACTGCATTCGGTAGAAGGAAAACACAAGATTTGTGTGACAAAATATATGATAAACTGAACGAATATCACATTACAGGTATGACTAATGCGGGTCTAGATGACATCAAATTAGGAAATAAAGAACAAGAGATAGATGCCCAAAAACTGTATGCGCTCGAGTTATACGGACTAGGGTTGAAAAAGTTTTCCTTACGTCAAGACCTGAGACTGTTGTTGCTGATTGCGATGCTAGATTCAAAATTCAAATTACATGCACAGTATGACATAAATGTGAAAACCTATCTATCTACAAACTTTCCAACTCTGGGTGAAACAACGACCTTCGATTGTTATCCCTACAAAGTTCTGATCAATGAACAATACGAAACCGAATTCGTTGAGTATACAGATGCATCGGGTTGTTTGTCATTCGTTAACAATGATCCACCAAATCCATCAGAAGAACAAATTGTTCATTTATGTAAGCAGATCTTTGAAACTGCTAGATCAGACATAATTTCAGAAGATCCTAGCTTTGCTAATAAGTTGTTTCATGAAGCTCTAACAGACTATCCAAACGATGTTAGAGTTCTAATGCTTTGCGACATATTGGCAACAAAGTATTTACTAGATAAGTCTTTCTATGAACAAAGATATCTCGGTATTCGAACTCCAAAGGTAACAGACGAAACGACACTGTATTTGTATCCATTCAAGTTTTTAGTAACAAACTGCACAGAATACGAATATGGATTCTTCAGAGTCGAAAAGGCCATGATGTATACAGATGGTGGTAGGTGTATTATGATAAACAATATAATTGACACTTGGAATGATATAGAAGATGCATTGATTGACAGCGATGGGAATGCAATGTGAATCTTAACATGCTGATTTTGTGTAGAAGTTTATGAAATAAAATCAAATGAAAAAATGAACATTTTGTTATACATTTTTGTCTTTGCAAAAACAATTTATGAAGTTGATATCCTATTGTTCCTGTGTAGTTCTTTTCAAACTGATGTTTTGATGGCCAATAGAAATACAAAATCAAACAATATGAATGCAACATATGAACATAGTATGAACAAACTATATCTTTTCACTCTGAGTAAAGGAAAAGGTTTTTGAATGTGTCCATTTCAGAACAGCCTAAACAATTTACCCCATACTGAAGTCGATATCCAAACTTTGAGTTTGAAGGTATCAGAAATTTTTTCCATGCACTAACCAGGTTCATTAAAAATCACACTAAACACTGTATACTGTGCAACATGTTTGAGAACAAATGTTTTAGATATCAACTTACTACAGCATATCAATAGCAAAACTCAGTTGACCAAATATTTAAGCTTACAATAGATGGTAATATATCAGGCATTAAACGGACAAGGTTTTTCTTTCATATACCTCAGTATTCATGTTTTACAAGCCTCAGTTCAAATATAGACCCAACTTTTAGCAACAGCTAAATTTCATAACTCATAAGACAAATTCTTTCTGAAATAAGTGGTTGGCCCTGAAAAGGGCCTTTGGTTCTTATACCAGTTTGTCAGTAAAATTCTGACAAATCTGGATATAGGTTCTTCCTCTTTACCACCCATGGCAAAGGCTGCCGGCTTGTCCATTCAAGACCTCTCCTCTTGTAGAAATCCATCATGATGGATTGCCGATGCAATTGCCTTAGGAGGTCTTCACCCGTCCGACGCTGAGGCAATCTGTCTGTTTGAGTCTCCTCGTCTACGGTAGCTACTCTGGCCTTCTTGGATATCTTAGATTTCTTTGGCTTCAGAAGCCTGATGAGTTTTCTCAGCCAAGTCATGATGAGAAATAATGATATTATCGAGTGTGCGCTGCCTTTTATACTCTGAGTTCTAGTACTGTTACTAGAATAACCAATCAGAATGCGAGTTAAATTTCAACCAATCAGAATCACCTGCTCAAAAGGCGACGATGACTATACATACATGTGGCTATAACAATTATGACAAAGTATAAACATGTGTCATACCACATACAAACACAGTCGACCAAATGGTACCATCACAGAACATACATAAGTATTGATATGGAACCCGGAACAATATATCAGAACCCAGAGTTTTGTTACAGATGTGGATACATTGAACGAGAAGTCGATGGTACCATGACTTTTTATTTGTGGCGTATCTACAAAATTTTCTGTGTTGGTGTTGAAAAACCGTCCAAAGAAAATATAAGTGTGCGTCGTGCTGTATATCCTTTGTGTCTGAAGTGCCATGAATTGTATAAGGCAAAAGTTGGAAACAATGGATTTTCTGAAGCCAGTGATGATTTATACATACATTATGCAGCATTTGTCGCGATTCTTCATTATAAAGGAGAGAAACTATGTAACAAGATTTATCAAGATACTTTGTCGCCACAAGATCGGCTAAAATTTCGTAAACAGGATTTTTATGTCTGGGATGGACGTCGTTTCGCTTGTTCAAGATTATCATTTACTTCGAGCGAGTTTGGTTTCATCCTTGAACTTATGAAATCAGAACATATCGACTTTACACGAAGGACTGATGTTGAAATCTTTTACAGAGAATTCGATAAAAATGAATGTTTTTGCAAGAATTTTGAAAATAAATAGAGTTGATTGTTTGATATGTCATTATGGTTTAGCATGCAAATAAAATGTTTCCAAATCGATTTTTTGTTTCGATGATCTAACCACGTTCGTTTAAAATTCGCACTTGCAGAAATCCATTATGATGAATTCCCTATACAGTTGCCTTAGTAGGTCTTCATCCGTTCTATGGTAGCTACTCTGACTTTCTCAAATCTGTTTTCTCAGCCAAGTTATGATAAGAAGTAATGAACTAACCGGATGTGAACTGCACTTTAAAGTCAACGATGACTATATAAACCATGTAGCTATAACAAATACAACACAGCATTAATCTTGATATGGAACCCAGAACAATATATCAGAACCCAGAGTTTTGTTACAGATGTGGATATATTGAAAAAGAAGTCGATGGTATCATGACTTTTTATTTGTGGCGTATCTACAAACTTTTCTGCATTGGTGTTGAAAATGGGATCGATGATCAAAGACGTATACGCTGTGCTTTCTATCCAATGTGTCTAAAATGCCACGAATTATATAAAGCAAAAGTTGGTAACAATGGATTTTCTGAAGCCAGTGATGATTTATACATACATTATGCTGTATTTGCCGCGATTCTTCACTACAGTGGAGATATACTATGTAACAAGATTCTTCAAGACATTCCGCCACCACAAGACGGGCAAAAATTCCATGCAGAGAATTTTGATGTTGGAGATGAAAGACGTTTCGCTAGTAAGCGATTAAGTCTTCCTGTAACCGAGCTTGAATTCTATATGGAACTTTTCAAATCGGAGCATATTGACTATACAAGAAGGACTGATGTTGAAAAGTTTTTCAGGGAATTGGATAAAGATGAATGTTTTTGTAAGAATTTTGAAAACAAATAGAGTTGATGGTTTGATATATTAGTATGGTTTAGAATGCAAATAAAATGTTTCCAAATCCAACTTCTTTGATATGTCTATATTTCTGTCCCCGAATATATCATCAACAAAAACAATTTCTTTAACCGAATACATTATTGGCGGAGTGGCAAACAACTCAAAGTCTTCAAACATCATTTGAGTTTTCATGTCCACTTTTGATAATCTATCTTCTACATATTCAATATCGGCAATGTGCAATGCACAGTGAATATATAGTCCATTGACAAATGAGTTTTTTACAAGACCTTGTTCATCCATGACCGTTTTGTATAGCCCATGACACTTGTCACAGAATGGATAGTTGCAGGCGATGAAATCTAACATATTGATATCATTTGCCTTGAGAATAGCGTACATTCGCCATACATGATATGTAGCTGAACTGTTCGAAGTAGGTGCTGTTAAGAATCCACATCGAAAACATTTCTGTGGGTCTTTGCATATACTAAACCTCATTTTCCTAACCAACTGGTCAACATAAAGATTGTAGAGGTTTGTAACACACTAATATACATTTTCCATACTATTACATAATGAAAACAAAGAATACAAAGAAAGTTTGTAATTTCAGTAATATTTTAATAATTCTCAAGCAAAACAACATAACATACTACACTAAAACATTTTCTAATTGCATTTCTAGAGTTTATACAAGGAAACATATTAGTCAGTTCATGATTCTGGTTCAGTTTTCACGGTCTCAGCGATAGGACATTGTGGTTGTGATGTGGACATATTTTCATAATCTCCCGTACTTTGCATGGTAGAACAATTTACATTGGTCACATCAGATTCTGTTCCAGCCAGAGTAGAAAGTTTTCTTTGCAACTCGTCAAACTGTTGCTGCAACTGCATATATGTACCCACAGTAACAAACTCATCAGTTGGCTGATATGAGTTCCTTTGTATTTGTCTCAAAAAGGCTTTCTGTTGGTACACATATTGGACATGCTGGTACAATGTCATCAGTTCTCGGAAAAGTTCCTTTGGTGAACATTTCAGGTGGAACATGCCATTCTCAAACAAACATGAATGCAAAATTTGTATGCTTCTGATGAATTCGCATTCAAACTGTTCGAAGTTCACGATGACAGACTCGAGCTCCCAATACTTGGAAAGACTAGTCTGTGATAGCGCTGGTGGATGAGTAGAAATTTGATTGTCTTCCATAATTTTGATGTGGCTTTTTGACTTCGTATGCCTCAGAAAATTTTTACGTTTCATAACTTTGTTGCATACGTCGCATGTCTTGATATCAGCACCGACAGTGTTTATTTGTTCTTGTGGCATAGACATGTTTGCGTCTAGATGTCAAAGCAGATAGTGTACATAAGAGTTGTGTTGCCTTATATAATATACGAAGAACACAAAATAATGCAATTCATACAAGATCAATTGGGCAAAAAAAATATATTTAAGTGACATTTTTCAAACAGTGTTCACACATTATCTCATTTCACTATACAAACATGTCCAATGAAACCGACGGTCTAGTTTTTCAACCCACACCTGCATTGGATATGAGGTTTGCTGCCTCAAGGCTAAAGAGTTTTGACGTGTGGCCTGTTCAAATGCAACACCCAACCAAACAAGAAATCGTAGAGAGCGGGTTTTACTATTGTGGTTACTCAGATGTTTGCCAATGCCACTCATGTGGATTGAGGCTTCACGCGTGGTTACCAACGGACCAGCCTTGGAAGGACCATGAAAAGTATTCTCCTACTTGTATGTATCTGAATATGGTGAAATGTTTGAACCATAGTATGATTGACAAAAAAGATGGTATTCAACCCAACAAAGTGTACACTAGCAACATCAATACCAACAGCAACAGCAGCAACCAGACCAACACAGTAACTTTTGGAAACAATATTCCTAGTGCACAGAAGACATTCCCATTTTGCAGTAGTTCCTTGAAGAAAAATTCGCATGGAGGCTATATGTATTGAAATGGACAACCACAAACTTTTAATTTGCTCAGAATGGAAATACGAAATTTGTTTTATATTATGTTCATTGATCATTGTTGTAAAAATAAACCATCTATTGCATTCATTTTGATTCTTTACTTATATTGAACATCCAAAAACATCTCAAACACAGTATACAGTATACATTATATAGTATAAATTTTAGCAAACTTGATTAGCATCAAAACATATCTGATACGTACCATCAAAGTCAAATTGCAACTTACGACTTTGTTATACAGTACAGTATATAGATCTGCAGTGTAGAATGTATAATGCTAAATATTTGTTTTAATTAGTTATACCATAGGGTAAATTAGTTTGAAATATGTATCAAACAGTCAGAGTTTCAAAAAATGTCCACATCTTTCTTTTTAATTTTGAACTGAGCATATGCCAGAACAAGACACATTCATTAGTGTTCAAAGACAAAGATAATTGACATGTATTGAATAAGAAATTCAGCCGTCCTATAGTTTAACTTCACTCATGAACTTGTTAATATGAATTGTAGTTTGAAAAAAAATGTG
Source organism: Azorinus chamasolen (assembly GCA_963576725.1). Taxonomy (NCBI): domain Eukaryota; kingdom Metazoa; phylum Mollusca; class Bivalvia; order Cardiida; family Solecurtidae; genus Azorinus; species Azorinus chamasolen. Next base: position 57,233,151 of record OY755248.1, read on the forward strand.
ATGAATGACCAGCACAAAGTAAATATACTTGTATGTACCTTTATTCCGTTGATGCATTCTGATAATTAATACAAAAACAATGACTTGTGTAGCAGCACAAACATGAATTTTGGGTTTCAAATATGAAGCACACCTCAGGGTCTAGAAATCTAGAAAGCATTTCTTCATATAGTATTACTATAAGTTATACATTGATATCAGCGGCGCGTTACAGTATAGTGTATATTATAAAGTGTTTTAACTGTTCCGAGCCAAAGTTGCAAGTGAAATATTCTGTGTAAAAATAAAACCCCACTCACACATTTATTTTTCATTTGGCATTAACCGTGCTATATACTAGATCTATTTCACTACAAATTTGTGTCAGCTGCTTGAAGAACTATAAAACACGTCTGGTCTCTTCAAGTTCAAATTCACAAACCATTATTGTTTATATACAAGTTTGCATAATTTTTAAGTGTTATAGATCTAATACAGTATAATGTCAGAGTTACCTTATTTTTCAAGTTGTCAGAGCATCTAAAAACACGTCTGGTCTCTTCGGCCTCAACATTGCAAATGACAAATTTGATAAAAAAAATCCCGACAGACGCATTAATTTCATACATTGAAAATTTCACTTTTCCTTATGAACCTTTAGCCTTAAACAAGTCAATGTGTTGATTGCTACAAAATCTGACTCACTGTCAAAAGTCACAAACGCAGAAATTCATGATTCGTAAATATCCTATTTTTTGGTTAGACATTATACTGTACTGCTAAATTACAGACAAATATTTCAGCATAGCTTAATTCGGCTAATTTCTTGCTGTTTAATAAAAGTCAGTTTCATGCAGATATTAGCTCTATGTACAGTATGTTATTTCTCCCTGCAAAATATCTAAATTCTGTCCCTTTTAAACTATCAAGTTAGATCTACATTCAACAGGCCCGAATTTTCTTCACATGTCCCAAATACAAAAGTAACATATCTAGTATTAATGTTTGTTGAGAACTTGTAAGTTGGCTTAACTTAGATCTAGATCTGCATAGTTCGTTAAGGAAATGAAATGTCAATATTCTTTGATTTACAATCTGACCATGTATGCTATACGCTAAAACGGCAAAATAACTGTATCTCTACATTTAGGCTTGAAATCAGTGCAGACAAACAACGTCGATTTATTGCCTTCGAAAACAGATCTACACGATTCGCTTCAGTTTGTTTTCAATTACCAAGCACACATCATTTAACCTGCACGAAACGTAACTAAGTAAGCAGCCGTGTATTTTCAACATTTCATTCTATTTCACGTTGAGTACAGCTTGATAATAGATGTTGCATTTTCAGTAGGCAACAATTTCTCATTTCATCAAGAAAGAATTAGACAAACAATTTAATTTTAACTTTAGACCCAAAAAATCATGTACGAAATATTCTCTCTCGCTTACTAAAGCACAACACTACACATTCCAATCATTATGACGTTTCATGTATAAATGACGTAACGTTGCTCAGAGCGAATCGATGTTTACATCGCTGATACGCATAACGTTAACCGCTTCAAAATCTGAATGATAAAACATGGATATTATGGATATTTCGCAATTTATATGCTCAGGATTTTTTGAAAGGTAACATTTAACACAACTCAAACATTTTTTCTTCAATCTGGCCAATTCACTGATAAATCTAGATGGGTAATTTTCATTTTTCAAAGTCTTCAATTTGCAGGAGTTCAGTAGAATGATCTAGCTACTTCTAGCATTCGGGAACAGCTTCATGTCAAATCATGATATAAAAAAATTCTCATGTGTCCTGCAATGCACACAAGTAATTCATATTGATAAAGCTCTTCAGAAATAGCTTAAGCTTTGAACAGATTCGGTGGATTTTTTCTGTCTACATCTAGATCTATAGTAAAATTGTTGAGTGGATTTTCAATCAGTGTAGATCTAGATCTTGGAATATTTTTGAAATTATAGATTTATATATAAAGCTTTATTTTATTTGTGTTGATTTAACAAAATGAAGGAATATTCAAGACACTACGGAAAGTTTTTAATGTTTTACCTTAGGGGATTTGTGAATGAATACAGACACATATATAACTAGAGCTGTACATAATTATACTCTACGTAGACTAATTTTCAATTCCTATGACAGATGTGAATAAATATATATTAAAAGGAAAATGTTCATGAGTATGGCTCTTAATTTAAACTGCACTTTTTTTCATCATCGAGAAACATTAAACACACAGTGACTTGAATAGAGTTTTCATTTTCTGATAAAATAATAAATGTAGAAATCGAGTAAAAATATATATTATAGGAAAAATGTGCATGAGTACGGCTCTTGAGTTTAATTTCACAAAACGTTCAACAATGATAAGCATCAATCACACTGTGGTTTAAATATTTTTTTCACATTTCAGATCAATCATACTAAATGTCGAAACCAAGAAACTTATTAAAGGCAAATGTGCATGAGTACGGCTCTGTCAATTTGCACAAACTTTTCAACACTGAATCATGATTAGCATTAATCACACAGTGACTTGAAGATATTCTTAAAATTGCATTTCAGATCAAGCTACTGTACATAGTTATACTAGAGTAATTTTCAGTTTCAATGACAGATGTGAATAAATATATATTAAAAGGAAAATGTGCATGAGTATGGCTCTTGATTCAAATTGCACAAATTTTTTCATCACCGAGAAATATTAAACACACAGTGACTTGATAGTTTTGTATTTTCTGATAAAATGATAAATGTAGAAATCAAGTAAAAAATATATATTAAAGGCAAATGTGCATAACTAGGATCTTGAGTCAATTGCTTAATTCTAAAAACCTATCTTCGACTATGCTAGAGTTTTTAACATTGAGCTATGCAAATATGTAGATGTATTAAAGGTTAAATTGGCTTGAGTCAAATTGTACAATATCTAACTCTCTCATTTTCAACATCGAGACACATTAACAGATATATTAAATATAATCTTATAGTTTCGGATCAAACGTAATGGATTTAGAAATCAAGTAAAAATATCAGTCAGTAAGTGGCTTAATATTGAATGCGCTGTGCTAGCTAATTTTAATTTTATAATATTAAGTTACTGAAAAATTATTGAGTAAAATAAATTTGCATTTCGGGTTGCATTTATAAGAGTCTAATTCTTTTTTGACTATGATAGAATTTTAACATATCGAGCAATGCGAACGTGTATAGATAGGTATATTTAAGGCAAAATGTGCATGAGTACCAGAGTACGGATCAACGCAACGAATTTTAGAATCAAGCAAAACATAAATCAAAATCAGTGTCTGGCATAAAGTTGAAAGTTTTAATTTCAATGTCGGGTTGAGCGATGCGAATGTGTATAAAATTATATTAAAGACTAAAATTTTGATGTGCATGAGTATCATAGTACGGATCACGGGTTTTAAAACAGCAAGCAAAATATATCAAAAATAAGTTTATGGCTTAAAGTTGAATACATTATAGGTATCTACTATAGATCTAAAGTTTTAATTTCGATGTCGGGTTGAGCGATGCGAATGTGCATAAATATATATTAAAGAATAAATGTGCATGAGTACGGACCAACTGTAAACCAAGTAAAAATATATCAGTCAGTGTGTGGCTTAGAGTTGAATGCATTATAGATATCTACTATAGATCTAAAGTTTTAATTTCGATGTTGTGTTGAGCGATGCAAATGTGCATAAATATACATTAAAGGATAAATGTGCATGAGTACGGACCAAACGTAAACCAAGTAAAACATATATCAAAATAAGTCTGTGGCTTAAAGTTGAATACATTAAAGGTATCTATTATAGAACTAAGTTTTTGATTTCGATGTCGAATGTGTATAAAATTATATTAAAGACTAAATGTGCATGAGTACCATAGGACGGATCACAAGTCACGAATTTAAAAAGCAAGTAAAAATATATCAAAATCAGTATTAGTGGATTAAAGTTAAATGCGTTATAGATATCTACTACAGATCTAAAGTTTTAATTTCGATGTTGGGTTGAGCGATGCGAATGTGTATAGAATTATATTAAAGACTAAACTTTTAATGTGCATGAGTACCATAGTAGATCTACGGATCACGCGTAACGAATTTAAAAAAGCAAGCAAACTATAGCCTATCAAAATAAGTTTGTGGCTTAGAGTTGAATGCATTATAGGTATCTACTACAGATCTAAAGTTTTAATTTCGATGTCGGGTTGAGCGATGCGAATGTGCATAAATATATATTAAAGGATAAATGTGCATGAGTAGGGACCAAACGTAAAGCAAGTAAAAAATATATCAAAGTCAGTCTGTGGCTTAGAGTTGAATGCATTATAGGTATCTACTATAGATCTAAAGTTTTAATTTCGATGTTGGGTTGAGTGATGCGAATGTGTATAAATATATATTAAAGGACAAATGTGCATGAGTACTGACCAAACGTAACGAATTTAAAAATCAAGTATGTGATAAAGTTGAATGCGTTATAAAGATGTATACTATACACAAATCTAAAGTTTTAACTTCGATGTCATATTGAGCGATGCGAATGTGTATAAACTTATATTAAAGACTAGATGTGCATGAGTACCATAGGACGGATCACACGTAACGAATTTAAAAAATCAAGAGAAATATATCAAAATAAGTTTGTGGCTTAAAGTTGAATACATTAAAGGTATTTACTATAGATCTAATTTTTTGATTTCGATGTCGGACTGAGCAATGCGAATGTGTAAAAATTATATTAAATGTGCATGAGTACCATAGTACGGATCACAAGTAACGAATTTAAAAATCCAGCAAAATATATCAAAATAAGTTTGTGGCTTAAAGTTGAATACATTAAAGGTATCTACTATAGATCTAATTTTTTGATTTCGATGTCGGACTGAGCAATGCGAATGTGTAAAAATTATATTAAATGTGCATGAGTACCATAGTACGGATCACAAGTAACGAATTTAAAAATCCAGCAAAATATATCAAAATAAGTTTGTGGCTTAAAGTTGAATACATTAAAGGTATCTACTATAGATCTAATTTTTTGATTTCGATGTCGAGTCGACCGATGCGATTGTGTATAATTATATATTAAAGGATAAATGTGCATGAGTAGATCTACCAGAGTACAGATCAAATGTAATGAATTTAAAAATAAGTCTGTGGCTTAAAGTTGAATACATTAAAGGTATCTACTATAGAACTAATTTTTTTGATTGCGATGTCGGATTGAGCAATGCGAATGTGTATAAAATTATATTAAAGACTAAATGTGCATGAGTACCATAGTACGGATCACAAGTAACGAATTTAAAAATCAAGCAAAATATATCAAAATAAGTTTGTGGCTTAAAGTTGAATACATTAAAGGTATCTACTATGGATCTAATTTTTTGATTTCGGTGTCGAGTCGACCGATGCGAATGTGAATAAAATTATATTAAAGACTAAATGTGCATTAGTACCATAGGACGGATCACAAGTAACGGATTTAAAAATCAAGCAAAATATATCAAAATAAGTTTGTGGCTTAAAGTTGAATACATTAAAGGTATCTACTATGGATCTAATTTTTTTATTTCGATGTCGAGTCGACCGATGCGAATGTGAATAAAATTATATTAAAGACTAAATGTGCATTAGTACCATAGGACGGATCACAAGTAACGAATTTGAAAATCAAGCAAAATATATCAAAATAAGTTTGTGGCTTAAAGTTGAATACATTAAAGGTATCTACTATAGATCTAATTTTTTGATTTCGATGTCGAGTCGACCGATGCGATTGTGTATAATTATATATTAAAGGATAAATGTGCATGAGTAGATCTACCAGAGTACAGATCAAATGTAATGAATTTAAAACTACGTCTGTGGCTTAAAGTTGAATACATTAAAAGTATCTACTACAGATCTAAAGTTTTAATTTCGATGTCGGGTTGAGCGATGCGAATAGAATGTGTACAATTATAAATATATAACGTTAGGAATCTAGTAACTTTAGACAAAATATTCACGAGTACGGCTGGTGAATGTTTGCACAAAGTCTAACTGTCTCATTTTCAACACAAGAAACATTATACAGACAATGACTTGAATGTATTTTCTATATTTTCGGATCAAATGTAACGAATTTAAAAACCAAGTGTAAAACATCTACATCTATAATCAAAACCAGCATGTAGACTAACATTGAATGTCAAAGTTACAGAAAATGATTTTTAAAATGTTTGCATTTCGGGTTGCATACGAGTCTATCTTCGACTATGATATAATTCTAACATTTTGTGTTTCGCATTTTATCGCAAACCCATCTCAGCATGAAAAGAATTGTTGATTATCAGACGCAAATAAGTTGAACAAAATCCATCTCTGCATCAAGCGAGAAAACACAATGCTACTCATATCGCGTCGAGTTTGATTTTTACTTGGCAGAGAAAAACTACTTCTGTAGATTTAGATTTGCAAGCTAGATATCTATTCTTTTTCTTGTTCATGAAGTAAATATTTCTTTCAATGTTTCATATTGGAGCCGTGGCACAGAAACTTCTGTCAGATCAAGAAACAAATTTTGTTTTTAGAATCGGCATTGTAGACCCGTGTTATAAAGTATTAATCTGTAGCGATTTTAAGTTGGAAAGAATTGTAGAACTAAATAAAAAGTTAAAACGCGTTTGCATTTTATAGTCCGCTTTACATGTAGATCTAGACCTAACCGTAATATTAGATTTCATATTGCATTTTCGTACCGATCGACAATTTGATTCTGTTGTTTAATTGTATTTATATATAAAGTTACTAGATCCAAGTTGAAATTTTCCTGAAATTCAGGAAAAAAAAAATATCGGCAGTTTCTTACATCGCATTCAAAACCGCAATCAAGTCGATTCTTAAATTTCAGCACGAATGTTACGTATCAGCTTTGCAGAATTTCACTAACAACGTCGGCCTATCACATGTAGAAAAATATCATTCGCTTACATTTATTACTCATTAAACTTTGAAAGTTACATACGTTTATTTTCCTGATCTACGGGATTGCGGGATTGAGTATGCATGATAAATATTTTCTTTTCAAAGGTTCTGACCAGTAGATTCTAACCAAAATTGATTCTCAAACAAAAAATCCGCTTCATGTAATATGTCCTAAATAGATCTAGATCTACATTTGTTGATCAAGTTGAGAAAATACCCTAAATTAAATATCAAAGTTTTATCCGACAGCATAAATAGGATCTAGCTAGCTAGTTTACAGACACAGCATTTTAAATGTGCAAGCCATTTCTCATTTCATCAAGAACGGAATGAAGCAAGCAGCTATGTTTTCATTTTATATCAAAACATCACAACTCTGCATGTATATTTTTCTCTCTCGCTAACGAACTAAACATTGCACAGATCTTCAACTTTAGAAAGATTTTACATCAAATATTACGTTGAATGTGTAGAATGACGTCAAGTTTAAAGCGAATCGATAATTTACATCGCTGAGACAATTTCATAACGTTCTCCGCTTCAAATTCAGTGACAAAATATTTACTTCTCAACAGTGCACAAATAATGCCGAGCATTTGTCCAAAGCGAACCTCTATCACAAATCCAATGATAATTTTCTTACACTTATCCCAGTAATTCATTGATATAGATTTATCTCAATTTCTAATATTTAAAGAAAAGACATTTTTCAGCTAGAGCAGCAGGGTTGAATGAAATTAAACTTCACTCTGTTTAAAGTAAGCTAAAATCTGCACACAAAAAATGTAATCAACTGCCGATGAAAACATCAATATGTAGCTTTTATTAATTTACTATGCAATCTGACTGGCATTGAAACATTTAAAATCTATACTTCACGAAGGCAGAAAATTTAAATGTTCAGTTTGGGTCTACGATAATATATTTGTGTTGACATTATGCTTGCCCTGCTGAATTTATTTTTGCTTAAATTTTCTCAAATTTATCTACAGTCGATTTGGTCTTTGTAGAGGTATTCAAAAAATAATTTTCATTGAATAGATCCAAAATCATGTCCCGCAACTAGCATTTGTTTAATTCCTTTTAAAGTCATACATAAATTTCAATCAGAAATACTCAATGACGGAACGTTCTCAGACACCGCTGTGTGCTAGCTACTAGCTGAAAGATAAACTTCAATCTTTGATAACGTCAAATTCATGCATTAATTCCAATCAGAAATAGGAATCTACTGAATGACGGAACCGTTCTCGGATACTGCACAGTGTGCAAGCAAGCTAAGCGATAAATTTCAAGTATTGACGACGTCGGATTGAGAGATGCGACGAACTGTGCGATTATACCTACTTGGCAAGCTGAGCGCGAATAGGACAGACTTTCATTCGCAACGTCGTTTTAATTTTTTTAGCTACACTTCTGACTTTGCATTTAGAGATAAGCTTTAAACGGCAACATTAGGCTTTGAAAATCGAATGCGCGATTATGACTGACATTGACTGCTATACGGTAATGCAAATTCTTTCAGTATTAGAAAATGTTAACAATCTGCCGCAGCCGCTGTTAGTCAACAAATTTGCTTTTCTGATTACATAATAAGAAACACGGCTTGGGTCTAGAAATGACAATTTTTTACAATTTTGATTTCGGCTGTAAAACCATAGCATTGCATAACATTTACATTCAGCATCAAAATGAAACGTTACTTTTTTTACTCGAGATCTGCTCAGAACGTCGATTTCTACAAAGCGCAAAGAAAAATTCAATACTAAATGAAGGAACCGTTCTCGGATACTGCACATTGTGCAAGCAAGCTAAGCCATAAATTTCACGTCGGATTGAGAGATGCGACGAACTTTGCGATTATACCTACTTGGCAGCTGAGCACGAATAGGACAGACCTTCATTCGCAACGTCGTTTTCAAAAAACTAGTTAAACTTGTGACTTTTCGTTTAGAGATAGGTTTTAAACATTAGGCATTGAATCGAATGCGCGGTTATGGCTGGCATTGACTGCTATACGATAATGCAAAATTATTTCAGTATCAGAAAAAGTTAACATTCTGTAGCAGTCGCTGTTAGTAAAAAAAATGTGCTTTTCTGATTACATAATAAGAAACACGGCTTGGGTCTAGAAGTGACAATTTTTTAAAATGTTGAGTTCGGCTGTCAAACCATAGCATTGCATAACATTTGCATTCAGCATCAAAATGAAACGTTACTTTTCACTCGAAATCGGCTCAGAACGTCGATTTCTACAAAGCGCAAAGAAAAATTCAAGCATTATCCGATCCTTACAGCGAGATTTGCAAATTTACATACACGACGTCGTATAGCGGCTGCTCAACGCTGGAGATTTGTCTTTGCTTTGCAGTGGCAAATCGCTCAGCTTTGCATGGTCTAGTAAAGATCCAGCGTTTTTAAATTTCATTTTTTCATAACTGAGACGCAGACAGAACATATTTGAAGCATTAAATCTGTTTAAATAGTAAAAACATTTTGAACATTTTACGAAATGACAATAAACTTGATGAAGATGAGAAAACTATACACTGTGCACAGTGATAAAACTATACACTCTAGCATTGAGCGATGCGAACGTGTATAGATTTACTAAGCAAACAGTAGATTTAAACTTTTAGATTCTTACTTTGAGTATGTGCAATGTGCAATATGCATTCACTCCTCAAAGAAAGAATTGTTTAGTATTTTTACAGACGTGCATCACAAACGTTAACAGTGCGATTATAACAAAGCTACATGTACATTTATGCCGATTTCGAAGAGTTTCTCTCGCAGCGTCATTTTAAAGAATATCAGTAAATAACGTTACTTTGCATTCGATGCGCGATAGGTTTACGTCTTATCATTTTCACTGCATTAAACAGACACCAATACGGTTCGGATCTATGATCATCAACTCATAATATCAAATGTTGTATGTATAATTCTTGACAGAAAACGAAACAGGCAGCCTTTTAATAACATTTACAGACCCTCGCTGAAACGAAATTTAAATCAGATTGGAAACCGCAGCGACTCGAATTAATGAAGATCTAATGTTATAAAGCTATCACATTTGCTGAATAATAAAGAAAATGCTACTTGTACACAGTTCGCAGATTTATTTTCATGTTTATATTCCAACACTATGATAAAATTTCCATCTCGCTAAGGTACCACAACACTCGCTTAAATCTTTAACTTTTAGTAAGAATGATGACGTTGTGTACCAAAATGACGCAAACTTTTAAACAGTAGATTATCTTTACATCGCTTAGAACCAATACGTTCTCTGCTTCCAAGTCAACGTGACTAAAATCACAAAATATCAACGTCCCTGCAATGCATACGCTTAACATGTTCTCACAATTAAAATGTATAACAACTCAAACAAAAAATTTCTTTACCAATCTCAGCAATGCACATGCACTGCCGATCACGCTATGTGAAACTTTGCATTTTAGTTAAACCATAGGAGCTTATGGAAATATCTCACTCATGAATAAGCATGTAGTATACAGGTCGCAGAGTGATAGATTATCATTCTCGCATCGAGCAATGCAAACTGGTCAAAGTAAAATTCATTTTACAGACAAGTGTCAAAAAGTTTAACAGTTTAAAAATTTAAACAGAAAGTCGATTCCTTCGCATCGCATCATACATAGGGTCTACTCTTTCAAAGTTTGATAAAGAATCTAGGTCTACTAAACGTAGACAGAGATAAAAATTTCAATGATAAATGAAAAAAATAGAAATCTATTAAAAACATTGAAACACATATTTATCATCAAACCCGCTCTGCCTAAAGTTTATATCATGCACACTGCGTTGGTTGTTTTGAAAAATACATGTATCAACGATAACGTTCTTGACGTCATCTATCGATTTATTTCGAACTAACAGCGACAGCGCATATCTGTAAACTGCTTGAAAAGTCGCGATATATGAATTGAGCAAATACACTGTTTTCAATTAATTTTTCATTTCCTGACCATGCCATCAATGTCGGGTGTGCATTTCAAGCTTAGAACACTGTCTGGGACACAAATATGATGCGAAATCAGAAACACCAAAACCAACGCAGAGCTCAAGTAATCGCGGCTTGCTGCTACTGATGCTAAATCATAACTGATTCCATTTTGCCAAAAAATAATTCCGCGGCGCATGACGTCAACAACGTTTTGATTGGCTGTTGACTGTTGATGCAACTTTTCTATTGGTCAATTGAATACAGGCAGCTCTGGAGCCTATATAAGCAGCGTACAACTTGTTCACTTTGCCTGTTAGGGCGTGAAAAACGCCAATGAAAGAGCGTCGTCTCAGACACTCTTATCATTTGCCTTTTTCACAAGCTTTGTTACTTCGTTAACGAAGCTTTAAAGTGAGAGCGATTGAGTTTCAAAGAAAACTCAAATCTTTCTCAACTTTTTCCTGAACATCGTTATTCTGTAACGACGTTTTAAGTGAAAGCGATTGAGCTTCAATGCGAACTCAAATCGTTCTCACTATATTAACTATATAGCATGAAAACACTCGGGAAACCTAGCGGTGTTAACAAGAATGTATTCATGCATCACATCTAGCACGAATACACTCGGGAAACCTAGCGGTGTTAACAAGAATGTATTCCTGCCTAATATCCATACATCAGTAGATATATACTCAAAATTTAAAGTAAACGTCTGAATTTAGACAGCAAAAGTACCAACTTGCAATCAAAATTTTTCTCACGCTGATACACTGCGTGTACTATAACAGGGTCCCCGAAGAAGAAACTAGGCTGTATTTATTACCGACTGAATACAAGGAGGGGATGGTGGTTACTTGTATTCGGAAAGTCTTCTTCGCCACTATTTGAAAGCACCATATCAGTAAGCAGGCAAGGCCATCTTATATAATTTAGGGTGTGTCTCAGAGTATGCCCGCGTTAGTTATGTTCGATGACTGTGGATAGGCATTAAGCAGTTTGTTCGAACCTGTTTACTGGTATGGTGTGAACTCTGTTTTTGGATAACAGTCAGACCAATAAGTTGGTGCAAACGCGAACTTTGATTTGGAATAATTTCTTTAGATCTTGTCTGTTGAGCAATAAGATTCATACCCTATAACAAACGCCATATAACATAACGTATCGACATTTCGCCAGCTCGGGGCAAATGTTGGTAAGTATGGGGTGTTTGCGCATTTCACACACAGCATAGCACATACTTATAATTAGTTTATCTCGTCTGTCTTTCTGACAACACCTATTGCTCTTCAGACAAACAAAATTTGTAGTAACTCTACTTTGCTCATCGCATAAACTGAAGATGAAAGTACAATATGTACTTTTCATATTCAACTTATGCCATGTTTCCCTGCACATTTGCCGGGGCCTCATCGTGGCTGCAGGGTGAAACATGCTTATCGAATAAAAGCTATATTTGGCTTTGTATTAAGTATTCGATAAGCATGGCTAACTGCCGGCAAAATATTTTACTTGACTTTTCATGCTATGTTTTATTACAGATGTATATGTATGTACTTTGTATAACATGATGTATTTTGTTTTACATGCTATGATCAGAATGAAAATAAAGCATTATATACCGCAAACTTGCATTTGTCATGCTGACTCGTCCAACTTTACCCCTTGATTTTTCTTATAGTAGTAATGCTGATGTTGAAAGACACCCATTTTACAACTGTGAATGGAATGATTACAAACATGTTCTATTCAGTAAAGGCATATATTTACTTTCAATCTATAAGCGCAAAAGCTCCGTCTTGAACAATACGCCTAAAACTGCAATCAGCTTATACAATTCACATGCCCGTAATACAATACCTCGCTTAAAACTAACACAGTGACTGATCTCAGTATTTCATATAGACCACAAGGCTTCATTTGAGTTGATTCTTCAAAAAGAAATCATGAAAATACACCCCGAAACTTATTATCAAAGTTCGTGAAAAACTCTTCTTATTTCAATGAACCTTTATCCTGTTCAGACAACGGCAATCGGCAAAATTAAAGGTTTGCTTCAAATTTAGCAAACGTATATAGTTTAGTCTTTCCTAGAGATATTTAATCAATACAAAAGTGAGCCGTGAATTTCACTATCAATGTTCATCCAAATCGCTTATATTTTCAATGAACCTTTAACTTGCTCATCAAACTCTAAACTGTAACCTGCTCAAATTAATGTTGGCTTCAAGTTTAGCAAAGTTTATACATTTGGCTTAGTATTTCTAGGGATATTTTATCAATTGAAGAAAATAGCCATGAAATTCACAGTCAATGTTCACCCAGATCGCTTATATTTTCAATGAACCTTTAACTTGCTATTTAGCTTATTGCTTGTATCAAGTTTCTCAAACATTTTTGTAATCTTTTTGATTTTTCTATACAACTTTAGACATTCGTTGTGAGTATGCCAATCTGAAATTTCATGTGCCAATATAAAAATTCATCAAACTGTCTTGTTATTCCAATAAACCTTTATTCTGTTCATAAAACTGCAACCCACTAAAATTGTCATTTGCTTCATCTTTGTGAAATCTAATATAGAATTAATTTTGTCTTGATAGAGATATTTCAAATTTAAACAAAAGTAGACATGCAAGTCTCTATCATTGTTCAACAAAATCGCTTTTAATTTTAATGAACCTTTAACTTGCTATCAGCTTTCAATGATTTCGATTGAGTTTTTCCGGCAAAGCTACAAAATAATGCGCGGTTGGATAAATTTTCAACTGAAAAACAGTCATTTGCTTTTTAGACTTCGAAGAGAATAGCTGTGTTTTCAAAGTTCTCAACTCACTGATCATATTTCAAACACATTTGCACAATAAGTTTGCATGATATCTAACATGTGAATGTATAGAGAATAATGCGCGGTCGGATAAATTTTCAGCTGAAAAACAGTCATTTGCTTTTTAGGCGTCGAAGAAAACAGCCGTGTTTTTAAAGCTCTGACACATTGCAGTACAAGTTTGCATGATATCGAACATCTGAATGCCTAGAAAATAATGCGCGGTCGGATAAATTTTCGACTCTAAAACAGTCATTTGCAATTTTGAAGTTGAAGTGAATAGACGTATGTTTTGAAGCTCCGAGCCACTGATCACATTTCAAAAACCTTTGTACTGTAAGTTTGCATGATATCTAACATGTGAATGTCTAGAAAATAATGCGCGGTCGGATAAATTTTCGACTCAAAAAAGTGTCATTTGCCAGTTTGACTTCGAAGAGAACAGACGCGTTTTTTAAAGCTCTGAACCCATGATCACATTTCAGACAAATTTACACTATAAGTTTGAATGATATCTAACATGCGAATGTATGGAAAATAATGCGCGGTCGGATAAATTTTCAACTCAAAAACATTCATTTACTATTTAGACTTCGAGGAGAACAGACGCGTTTTTTTTAAAGCTCTGAACCCATGATCACATTTCAGACAAATTTGCACTATAAGTTTGAATGATATCTAACATGCATGTGAGTGTACAGAAAATAATTCGCGGTCGGAAAAAAAATTCTACTCAGAAACAATCATTTGCTATTTAGTATTCGAACAGAACAGACGTGTTTTCTAAGCTCTGAACCTATGATCACATTTCAAGCAACTTTGCTCTACAAGTTTGCATGATATCTAGCATGTGAATATCTAAAAAATAATGCGCGGTCGGATAAAATTTCGACTCAAAAAGAGTCATTCGTTATTTAGACATTGAACAGAACAGACGTGTTTTTTAAAGCTCAGACCCACTGATCGCATTTCAAACAGCTTTCTACTATAAGTTTGCATGATATCTAACATGTGAATGTATAGAAAATAATGCGCGGTCGGGTAAATTTCCGAATCAAAAACATTCATTTGCTATTTCGGCTTTGAAGAGAACAGACGTGTTTTTTAAAGCTCAGACCCTCTGATCGCATTTCAAATAACTTTGCACTATAAGTTTGCATGATATCTAACATGTGAATGTATAGAAATAATGCGCGGTCGGATAAATTTTCGACTCAAAAACAGTCATTTGCTAATTAGACCTTGAACAGAACAGATGTGTTTTTTAAAGCTCTCATAAACTGAAAGAATTCGATGCACTATACATCTAACTATTGTTTAGCACAGTAAATGTCAATGTATGAAAATAATGCGTTGGTCGGGAAAAAAAATCAGCTAAAAAATTGCCAGTCATAAATTTGAGTTTGAGCAAATCAGACGTGTATTTTGAATCTCTGACTTCATGATAACATTTCAAACGAGTTAAGTTTGTACTCGATTTTTGCATAGTATCTCACCTCTGAATGAATACAAATAATGTATTGGTCGGAAAAAAAATTCAACTTCAAAAATTGTCATTCGAGTTTGATGGGACCAGACGTGTTAACTTGAAGCTCTGGTTTCTTGATAAAAATTCATACAAGTTTACATCATAGGTTTTCATAAGTTTTCATAAGTTCTCACATGTGATATGTCATGCACACTTATAGTGCAAAGTTTTTTTTTGAAATATGATCTAGGGCTAAGAGCTTCAAAAAACACGTCTGATCCCTTCAAAGTCAAAATTGTAAATGACAGATTTTTAGTTAAAAAATTTCCCGCCAGGCGCATTATTTTTTTTAGTCACTCATCTGCTCGCTGATTGGTTGATTTTTCTCATGAGTATACTTCGCGCATGAGTACTCGAAAAAAAGTTCCTCTGGCGGAAGCATTATTTTGCAAACAGGCCTCGTCTATATAAGGCGACGTTCACTGAGTATTGTCAGTCGAGTTCCAGAGGCGGAACAGTGCTGACGTGTTTTCACGTCGCTCTCGACTTTGAAAAAAATTTCTTCTGAGTAGCCAACTTGAGAAGTTATGAGAACATGAACATATGACGTTGGCTGTTTGACTTCAGCTATACATTCATATCATGTCAGCAGAGGTGACGTTCCAGAAAAGTAAGTACCGTTTCTTAGCTCATGAAAAGTTATCCGCACATTGAGTAGCTCAACGGCAATTCGATGCATGGACAACTTTTCGTGAACACCTCCTCTTTGTCGAAACCTTGACGTTGGTGAGGAGGCAACGATGATCTTACTTGATATTACTGTTTGCGCAGTTATCATTTGAAGACCATCGGCTAATTCGACAAAACTTTATATTTTCGGCAATCTAAAAGCGAGCCTGTAGACCGAAACTGAATGAGATTAGCATCTGGCGTTTAACCCCTCGAACTCGGTGAGACAAGGGCCTGATCTTGATGTCCGCAGAGCTCACTCGAGTGGTCGAATTGCATATCAGCTCTGCAATACAATAGGGGTGCTGATTTCATTTGGCGTTAGTTTCGTAAGCTATCTCGCTACAAAACTTGATTAAAAAAAAGTGAGACTGCCAAGGGAAAGGATGTGTCGTTAGACCGACTCACTTGTGTGAAGTGGTGGTGCTGTTCGCTTGTGAGGTCGGCCCTTGGTCACCATTATAAGTTTGCGAAAATGGGATAAGATTGGCGCTGCCCCGTTTATGTCTACGCAGGACCTGGCCTTTTGATGTCCGCAGTAGCTTAAATTGAGGAAAACATAGTACACACCAGCTCTGTCAGTTTTCCTATGGGTGTTGATCTTATTTGCCGGATCTGTTTTCGTAAGCGATCTCACTTTTCAAAATTATATAAACTCTACTGAGTTTGCTTTCATGACTCAAGCTTTTCAAGTAAAATTATGACTGAACGGGCAAAAACTGTCCCGTGTCTGGTTAGAACATTTGTTTCAGACTTTGCTCACTGCTTAGTTTGGGACAAATTTTCTTTCTTGAGAAAAAATTGAAAGTTCAAACGAAACAGCGTTAGCAACTGACACTGTTGTCCTTTGAAATTTTCAATGCATGAGATAGAAATGGAAAATTGAAAACGAAACAGCGTCTGCTAGGGACACTGTTATCCTTTACAGTTTTCAGCGAGTGTAAGAAAGAAAGAAAATTCAAACGAAACAGCGTCTGCTAGCGACACTGTTATCCTTTGCAATTTTCATGAGCCAGATAACTTTTGATGAAAGAAAGTTGTCTTTGAAAAGTTGAAGAAACGGGCAAGCGTTAGAAGCTGTGCTTCAATTAGAACACTTGCTTCCTTTCTTTCAACTTTTCTATTATTTGCTTAGTTCCACCGGCTTTGCGTATGATAAGTGTGTTATGTATATAGTATAGTAGATCTAGTACAGGCCTAGATCTATATAGATGTAGATACGCAAAACTGGTTGAATTAAGGCTCATCAAATATTTTCCTGGTTAGAAATAGCACAATGCTATATCTTGCCTAGATTATAATTCATGAGTTCCTCTCCCACATGCCGATACTTTATCGTAGTGGAGAGGTAACGCTTTTCTAACTTGAGATTTTGCTAAGCGCGAGTCTCTTTAGAAGGGTGGCTAAAGTCGGCATAATTATCTATTATAGATCTACAATGATATTTTTCTTTCATTAGAATAGATTCTCTACACTTGGAAGAGAAACAAATGAATATCAAAACCATTTCCAATTTTGTTACATAGATCTATATTTGTTATACATTATATCTTCACCATTTAGTGTACAGCTTTACTATATCAAGCAAAAATAAAACATTGAACTTTGAAGTTTGTCTCTGTCATGTTTTCTCATCAATTTTCACTCATAGATCTAGTTTTTAAAACAAATCATAACCTACCAAAGAACGCCCGATCTCATAGACACTGATATTATATTCACAAAAACCTCCATCTAATTCACCAATCCATCCAGATACTAATCATTCATTCTCATTTATTTTAGTAATTAAAGTAAATTTCAAGTGATTCTCAACTGTAAAACCATCACCTGCGTAAAATTAAATATTCCCGTAAATCGCTCAAAATCAATGCAGTGACTCGTGCCATTATGTACTATAAACCCAACTTCAAAACATAGATTGGTTTTACAAAAGAAAATTTAAAAAATAGCTGAGAAATTCACCATCAAAGTTCGTTGAAATCTCTTCTTATTCTATTGAACATTTAACTTGCTAAACGTTTACAGGCAAATCTGTCAATCGAACAGTTTTCGCTCAGCAGCCACTGCATGAAATACAGAAAAATCTACATACACTGATCATCAAATTCGATATATTACAGAGCGAATTCTGTGCGTCGCGATTTTTCCGATGCGAGATCCACATTCAAACTTCATAAATGTTTAGTTCTATGTCTACACAGTACCACGCGACTTTTCGCATAACTGTCAAATCAGTATGACGTTGTATTACCGAATGACGTCATTCATAAAACAACGTCATCTTAGCGACAGCATTACACTTCGCGCAGTTTTTACTTTGCCTAACGTGGGCCGAAGACAATTACGGTCGATTTCGCGTTGGATCTAGATCTTTTTTAAATGTCTATGCGAACGAAATTATGTTTTACAGTGTGACCATTTATTCTTGCATTTCAGTGCGAAAGCTTACTATAAGCTCTGCCGTTTCCATACAATAAACTCTGCATGAAAAGTCAAGCCGTAGACATAATTGCTTATCAATATAAATTTAAAAATGAAAATCTACATCAATAACAGAAGTCGGGTCTCAACATTTTCAGTCTGTCTGTGGATCTTGAATAAAATATCGCTGCAGATAAGTTTGTCATTTTTAATCATGTAATCACATAACGCAAGTGGTCTTTTCATGGTTTTAATTTTATTTATTAATATAGAGTATAGTAATAGACCGACTATAGTATTAGACCGCTGTAAGTTACAGACACATATTTTCAGTGTTTTCAGTATTCAAACATTTCCGTTCATAATACATGTAATATCAAGATCCTGAATCTGCTACGCTAAATATGTTGCATGTTCTTAACTAAATCTATATTAGATCTACATATAGAATGAAATTCAGTGAAAGTGAAGTTTCGATATGCCGATGAAATAGTCATTCGCCAGTTCATAATATCAAGATCCAGAATCTACTGTGATGAAATATTTGTCCGATGCCTAGATGTAGAATTGTAGATGTACATACATAACAAAATTCGAGTTTTAACATTATAGATCCTGTTTCATTCCCGCTTATCAAACAAAATCTCACTGCAATTTAGATTCAATTTGCTAAAAGGACTTGATCTAACGCTAGTGTGTAATTTACATAGGGTCTACTGTTATACTCTGCATGGATTGTAACAAACACAATACTTTCAATATAACTCGCACAAAGTTGAACATTTCACTAACAAACACATGACTGATTTCAGTCTTATTCAGAACCTTTGCATTTTTATAGTTAGAATAGCGTTAGATCTCGATATTGAATGAGTTTAGCAACTTTCACGCAAGCCGAAAATATCTCAACTAGTTCTAGCATATGCTTTAAAGATTCACTATATAAACACTTTTAGATTCAACACCTCTGTATTTGAAACATATGTATCTATCCATGTTACATATCGAATAAAATTCAGTGAAAGTCAAAATGAATTTAGATTTCTACATTCGATAGATACCTATGCTGGTAAAATGATCATTCGCTAAAATGTGCTTTGCTTCATTTTACAGACATATCTCTACCATATAATCGATTTGGTATTTCAACAAATATTCAAAAAGTAAATCTCAGTATTTAGATCCTGATAAAAATTGTTCATATATCTATTAGCGAGCATGAAATTTCGGCGACTGAAACGAAGCAATTTAAAGGTTGTATGAAACTCTATATCATACACATTCGAATTACAAGACATGTGCGATTTACTGTTACTGTATGAAAGTTTTAATGTTAGAGCAGCTACAAATTACAAATTCAAAAACAAACCACATTCGCACATTCAAAAACGGGACTAAAGCTGACCCAGCCCGATACTCCTTAGTCTTTTCGGTAGATTTATTGAAAGAGGTTGTATCTAAAAATAGCGTTTCATCTGGATCCAATCTGTGTGTTACTCTGCCTATTTTAACCCATTCCCTCATATTGACGACTCTGTAAAAGTCACTTTGTGAAACCATTGTGATAAATAGAGCATTAAATTTTGCTCCTATAAGAGCAAATGCTCTATTTATCACAATGGTTTCAAACTACAAAATTCTATAATGTTCCTTTTCTCAAGGTAATGCTCCTTTTCGGCAGATTTATTGAAAGAGGTAATTGTATCTAAAAATAGCCTATGAGATAATTGGTTAAACAAATTTGAAAAACAAATAAAATTTGTAGCAGACGTCAAATGTTGCAGACGATTGAATTTGGCAGCGAAAGTGTAGGCCTAACGCCCGCTTAAAAATTGACCTTGCGTGTATACAGTAAAACCCCTCTAAACCGGCCGTTCAATATCAGTCCTGGAGACTGGTGGCAGCTTAATGCAGGGCTAAATTCGTGCAAAAAGCTCCACCAGAGGAGCTCTCTTCATGACTTCCACCATGCATTAAGCAGCCACCTTCCTAAAAGTATCTTAAAATTTCTCTACTAGAATTCCACTTTAGAGGGGTTTTATTGTATCTACAAAAATAGTTTTCAACTTTTCCTACACATTTCAATCAGTTTCAATTCTGATATCAGTTGGATGGGTACACCTAAAGCATCAATGTGATTATGGTTTGCATTGTGTATGCATATTTTCTATGCATAATAACGTATCATGTCTGAGAATTTAGTCATTTTATTTAAAAGCTAGATTCACACAGAATATAGATTCGGGCATTCCTCATAAAATGGGAATAGGTACATTGATGCGCTAATGAACCCGTGTCCTATGTCCTGTATGTTCTGATCAGGGCCTATGCTCTCTGTGTCATATTTAAGTAAAACTGAGAATTAGATTCGCTCAGAATGCTCTGCTGCACTGGTCCACTTAATTATACTGTTAAATCCCTCTAACACCATTTTTCAGTAAAGAATGGTTTCGATATTCATAGGCAGATGACAGCTAAATGCGGGAAGAAAAGTAATGCAGAAAGCTCCTTTGGGAGCTTTCGACATGCCTTTCAATTTGCACTAAGCTACAACCTGTCTAAACCCTTTACTCCATATATATTCATATAAGAGATAACAGAATGAATAGAAAAGAAATTAATTTTTATAATGCTACATGAATATTTGGCCATTGCAGAAACTGTAGAATCATTTCTATATAATTATATTATTTCATACCAAACAGAGCAGACCCTGACCAGACGGCTCATATAGGAACCGTCTGACTTGGTTCTACTCTGTTTGCAAAGGCTTGGAAAGGCGTATTCATTTCAGTAAGTGGTTACAGACAGGTATTGATACTAATTTGAATGTCCGGTTGAGGGAGGTGAAAATTGAATACTGCTTAAGCCGGTGCTAGGGGCATGAGTAGTGTTGCACTTTTAATTACTACTCATGAACAGACTCAATAAAACCGAGTCTGCAAGTTTCTCTTTTTGCATTTCTACTTTTGCTTTCGAAGGATCACCCATTTTCAGAATGTATGTACTTCACAACAGCAGGTGTTAAGTGCTTGTTTGGCGGCCGTAAAAAGTCGCCCCGTACTTCATTCTCAGTGTTGTTATATTTTCTGGTCATTCGGGATCATTAGTTTTCATGTTATTAGTTTTGAAAATTGAATACTGCTTAAGCCGGTGCTAGGGGGGGGGGGGGGGGGGGCGTGAGTAGTGTTGCACTTTTAATTACTACTCATGAACAGACTCAATAAAACCGAGTCTGAAATTTTCTCTTTTTGCATTTCTACTTTTGCTTTCGAAGAATCACCCATTTTCAGAATATTGTATACGGGTTATAGTGTACAAAATCATACCACCCGATATATCTGTTTTGGCTACTTGTCTTCAATGTTTACAGTTCTTGGAGACGTAATAAGTATAACAAATATGACTCAAGAACGCTTCATAGCCACAAATACGTCGTTTAATGCCTCTGCAAACAGAGAAGACCCAGATCAGATGGCGCCTGGAGGAACTATCTAATCCTGTTCTGCTCTATTTGCTTTCAGAGGTTATATTTATCTGACTGTACAGTTTCTACCTGTTATTATAAAATATCGTCTAGTTAATGTTCATGATTGAATGTACTCGTGTGGTAAATAGGTAACCCTTTCCCTCATATAAACGATTATTCACACCCTTGCAAACAGAGCAGACCCAGACCAGACGGCTCCTATAGGAGCCGTCTGATTAGGGTCTGTTCTGTTTGCTTGTGAACTTTTAATAACTTTTAAATACCAATATACATATACATGTACCATTATAAAATTCAGCTAATAAATATTCATGACGTCATTATTTCTTACATATATAGTTAACAGTGAAAGGGCTCAGAAATACTGATTCGATATTAGAATTTGAAACAACATTGCATCTAAAAATAAATCGTAATTCGTCACGCCACAGAAAAGCTAATTTTATAGCTATGCCAACAGAGTAGACACAAACCAGACACAAATCATATACAAAGCGTCTGATCAGTGCATGCCTACAGTGTTATTCACGTGTGTAAATGTACAGTCGGCTGAGCGGTCATTCGGACTGAAAGTAGACGATAAATAGGTACTTTTTTACGTGTCAGTCTCATCATTACAGTTTAATCTGTAATGTGTTGAGAACTGATCTGGATCAACACTGATGTGTTTGTTAGTTTCGAAGATAATCTATCCGGTTACAGAATTCAAAATATTGTATCTTTTGCTTTGTGGTAAAATTGTTATAAAGTATCAAGTTTGCCAACCCAGGACATAAAGTTTAATAACTTATTTTGTCATGTTATATTTCAAAACGAGCATGGTACAATAAACCCCCTCTAATGCGACCACCAAAACAAGTATAATTCCGATTGTTTTGGGCAAGTGGTAGCTCAATGCAGGACGAAGGTAATGCAGAAAACTCCTATAGGAGTTTTATGCATAACTTTTGTCCTGCATTAAGCAGCCACCTGCTAAAAAAGACAACCATGTTTATTTATTAAGTGGTCGCATTAGAGGGAGTCTACTGTATTTCAGGAAATATGTTCTGCTCGCTAATAGTTTATTCGTTTCATTTCCGTAATAACCTAAATGTATGAAAAAATAACTTACGGAAGCTCATAAATTCCAGCAGTTGTCATTTTGTGTCGACAAGCAGAACATTGTCAATTATTCAATGGTACAACCCACAAAAACTAAGATAGTTAATATCACGTGCTGTGGCTAATAACTTCTACTAGCTGCCAATTTTGTCAAGAAAATATATTATCGTTTCGACGCGTAAAAATAGGACCACGCGTACAACTGTCAATACGATTTCACATGTTTTTGTCTATACGCGCGGTATTTATATTTTATCATGAATGACTTTCCGTATTAATTCATTAATATGTAACCGGGTGTTCTTATAAAAAAAACATACCCGCTCAGACCCGGGATCGAACCCGGGTCGCCAGGTTCGCAGTCATGCACTCTACCACGTCGCCATAAAAACGCGCTTGTACAGCAAGGCCGTACAAGTGATGATAAACCTACCCACTGTGACAAATAACTTTTATCTATTTATCTTTCCCAGCTTACATATTTGCCTTGTGTTTTAACTCTTTGCCAAATGGCTACCCCATTTAACGCCTTTTCAAACAGAGTTGACCCAGATCAGACGGGTTCAATAGGAGCCGTCTGATCAGGGTCTGTCCTGTTTGTTTATGAAATGATATATGTTTTCTATAGTATGGCAATGGTTCAAACTTCCCTTGCTCATAATACCATCATAATCAGCTACTTTCGAGAGCATTTATTTTATTCCAGATAAGCCCTACCGTATTACCATTTTTTTACTGTGTGCCTTTTTTAACGTACCATATTCTGCATAATAATTACCCACTCTTGTAAACGTCCCACCTTTAAACATATCATTTTCTTCAGTGTGTGTGTTGGGGGTGTTAGCAATTTGATAAAAAAAGCAACATCTAAAGCCATATATAATAACCATAAAGTAAATATTTCACAATACATTCGGTAGCTTAATGCAGATTGAAAGCAACTCAGAAAACTTCCCATATGAACCCTCTGCATTGCTTTCATTCTGTATTAAGCAAGCACGTGTGTACAAAATGAAAAAAGTTCCTATTAAATATGAAATGCTTCGATCGCGTTTATTAGAGATTATACGGTATATTTGATTCGAAACTCGTCGTTCAGTTTCACGTTTCAGTAACAAAGTAGGCGAAATATACAATGAGCCATTTCTAATCCGGACGTATCAAATTAGTACTAGTGCCGGACTGTGGGACAGGTGGCAGATTAATGCAGGGTGAAAGTCACGCAGACAGCTCCTTTGCGAGCTTTGTGCGTGACTTTCAACGTGCATTAACCCTTTCCCTGCTGTATATTCATGTAAGAAATAATGACGTCATGAATATTAATGAGATTTTTTTATAATGGCGTATGAACACAGGACATTTTTGCTCAGACAGAAGCTGAATAATCACATCTATATTACACCATAAGCAAACAGAGCAGACCCTGATCAGACGGCTCCTATAGGAGCCGTCTGATTTGGGTCTACTCTGTTTGCAGATGCGTCAAAATGCGCTTACATAAGAGAAAGGGTTAAGTAACCATCTGCCTAAAATGTAGGTTTAGAGAGGTTTTACTAAAATATAGCAGCACTAAGTGGAACGCATGACCTACAAACATAAATGTTAAAAGTACTATTTTGTATTGTGTTGCATACAAAGATCGCATGTTCTCTTGAGGTTTCAATTGTGTGACAATAAAATTATAATGCTAATGCATTTCCGTAACAAACGTTATGCATAAAAATATCATTATTGAAGGCATAATCGGTTTCTTTCCTTAGCTGTCCCACAAAGGATTGA